>CM051261.1:38400879-38945879 GCA_027921565.1 Artemia sinica | reverse complement strand
ATTGAAGGGCTGAAAACAATAGCAGCTTAATAAACTTCATACCTAAAGGCAGCCGAGATGTGATGATTTTCGAGTACAGCTCTGTCATTATACATTAAGGCCACTTCAGTTTGTGCCATCACATGAAATCCGTTCGTTGTCCCCGTGTGCTCATAATCGTGAATAATAGCGGCAAAAATCGCGGCAAATATTTCTAAGTCAGTTAAAAGGTTCTGAAAGGCAAAATTTTCAATCAATCATCAAGTTTAAATATACTATCAGCCTTTAATTGGCTGAAAATTCTTCATGCTGTGAATACTGGTCATAAAAAAATTGAACAAAGTTAGACGAAGAAAAGAAAGAGCGTCAAATGTCGTAAGAAAATTTTTTTACGTTTAGTTTCATTTTTCTCAACGAATCCTTCATACCACAATAACATTTAAATACTAATACTCTGTCAAGAATCCGTTCTAACAATTGAAGAAACGGAGAACGCCTTAGCGAAACAGTCATTGACGTACTGCGACCATTCTGCTTTGTTTTTTAATTAAAACAAAAACGAAATTTTTTCTTACGGAATTAGAGAGCAAAGGTGAAATTCGAAACAAATAGTTGCTCGTTATTAATTTTTTTTTCCATATGTACACGGCAAATCTTATAAAAACTTCTTCATTTAATTTAAGAGATGCAACTAAAAAGTCAATGTGATTATTCATAGGCAGCGCAATAGCGCTGCCTAGGTAGAGAGCGATGTGGGCACAATGACTTATTATTATTTCGTTTTCTATCTAAAAGTTCGTGGTAACAAACTGTAAGTAAGGAGCGATGTGGCTCAATAGCAACCAAAGCTCTAAGAAACAGTCTTGATAACAATGAATACATCCCAAGAATCAAATTTCGATGGTTAATCAAAATATATAAAATATATCAAGGATAATCTTACCCTTCAAAAGTTATGGGTCTGAGAAAATTTACCAAATTTTGAAAAAGGGGGGAAACACCCCCAAAAAGATCAAGTGATCTCGATGAAAATAACATCATCAGATTCAACATATTAGAGAACCCTACTATAGAGGTTTCAAGCTCCTATACACGAAAATGTGGAATTTTGCATTTTTTGCCAGAAGCAAGATCATTATAATTCAATTTATTCAAATGAAATTAAAACATAACACCAATATTAATACAGATCCTGGAAGCGAACTCGTTAATGACCATAACAACAAAAAATTGGAAATGAAGAAAGTGAAAAGAAGAAGTAAAAAAAGGAAAAAGAAAGAGAACTAGGAACTAGTCAAACTTAGATCTGAGACCACGTACATTGCAGTGGGCTACAGTGAACAGGTCTTTTTGGATGGTTAGTGGACGTGCTATAGGTCATCTACAAAAGGATTGTTTGGTCCGGGGCTTTTTATTATTGTCAATCGTAACCAGGTAAAAGATGCTCTGCCGGGTGGTTGGCCCAACACAACCTATGCATCCATTGCCATGCATCATTACACGGAAAACGATGCCGCCTGCCAACGCATCTCGTTATTGCATCTTCAACATGGAGGTGGTGTCCCGTAATGGATTAGGATTCGGTACAAGCGCCTCCCGCCTTGAGAATTTTTGACACTGTTTTTACGATTTTTGTTCTTTGCCATTTTGTTTCATTTTTATTTTTGCTGCAGCTGCATTATTTTTTTAACAATGGGTGAAAAATAAACGGCTACTACTATTATTCAAACTTGATTCGTATCTTCAAGAGAGACAGGTGCATTTCCATTTCAAAGTTTAGTTATTATATTTTTGGATGATTTACAACAGCCAATTACTACTTTAAAACAATAGTACCCCATTTATTGGTTTTTGGATAATTTGAACCGCTTTTTTTTTTACGAAAGAACCAATTCTGCAAGAATAAAGTAGTTGAAGAAAAAGCGGGAACCTAGCATTTGTCTTCTAAAAGAAAAAAAAATCAACAGTTGCGTCTTTCCCGCCAAGAAGCTGCTTTTACAGGCTTGAATAGGCCTACTGATTTTCCTGAATGTTTGAACTTACCCTTACAATAAGAAAGTAATTGTTAAATTTACTTTTTACACATGACCTTTGAAGTTATGTAATTTGTGTTTCCTAAGGAAGAAAGTAAACGTCAAAAACATAGAAACTATTCTTTCAAAAATAATGAAAAGCATTTAGCCCACTTTTCTTTCTATGAGAAAAACAAGAAAAGATTAGAAAAAGCATTAATTTAAGAGAAGAAAAATAACGTCTTGATGCTTACAGATGTAGTTGGTAAAAAAGTGTTCCGTGTCGTTTTTTAAGCTTATCTCGAATGACAATTGCAAACTATCAAAGAGAGGAGAACAAAGGTTTCAGACCTCACCTGTCACTAACCAGCTAACATGGGGGAATTAAAGGAGACAAGCAGTTAGTTGCGGAGTACATTTTTTGTGGATTTCTTAACGAGCCAATAAGATTTGTCAACTGGAATATAGAGAATTTTGTTATTCGAGTAAGGGGATTTTTCTCGGTATATGCTTTATCTTCTGCAAAATTCCTTAACTCCGCAATAGCCGGTTCCAAGCCCGTGTTGAGAAAGGAGGAGGAGCCGACGGGGGAGGGGACCCGTTGGTTAATTAAATCCCCATGAAACATCTATGAAGAAATGAATGCTCCCAGAAATGTTGTGCCTTCTACGGCGTCCCTGGTAAGCGACGCGATCCCGCTCCCTGGCATGGTGGCGAGATTGACAAGTGTACGAGCTATGCCTACTACGGCGTCCCCGGTAAGCGACGCGATCCCGCTCCCCAGAATACCAGCGAGATCGAAAAATGTACGAGCTATTCCCTGTGAAATAAATTTACAGAAGGATGAATTCCGCCAAGCAGACATTCTTTGTCTATCAGAAACAAGATTGAACGGAGTGTCTGAAGAAACCATACCAGTCCGTGACTCCGACAACTCGTACTTATTCCTCAACTCGGTGCATATGATGAATCTGGGGACCATGGAGTTGGCTTTATGATAGGCCGCCGTGCGCGAAAAGCTGTTCTTGCATGGGATCCAGTGAACCCGAGAATAGCCAGACTACGACTTAAGGGAAGATTATCCAACATATCTATATTTGCTGTCTATGCACCAACAAGAGCGGTAACGGATACTGATAAGGACTCCTTCTACACTGATCTGGAGATTACAATGCAGAAATGCCCCAAACGAGACTTCCTAATTTAGCGTGTGATTGGAACTCCCGTGTTGGCCCGACAGACCCCAATGTTCGCGATATTGTTGGCCCATTCACTTACGGCCAGCGGTGCTGCAATGGGGATAGACTACTCCAGTTACGCGAGATCTCAAAATCATCACCAACACTATGTTCCAACAAAAAACCTCTCAAAGAATAACTTGGCGCTCAAACGATGGCTCCACAACTGACCAAATTGACCATATATTGATCCGTCAGCGTTGGCGCTCCTCAGTCATCGATTCTCGAGCTTACAGAGGGGCATGCACAGGGTCAAAATCTGGAAGCGACCATACGCTTGTAGGTGCGAAAATACTCCTGAAGTTGAGTGCGAGGAAGAGACAACCCCAAAAAGGAAGTTAAACGTGGAGAAACTGAAAATCCAAACAGTGAAAAACGACTTTTGCCTGAAGTTACAAAACCAGTTCGCAAGCCTGACCAATTGTGATGAAAACCCTACCACCCTATGGAAACAATTCCGGAAAACCCCTGAAAAGGTGGCCGCTGAAGTTATGGGCTATGCCCCTACAAAGACGCGGTGCTGCAATGGGGATAGACTACTCCAGTTCGCGAGATCTCAAAATCTTTCCATCACCAACACTATGTTCCAACAAAAAACCTCTCAAAGAATAACTTGGCGCTCAAACGATGGCTCCACAACTGCCCAAATTGACCATATATTGATCCGTCAGCGTTGTTGCTCCTCAGTCATCGATTCTCGAGCTTACAGAGGGGCGTGCACAGGGTCAAAATATGGAAGCGACCATACGCTTGTAGGTGCGAAAATACTCCTGAAGTTGAGCGCGAGGAAGAGACAACCCCAAAAAGGAAGTTAAACGTGGAGAAACTGAAAATCCAAACAGTGAAAGTCGACTTTTGCCTGAAGTTACAAAACTAGTTCGCAAGCCTGACCAACTGTGATGAAGACCCTACCACCCTATGGAAACAATTCCGGAACACCACTGAAAAGGTGGCCACTGAAGTTATCGGTTATGCCCCTGCAAAGACGAGGAAGAATTATGTCTCAGAGAAAATTGTAAAGCTAATCGAAGCTAGGCGGCAGGCATCAAACGCATCAATCGCAGTAAAAAAGTCACTATGTAAACAAGCTAAAACAAGCTAACGTCAAGACCACCAACAATTTTGGGATGAGGTTGCCTTAGAGATGGAAAAAGCAGCCAGAAATAACGACACGAGTAGGCTGTATAGAACCCTCAAAGAAATAACTGGAATAAAGTCACCCATCGCTGGTCCCTTAAAAGACGCTCAAGGAAGTGTGATACCTGACGTGCAAGGTAAACTTGATCACTGGAAGAATCACTTTAAAGACCTGCTTAATCCAAATAAAGATGGGCAAGATGCAACGCCGATGCTGCCACCAATAGCTGGAAGACCACCATATGAAATCGACATGGCACCACCTTCAGCTTCAGAGATACTAAACGCGGTCAAACGGCTAAAAAACAATAAGTCTCCTGGAGAAGATGGTCTCCCTCCCGAGGTCTACAAGGCATCGCCACACGTTGCAACTGAGCAACTAGAAACCCTCTTCAGTCTGATATGGGAGAAGAAGACCTTCCCGTCTGATTTGAAAGTGTCAGTAATAATCCCAGTATTTAAAAAGGGGGACAAATGCGACAGCCGCAACTACCGAGGGATATCACTTATGGATACGGCTACCAAAGTATTTGCGATGATTTTGCTTAAAAGGTTTGAGGAAGCAAGGGATGAGCGGGCACCTGAAAATCAATGGGGATTTCGAAGAGGGAGAGGGTGCACTGACCAGGTCTTCACTCTTTGCCTTATACTTCAACAGTGCGAACGCTACAAACTCCCCATAATTAACATGTTCCTTGATTTTGTGGCTGCTCTCGACTCTGTAACTCGCAAAAACCTTTGGCGAATCATGTTGGAAGATGGTATGCCGGTTGAATTAATAGAGCTGTTGAAGGCCTACTACAAGCATTGCAAATCGACAGTAAGAGTGCTGGGCAAAGAAACTGAGCCCTTCAATGTTGAAAGTGGTGTAAAACAGGGGTGAATATTGTCCCCTGTTTTGCTTAACTACTGTATAGATTGGACTTTAGAGAGTGCACTCTCAAGTTTTGATGGTGTTGTTATGGGATTGGGCATTAACGTGTATGACCTGGACTACGCGGATGATATCGACGCTCTTGCTGCTGACCCAGCAACTGCCCTAGCAATGTTAAATGAAATAGCATATTTCTCTCAGCTACTGGGTATGAAAATCAACACGGCCAAAACTAAAGTCATGGACCTAAACATACAGTCCGATTATCAGCTTGTGCCTTACGGACAAGAACTGGAAAAAGCCGACAGCTTCACCTATCTTGGCTCAATAATAGACTCTCATGTAGGCTGTGACCTTGACATACAGAACAGAATCAACAAAGCCCAAGCCATCTTCTCACAACTCCGCCGCCATTTGTGGATCCGGCGGGAGATCAGCATGAAGAAAAAAACTTTCTGTCTATAAAGCGGCTGTTAGATCTGTTCTCTTCTATGCAGTCGAAACTTGGCCACTGAAGGTGCTTCATCTCCATGATTTGGAAGTCTTTGACCACCGCTGTCTACGAAAAATCCTGAGGATTCGATACTCCGATAGAATCTCAAATGTTGATGTGCGCCACCGCTGCTGTAGCATCGAACCCGCCGCCATGATTGTCAAACAGAGAAGACTGCGTTGGCTTGGTCATGTTCTTAGAAGACCCAATGACCGCATCATAAAGCAAGTGCTTCTAGCTGTCCCATTGCCAGATTGGCGCAGGCGACCTGGCGGTCAATTTTAGAATTGGTGGACAACAGCCAAAAACTACCTCGACCCCATCGGCGGATTTCTAAAGTTTGGCAGAAAGTGGGAGAGCTGCTGGCTCCGGTTTGCTGAAGAGCTGGCACAAGATCGCGACAAATGGGGATCAATCATACGTAGTCTTCTAGATGCCGGGTGAGGCGTCCGCGTCTGGTCCCGCAACAATTACAAGTAAGTAAGTAACTTCTGCAAAATTCAGGACAAAAACGAAGGAAGATCAAAATTCCTACTTAATGTATATACTTTTTAAACCCATTTTCTCACCATATAATATTTTTTTTTTGTCACATTCTGAAACGTCGACGCTTCGAAAGACGGAGGAGGATTTGTTAGATGTTTTCCAAAGGAATTTAGTACGGATTCCTTTGGGTACCCCTCTGATTAACCATATTTCAAACAGCAACCTGTACGCCAGATTTGGTTCTATCCCACTTTTTTGGGCTACAATGAGAGAAAGGTTGAGCTGGCTTGAAAAACTCTGCGAAGGATGGATTACAAATTACCAAATGACGTCCTTTTAACCAAATATTAAGAGCAAAAAAAGCAGGTCATCCCCAAATGGGACGAGAAGAGGTCACAAGAAAGAAGTTATTGGAAATTGGGGCTTCTCAAGAGGGTATAAAGAGTGGAGTTTTGAATAGATCGGTATGGAGGAGGAGCGTGCATAGCTACGTTAGCCTTATTCGGATTGGTACTACAGTGACTTGTTAGTTATATTAGTATTTTACCTTACTTATACCGTTCAGAATATTCCAAAATAGCAAAAAATTACATGTTTTACCAGAAATTACATTTTTAGCCCCCAGAAGTAAATTTGAGGTAAAAGATAAAGCTTAATAACTGTTAAGCTATAGACATTACCAATTTCAACATGATGTGTTCCCACATTAAAAATCTAAAGACACTATTGACACACTTCACATTTGTGAGTTCCAAGTATCATATATTGATAGCAGCCCCCCTCCTTACACTGACTGGTCAATAAAAGAAAATCCTTTGACGTCTCCTTTTTGATTGTATGAAATTCAAAGTAGATAAAACCACAGATTTACCGCATAATGCCTAGTAATTTTCTGCCATGATCCACGTTTAACATCTTTTTTAAATGAAACATTAAATTCTTTTTGGAAGAGTCACATAATCCAATTTAAAACATTATTTAATGGACAATGTCTATTATTGAACTCTGAAAAATGCTCAGGTGAAATCCTCTCCTTATTCTATTAACCGGGGTTAACCTACATGCATAGTTAGTCCCAAAGGTATGTTAGTCCAGACATCCATATCCTAGCAGTTCCTGTTCATATGTGACATTAGCTGCCTTGTTGTAATTGCTTAGTGCTAAGAATCCAGTTCTGAGATTTAGAATTCTATGACTAGGATTTCCTACTTTACTAGTCAGAGAGTTTATTTTTGTAACCATATTTATCATTACTATAAGATACGATTTACAAATGTGTCTGGCTGGACTTCCGTGCCTAAGCAAGTGCCTGGCCAGACATGCATGTTTACGCATAGCAATCTTGCTGGACCTATGTTTGAACGCTGCTTGGGGAACACAGTAATACTTTTACAAACCATAGAGGCAACAAGAATATTCTCAAAAATTCAAAATTAATAAGAGGATATTTAATAATAATCAGCTTACTTTTAAAGTCTTTAGCAATACGTGCATTATTTGAGGCCTGACACGTTCAAAAAAATCTTTAAGAGATAGCACTTGTTAGCATCCCTAGAACAGTTTTGCTGATATAACAGTCAGTCCATTTTAAATGTCTGGCAATCGTGATCTGTGTGGAGCTTTATCCGGTTTTTATTAGTGGGAATCTTTTTGGGCGGGAGCAAGAGGGAAAAATATAAAATTTATTTGATAACTTGAATAATAAGTGCTCATAAATTCAAGCAAACTAAGAATTTCAGGGGAGGGGAAGACCCAGGCCCAGACCCTGGCCCCTGCGTGTGTCCGTGTGCAGATAGTTAAAATATGGTCCCTGGGTTTAGCAATGGGTTTTCAATGGTTTCACAATTTGTTGCAGATAGAATGACTATAGAACTTGCAGACAAGCCTTATTGTAGTGACAAGGAACGTACGCGGGCAGTGGAGGGGGGTAGGAGAAAGAGAGTTCACAAAAATTGAAAACAGGCAAATAATATGAAAAGTATTGGGGAACACACAATAATCTTGCAATATTATACTTCTCCATGAAATTGAACAGGATAAGACACCCAGTACTCGGACAGCTATCAGTATTTAAACAGCTAAGTCACCTTGAAAACTTTGCTAAACCACAGTGAAATTTTATTCTTTCACTGCTGGATTTGTCAAGCTTTTTTCATACGCATGTCATTATTCTGAATATTTGAGCTATGTATAATACTAACTATTTTGAATGCAAAGATAGCTAATATTGTACCCTAATCACAATTAAATATTTTTAGCTTGAGCCTAATGTTCCGAAATATCACCAAATTTTGGACATAAGATCTTAAATTTAGAATAAAGCATCTTAATTATATATAGAATTAATCACGGACAGACTAAACCATAGAAAAATGGTGTAATGAAGAGATTAGGTGCAAAGAAGATATTTAAATAGACTAGACTATAACGGCAAATGTTGCCGAAGCTTAAATATTAAAAAAAGAAGTTTTCCAAGATTCTCCCAATCCAAATTAGACTCCCAATCCAAATTAGACTAGTCTCAATAATTAAACTATCTATGGCAGGTCTAGATAAGGAAATTGCTGACCATTTTTAGTAGAGATACATTTTGATCAAAATATTTGACTAAAAATAGGCACTGTCAAAGCACTGGGGGTAGCACCCTATTTTTACTTTGCTATAGCAGCTCTAAGTTGTAAGAGTAAAAATAGTGGCCTTGCAGTCAGCTTACCGATAATTCTGTCTGCGAGATCATATAATGCATTGTTTGTGTTACATCAGTTGCATGAATACTATTGTGATACAGATTCTTGTGTTTATTGTAACCACTCTCCATCTGGGTGAAAAAAGCATCGGCGGCGTTTTGCTGTATCTGAAAACATAAAAAAACATAAAATATAATTTCCTTTGTTGAATATGTATATATACATATATATATGTATATATATACATATATACATATAAATATGAATATATAGAAATGGACAAGTTGTGATAGCAGCTTGCTGGCTCTAATACCCTTGAAAATCCTGCAATTTGGATTTCAATTCTGATAGTTTGTTAAATAAAAAAACAAGTTTTTTAACTGAAAGTAAGGAACGACGTTAAAACCTAAAACAAACAGAAATTACTCCGTATATGAAAGGGGCTGTCCCCTCCTCAACGCCTCGCTCTTTACGCTAAAGTTTTTCATTGTTTAAAAAAATACAGTTGTGAGAAAGTCAAACTTTAGCGTAAAGAGCGAGGCGTTGAGGAGGGGACAGCCCCTGTCATATACGGAATAATTTCTGTTCATTTTAAGTTTTAACGTCGTTCCTTACTTTCAGTTAAAAACACTTTTTTTTATTTAATTTTTGAACGGTTTTGAATTAATGCAGAATTGATTTTGGCTTACCGTACATGAATAATCAAAACAAAATTTGAATATCAATTTTAGTTTTATTTGGTTAAATGGCTTTCTCGAAACATGTTTAATGTTATTTACGAGCGTTTTTATAAGTAATAAATATACGTAACTTACGAACTAACTTACGTAACGAACTTCTAGATTCATATATTTTTAATATGTATATTAGACAGTTTGCCCCTAGTCAATACCTTGCTCTTTAAGCTAAAGTTTGAATTTTGTTCAAATTCTTTAAAAATGACCTTTTAATCACAAATGCCGTTAATTAGAATAAATAGCTCTTATGAAAGTACTAAATAATCTTTGGCTTAAAGAGCTAGGTATTGAATAGGGGTTGAACCCAATCATATACGTAAAGTTTTAAGTTTTGATGTTGCTCCTTACTTTCAGTTGAAAAACTTGTTTTTTTTATATATAATTTCTGATCTTTTTTTAAATAATGCTGGGAAATCCGGCGCCCCCTTCATAGCAATGTCCCTTCCCCCATGAAAAATTCCTTCATGGAAAGATCCTCCCACATAACCCCGACCCCCCCCACTACCAGAAAAAATCCCCCCTGAAAACGTCTGTATACTTACCAATAACCAATACTATGTGTTGACATTGGGTAAAGTTCATAACTTTCAGCCCTCCCCCGGGGACTTCGGGGGATTAAGTCATCCTAAAATATATAGTTATCATATTTTCGACCATGTTGAATAAAATGGCTATCTCAAAATTTTGATCGGGTGACTTTGGGAAAAAAATGAGCGTGGGAGATGGCCTAGTTGCCCTCCAATTTTTTGGATCACTTAAAAAGGGCACTAGAATTTTTAATTTCCGTTCGAATGAGCCCTCCCAAGATATTCTAGGACCACTGGGTCGATACGATCACCCCTGGAAAAAAAAAAAACAAACAAAAAAACAAATAAACACGCATCCGTGATCTTTCTTCTGGCAAAAAATGCAAAATTGCACATTTTTGTAGATAGGAGGTAGAAACCTCTGTAGTAGGGTTCTCTGATACGCTGAATAGGATAGAATGATTTTCATTAAGGTTCTATAACTTTTAGGGGGCCTTTCCCCCTTTTTTCGAAAATCAGCAAAATTTTCTCAGGCGCGTAACTTTTGATTGGTAAGACTCAACTGGATGAAACTTATATATTTGAAATCAGCATTAAAATTTGATTCTTTTGATGTATCTATTGGTATCAAAATTCCGTTTTCTACAGTTTCGGTTACCACTGAGCCGGGTCGCTCCTTACTTACAGTCCGTTACCACGAACTGTTTGATCAATTGAATTCGGCTGGGTAGACCGAAGTTTTCCTGCATTTTCTTTTCTTAGAACATTTTTCCTTGGTTTTTCCTGGACACCTTTAGATAATTTTTCCTTGGTTTTCCTTTGATAGGTTTAGATAATTTTTCCTTGGTTTTCCTTTGATAGGTTTAGATAATTTTTCCTTGGTTTTACTTGGATTCCTTGGTTTTCCTTGGATTTGTTTAGATCGTTTTTCCCTTGGTTTCCCTTGTATAGGTTTAAATCCTTTTTCTTTAGTTTTCCCTGGATAGGTTTAGATAATTTTTCCTTGGTGTTCATTGGAAAAGTAGATCATTTTTTCTTGGTTTCCCAAGAATATGTTTAGATAATTTTTCCTTGGTTTTGCTTGAATATATTCAAGCCTTTTAATTTCAAAAGTTAATAAAATTTTCCCATAAGGCTCCATAAAAACAAATCCATAAACGCCAAAGGACGCTAAAGCTTCCAAGATGATATTTTTCCTGGGGTAAAGGCTGAAAATATAAGCGTAGGCTGGGCTAAGAATCTGCAAATCTTGGGATTTCATCAGCCGGGAGTCACACACCATGCCATATTTTATCGGGATGTAGATGAGCTTGGGATTATACCTGAGGCAATGATCATTTAAAACTTTTTATTCTATTTAAATCTGGGTAAACGCTTGAATCTTTAAAACACGGGAATTTAGTAGCCTAAACTGATAACTCGCGTCAGTTTTGACGAGAAAAATTTCAACCTGAGCCGAAAACCCTTTATAGTGCAGGCCAACTAGAGTTTGACCCCAAACAAATTGCAACATAAATGATTTTTGCACTATGTCATAGAAAAAAAAGGTGAACAACATATCCAAAGTTGCACATTCTAGGTCGACGCAAAACTTGTTTTTTTTTGCGTATCGTGTCAGTTTTCTCACTTTCCTAACAAAAAATTAAGTTCCGGTAATTGTTCGTTTTTCTTGAACTGAATTATAATTCCGGTGTAAGAATACGAGATGGGTGCGAAAATGGAGTCAAATTTGGTGTAAGGTATACATAAAAAAAGATTCATAATCATCAATATGAGATTTTTACACTTCCCGTCGTAGTAAACCCCCTTTTTTTTTACCAGACCATCTTTCGCAGGCTAAATTGTCGGTTTTGAGATCTAATAATTAGTTAGCCTGAACCTGATCGTCGCTGGCTCCATCACCTGATGGGTCGGCCTAAAAAAAAGATATTGCAAGATGTTTATTAAAACATGAAAAATATTAGAAAAGGGAAATCGTCTAAGAAACTAGTTTTCAGCGGCCAGCATTTAAAATCCTTCTTAGAATAAACTTTTATCAACAAACTGACTAGTCTTCATAACTGATATCAATTTCATGAACATTTGTCAAACAGTTCGTGGTAACGAACTGTAAGTAAGGAGCGACCCGGCTCAATGGTAACCGAAACTCTAAAAAACGGGATTTTGATACCAATAGATACATCAAAAGAATCAGATTTTAATTCTGATTTCAAATATATAAGTTTCATTAAGTTTAATCTTACCCATCAAAAGTTACGTGCCTGAGAAAATTTGGCTGATTTTCGAAAAAAGGGGGAAAGACCCCCTAAAAGCTATAGAACCTTAATGAAAATCACACCATCATATTCAGCGTATCAGAGAACCCTACTGTAGAGGTTTCAAGCTCCTATCTACAAAAATGTGGAATTTTCCATTTTTTGCCAGAAGAAAGATCACGGATGCGTGTTTATTTGTTTGTTTGTTTGTTTGTTTGTTTTTTTTTTCCCCAGGGGTGATCGTATCGACCCAGTGGTCCTAGAATATCGTGAGAGGGCTCATTGGAACGGAAATTAAAAGTTCTAGTGCCCTTTTTAAGTGACCAAAAAAAATGGAGGGCAACTAGGCCCCCTCCCACGCTCATTTTTTTCCAAAGTCACCCGATCAAAATTTTGAGATAGCCATTTTGTTCAGCATGGTCGAAAATATGATAAAAATGTCTTTTAGGATGACTTGATCCCCCAAAGGCCCCAGGGGGAGGGCTGAAAGTTATGAACTTTACTCAATGTTAACATATAGTATTGGTTATTGGGAAGTATACAGACTTTTTCAGAGGAGATTTTTTCTGGTAGGTGGGGGAAGGAGAGGGTCGGGGGCTATATGGAAGGATCTTTCCATGAAGGAAGTTTTCATGGGGGAAGGGGCATTGCTATGAAGGGGGCGCCGGATTTCCCAGCATTAATAAAGAAAAAGATCAGGAATTAAATAAAAAAAAACAAGTTTTTCAACTGATCAACTGATTGTGATTAAGAGGTCATTTTTGAAGAACTGGAAAAAAATTCGAACTATAGTTTAAAGAGCAGGGTATTGACTAGGGGGCGAACCCCCTAATATACGTGTTAAAAATTTATGAATATAGAAGTTCGTTACGTAAGTTAATTCTAAGTTACGTATATTTATTACTAATAAAAACGTTCGTAAATAAAATTAAACAAGTTTCGAGAAAGCCATTTAACCAAATATAATATGCAAATTTTGTTTTAATTATTCATGTACGGTGAGCCAAAATCAAAACCTGCATTAATTCAAAAACGTTCAAAAATTAAATAAAAAAAACAAGTTTTTTTTAACTGAAAGTAAGGAACGACGTTAAAACTTAAAACGAACAGAAATTATTCCCTATATGAAGGGGGCTGTCCCCTCCTCAACGCCTCGCTCTTTACGCTAAAGTTTGACTTTCTCACAACTCTATTTTTTTAAACAATAAAAAACTTTAGCGTAAAGAGCGAGGCGTCGAGGAGGGGCCAGCCCCCTTCATATACGGAATAATTTCTGTTCGTTTTAAGTTTTAACGTCGTTCCTTACTTTCAGTTAAAAAAACTTGTTTTTTTATTTAATTTGAAAGACAGAATCAAACTCAGGCTAGTATTCATAACTTATTCTTTTGATTCATATATCTAAGCTTCTACGTTCTCCTCATCGTTATATCTTTCAATTCTTGGAGAGTTGGAACATTCTGTCCCTCTGCACGTTTCACATGCTGCAGTTCAAGCTAAGCCGTTTTTAAAGCAGCTACATTTCGTTGAGCTACATTCCAGTTGACATGAGCATTTCACGATTTTCAGAAGCAGACGAGGGGCTGGTGGGACGTCAATAGTCAATGGATACAAGAAGTCATCTTTATTTTTCCAACCTCATTCCTCGGCTTTAAGTTTAGAATCAGGATATCTTCTCCATACCTGAACTTGGTAGAAAACCCTGTAACTGGGGAATTTAGCCGCATCAGAAGCTGGTGGTATCTGTGTTTGGTAGACGAACGTGCTAGCAATAGTCACCTTCTTTTTAAAAACTTCCCTGTGGAGTTCATTTAGATTTCCCCCTTTTGATGAGCCATACATCATGAGCAGACTTTCTTTTCCAGCAACCCTTACTTCCTCCTTCAAAGCTAACTTCAGTATGAGAACTGCAGCTTATGTACGAAAATCGGCATCTGCCAGTTAGCTTCTTAGGAGCAAGGCCTTTTCCCACACTATGGATCCGTGAAGTAGAGTCACAGCCAAAGATGGCGTGAGCAAAAAGAATCAGACGGCATGTCTCTTGGTCAGCTTTTCTATCACTTTGTGAATATCCCATATTCGGGAGCTTTGTTCGACTTTGGCTCAGGTGCAAAGCATAGTTTCTTGCTTGATAGGTCACAAGGATAACACACTAGAACCAAAAGATCCGTATCATCTACAATGATAGCAGTATCGTAATACCGGGAAGAGTCAACAGCAGCTTGCACAATTAGGACAGCTGCATTACCTGGTACCTGGACTACGGCGAAGCCCTTTGATCGGAAATGAACAGCCAACGCGCAGAAAACCTGGCCTTGTATTTCTTGCAGGACAAGAACTCATCCTTTTTTACCTTCAGGTGCATATCTTCTGTGAAGAAGATCTCAAGGCCAATTATACGACTTCTCTTCGACTGGGCCTTATCGTTTATGGATACTTTTGGGTCACGTAAGTTGAATAATGGTCAAGGATTTCGGAGTATCGTTCATTTTTAGCCCATGGAATTCTGTGCAGAAGAGCTAAACCGTTGATGATATGTCGAATACATTAGGGAAAGAGAGTAGAGCGCTCCTCAAGATTGCAAGCCTGTGCTATAGCCTTGGCAAACTCTGGCTTGTCTGGATACCGGAGCATGCAAGAACTGTCAAACAGTGATGCTGGGTAGGAATACAGTTCGTGTTGAAAGTACTCAGATTCCGTGAGATTGACGAGGTTTGCTAGCGTGATAAACCTCTGAAAAAGGAGAGTAGGGTCCAGTCTTTTGCAATCTCCATGTGGATTCTGCTTTGTAGTAATTTTAACTTCCTATTGCTTTCATCGAAACACAAAATCAGCGACCAGCTTTCGAGAAATGGAGTCAATGATTCTTAGGCCTAAATCTCTAGCAGAATCAACGTTGGAAGATTCGTAGGCTGTCAGACCTTTGATGATGCTTCTTAGTTGAACTACTACTACTACTAACAACAACTCATCGCAGCACCAAGCCGCCTGAGGCCAACACAGCTACGCACGCTCCTCCTCCACCCCAATCTATTCAAAGCCTCCCTTTTTACACCCACCCACGAAGTTCCCATTTCCTTTAAATCTTTCTTTATGACGTCCTCCCACCCCAGACGGGGACAACCTGCTTTCCGTTTAGCCCTAGATGGTTGGCCGAAAAGAACAATCTTCGGCAATCTGTCATCCTTCATCCGCAAAACATGCCCTAACCACCTCAACCTTTCTTTCATTATAGACCTAGAAAGCGGTATTGAACCACATTTTTCGTATAGCCTATTGTTTGAAATACGGTCAGTCAGCCGGGTACCCAGAACAATCTTAGTTGAAGATCCACATTAAATGTCGATCCTTTTTCTAGGATATCGATAACGATATGGGTGTCTTTACAGTCTCTTAGCTGTCTTGGCTTGGACGTTTCCTTATGTTATTTACTAGTTCCATAGAAAACCTGTGACATACCCTCCATCAGAAGATTTAGCGCAAAGCAGACTGGTCGAGACAGAACCCATAAAGACCTTTGAACCTCTGTTATAACACGTCCATCGGTAAGGCCATCAGCCGTTTTGAGAAAACGCATGAGCTCCTGCTCAATGACAAGATTCGCGGAGAGTCCAGCCCAGAATCTATCAGAACGTTTGATCACATGCTTCCCATTCTGGAAAGCTTGATAAACGGCAGGATGAGTTTCTTGGAGCTTGACAATTCGCTGGAGGTAAAGCTGGCAGGATTTTGTATAATTGTTTTGCCCAGATGCCGCCATATATGGTAGCATGTCAGAGGTGGATTTTAAGTGGAGATCCCATGACACAGATCGTTCGGCTCTTAAGAAATTTCGCAGTATGTATAACATATCGGAGTATTGGAACCACAGTTTCGAGGTTCTATACTGGAGCAGATCCAGTCTCTTTCTATCGCTGAATCCCACTATTTTTTCCAGGGAAGGGTTTCCTTCTATATCCGCAGCGGCCGCGTCTTTGTTCATAAGCTTTGTGTACAGGTTCCTGAGTCCCCATATTTCTTCTGGCTTCAGAATTGATTCAGCAACACTGGAATTTTCTTCGAGAAAGACCTCGAAAAGCAGAATAGCATGTAGTGCAGCGTCAACCAGAAAATGGTCACGTATTACCTGGGGTAATGAAAGTGAAGTAGCTGCCATCTGTGCGTTAACTGGTCTTCTAAACGAGCCAACCCTAATTTATCAGCTCGCTTATTTTATTTTTTACCAACAATCGACGAATTGGTGGACAATAAGTACTAAAAGAAACGTGTCAAATAAAAATACAAAAGTGAATACTGATGAATATGAAACAGGTTTCTAGTAGACATTACATCGGGCGAACTTGATTTTTGGGCTCATCTCATCATTTTATTTCAGAATAGTTGTCTTCTGATAGTATGGTAAAAAAGAGGTCAGAACGATGAGAAAGGTAAAATCATATATTGATGATTATGAAACTTTTTCTGGTATATTATACATCAAATTTCCTTTCATGTTTAGGCTCAGCTCTTTATTTTATATCGGGAGGATACTTCATCATGGTTGCAGTGGTAGCTGCAACCTAGTAAAGAGCGAACCACAGCCCATTGTAATCAAAAGTTGAAAAGCACATTTTCAAAAAAAAACTGCCTCGTTAAAAAAAATTGTCATCTGACACTAAAGTAGGAATGATAACTATTGTTTTGGTTAATCTTAAAAGTAAAAGTTTATTGCGAAAAGAAATTTATGGTGATTTTGATAAAGAGCCCGAAACCTCTTGAAAATGGCGTCAACTCGAAATAAAAAGTGCACCGTTGGAATCAGCATGGTCCAAACTTTTTGTAGGACAATTACAGTCCCCCACCTGGAACACCAAGGAAAATCAATGTTTTGCATGGGTGTCTTTTTTTTTTTTTTTTTTTTTTTTTTTTTTTTTTTTTTTTTACCAGGGCTAGCGAATGACCATAATATCATAGAGAGATGTTTAATGGCTCATTCGAATGGAAGTTAAATTTGCTAGTGCCCTTTGTAAGTGACCAAAAAGATTGGAGGGTAAATAGCTCCCCCTTCCCTACAGGACCCCTCCTTCCAAAGTAGCCCTATAAAAATTTTGAGATAGCCATTTTGTTTAACATAGTTCAAGGATCCAATAAATATGGTTTTGATGATGATATGGCCTCCATGGTCCCTGGGGAAGGGCTGTATGTGGTATTGGGCGTATCGATATCACGCGTATCGGCATCAGGCGTATTGGTATCACATGTATCGTATCGCTAATATCGGTATCGGTATCCGGTGTTTTTTTTTTCAGTAGTTTTCTAGGCTCATTTTTTAAAGCATGTCCCAGGAAAGAGTCATGGTTTTAGCGGTAGCTGCAACCTAGTAAAGAGCGAACCACAGCCCATAGTAACAAAAAGTTAAAAAAACACGTTTAGAAAAAAATTACCTCGAGAAAATTTGCCATCTGGTATCATCATGGTTGCAGCGGTAGCTGTAACCTAGTAAAGAGCGAACCACAGCCCATGGTAACCAAAAGTTACAAAAAGCGTTTTGAAAAAAAACTGCCTTGTGAAAAAAATTTCCATCCGACACTGACTCAAGAATGTTAACTATTTTTTCCGTTCGTTTGAAAAGTAAAAATTTATTGCGAAAAGAAATTTATGGTGATTTCGAAAAAAAAGCTTGAAACCCCTCGAAAATGGCGTCAGATCAAACTGAAAAGTGAAAATAAACTGAAAAATAAAAAATGAAATACCATTGGAATTAGCATGGTTGAAAACATTGTACAGGGAAATTACAGGCACCCTCCTTGAACAACAAGGAAAATCACTCTTTTGTATCGGCAGCACTGACCTGTCTCCCGTTTTTTTTTTCGTTTTTTTTTCAGCAGGCCTAGCGGGCTATCAGAATATCAGAGAGGGATACTTAGTGGCTTATTCAAAAGCTGTTTCTCATATCTACGTGTTTTTTTTATAAATACCGCCATCTGCAAGTGCTATATGGTACTTAAATGGCACTTTCTCTGCTATTTCTCAAGGGGTGGCACTAGCAGGCTACCAGAACATCGTAGACAGTTTTTTTTATAGCTCATGTAAAAGATATTGTCATATCTACGTCCTTCCTATGAATTCTACCATCAGAAAGTTCCAGATGGCACTAAAAGCTCTAGTTTTCTGTAATCCTACAAACATAGGAAAATATCACCAGTTGATGTACTTGCATTAGTTTTTTTGATATATCTTAGATAGGCTGCGAAGTAATATATATATATTTTTTTTTGAATTTCAACTTCGCTCTTTACTTCCCTCGGAAAAAACTTTGTCTTTTTTAAATTAATATGCAGAAAAAAGAACATTTACCGATATTTCATTTTTTTTTAGAAAAAACTGAAAAAATTGAATCAAAAAGCAAAAAAAACGAGTTTCGCGTCGACCTAGAATGTGCAACTTTGGATATGCTGTTGAGCTTTTTTTTTCTCTACAACATGGTATAAAAATCATTTTTTGTTGCAATTTGTTTGGGGTCGACCCATATTTTTGGCTAGTTTCCCTGTACTACTAAAACTTGGTGTTTTGTCGACCTGAAATAATGTTTCATGAAGAGCCTTCATCTGGTAATGAAATAAGGCTTGTTAATTACCTTTGACTTATTTCTTAAGACCTTTTTCCCCTGGCCAATCTTTGTTTTTTCAAAAATATTGAGAAAAACTTTACTTTAGCAAAAGCAAACAACGTCTATCTGGCTGAAAATTAATAGATAATTAGAAAAAGTGATACTTAGAAATTTGACATCTGTTCTGGAATAATTAACCAATTCGAATTCTTTTTGAAGCACATGATAATTTCATTTGCCTGCTGCTGTATGGTTCAATTATCCAAATTTATGATGCAGAAGTGAATTATAGGCCTGGGAATGATCTACAGTTGAATCATAGATTCAAAGATTTTAGTTAATATTTACAGTATCAGCCTAGTGGGCTGAGTATAGTTACTTTACTACAAATTTGTTGTATTTGTTTGCTTTCCAAAATTTTCGGTATCGCTTGCTTGGGAATAAACGGGAACATAAATATATAAACCTGAAGCATAAATACGAAAATGCATCACTTTGTTGAATGCACATAAATCATGACTCGGGAATACACATGAATCATATTATTTACCATTAAATTTAAGAATAGAGCCATAAAATTCGAAAGAAGCGTTAAAATATAATTACGAAATTTATTTTTATTAAGATGGCTGAAACATATTTTCGATGCGCTTGGTTTTGCATGTGCCTTGACAATTCATCACATAAGAAATTTCTGTGGAACAGCTCCTCATAGGAATAATTTTTGAGGGGTGAGTCATTGATGAAGATTAATGGATGAGTCTAAAAGAAATATTTGAAAAAGACCGAGATAGCTGTGTAGGACTGCTTTTCAGGGGGTTGGAAGCTAGCTTCAAGGGTACGAAATTGTCTCAGGGTCAATAGCAAATAGAGAAGATGGGTGTAATTACCCTTAGGTAGTCCTTTATTTGCCAATCTTTAAGTTTTTTTTTTGTGTTTGAACCTGATTCTGGATCATTGGAAGGGACACCTTTGGACGACAGGGAAAAGGGTACTGTGATATGAGAGTAATTCCAGCTTTTGAAAAATTTTTAAATATGTGTGGATAAGAGGCTGGCGGTGAAACAGCGGCTGAGCGTAGATAGGGAAAAGTTTGGGCCTCTCTTTACTGTGAGCGGGAAAAAAATGGGTTTGCTACATTTTTTCTTTAAATCCAAGAAGGATATAAATTTGTATGGATTGAATTTACCGAATTTATAAAGACCAAAGGCCGTAGTTATAGAATGGTAAAAAAAAATGAAGAAAGTCAAAAGTCAAGAGCAAAGCAAAGATTTAATTACCCGGGAAACGGCCAAAGCATCTAGATGAAGTGAGGAACTCCAGCCCGTGAGACTAAAAAAGATATGAGGTAGACTTTTTGCTAGGCAAGAGCTAGCAAAGCAGGCTTTTTCGCTAGTTCTAGCGCGTAACTTAATCCAATTTGAAGGAGCTAAAAACTACAGACATGAAAAGAAACGGAAACGACAATAACATTCTTTAAGCCCTAGAAGTATTTTGTAAAACGCATTAATAGTTTAAAATGATGCAATCGAATCGTGTAAGTTTTTGACACCTGGGGGGAGCTGTGTTTGAATGATTGTTCTATATAAACCATGAATTGTTTTACAGCTTGTTGTTTATGTCACAAATTTCCGTTCAGCGAAAAGCCCTTTCTAAAGTTGTTATTCAACCTTCTTATTGGAACACCAAGTGGAACACTTCCTTTATTTTGTCATTCTATTTTTGCTCTATAGAACATTTCTTTTTTAATTTTCAGAGGAGGCTACATTTCAATATTGTCGTAGCTGGGAAATGAAATAAACTGTCTGATGAAAGAAATCGAGCAACTTTCTAAATCCCTGCACTTAGTTACTGTGTTACTCTTAGCTCAAAAATAAGAGTTTATAATCGAAAGTTCTTCGGAATGAATCATAGTACTCTTCTATAGTGAGTCTTTTTTCACTATTTGTATTCTTAGAGGCATTCTCAATTCTTTGATAGTAAACGCGACCATGGAAAATGGGTATTGTATTGAAGTGTTTTTTTTTTGTAGGGTATTGTTTGAAGGTATAGGGTATTGTGTTGAAGAGTATTTTCTTGTAATGAAGATGGTAAAACCTTTTTTTGGGTACCTAATGCTCAAAGTACACTAAACATAGCGGTTGTATGACTATATTTTTATAAACATTATTTATCCTCGACAAATCGTGGAATGTAATTTTAAAACCTATTTTGGTGGAGGAGGGGGTTCGCTAACCTGGCTAGATTGCTTAATTGACCAAAACAAATAAATTAGCTAAATTTAACTAAGAATTGAAAAACTTAAAACGCTATTTTCCTTCAATTGAAAGTTTTGTTCAGATAATTTTTTGGTTCTATATGATCCAAGGCGATGGCTTTAAAAGAAAGAAAAAATTCGATAAAATAAGTTTTTTTAAGTAAATTGTCAAAAATTCTTTGTAGAGAAAAATAACATGGAAAAGAGTTTAGTACTGCTGCCCCTCTAGCCTTATAAAACCCTGGGGATCATCTGCACTTTATTGAAAACTTAACAAACCACGTATATTGAAAGTTTGACTTAATCCAGTTTATTTTCTATACATATGAAAGAAATGAATTTAAAAGTCAGAAACCATTGTTAAAAATTCGTTACATACAATTATGTTAAAAATAAATTTATTATAAACCAGAAAAAATAGGTCATACAGCACAGTATTCTTAAATACACTCCACAAGAAAAATGAAATAAATATCTAACTTCCCCCTCCCCCAGCAAAAAAAAAAAAAAAAAATCAATTTTCACTAATTGATGTCAACGCCTCATTTACATATTTACATAACTGCCCGATTGTCCTCTTTACAGTTGTCTGCAGGATCTCGGGGAGCTCCAAGTTACCACCCTCAAAATACTTTATGAGACAAATAACATTGACTGTTATAATAAAAAGATGATTGTAATTTGAAAAAGCTGTTAAAAATATAAAAAATGTTACTAAACGGTTTTCTAGCCCCTTCAGGGGATTTAGAGAAGACAACATCACGCGTTTTGTGCTGACTTTTTTGCCTTAGTTTTACTTATTTTTATATAGCATTTTACCTTTGACATCTTACATAAACTAGTTTTTATTTCTTATTATAAATCCTTAAATACCTGTTTTATTGAGAAATTAGACAGTACTTGTGGAACACTTACTGATTTTTTTTTAATTTTGGGTTTTCTCAAATGCATCTTTATTTTTATATTTGATGTTAATAAGTTCAAAATCCGTTAAATACTAACCTTGGCAGAAATAAGACAACATTTGTGAAATATATGGTGTGTTTGAATTAGACTAATCAAACTGCAACTTTAATGGTTTTTAGTGATTAAATTACTTAAGACAATTCTCACAGTCAGACAGTTAGTCGTGAGTCGGAAAAGTACAACAAGCCTATATTATTACATTGGGGATGAGAAGAGTGGGTGTGTGGAGGGAGGGGGATCTGCCATAAGAGCCCCCTTCTGGGCCTTACAATCATGCACTTCGAGATTTCTTGAATAACTCTGATTTTTTAACAAGGCGTAAAAAGTCCATCACTTGTGGTATGTGCATTCAATTTTATGGATTCAGACTGATATTCCAATGTTATTCCAATTCATAGTGAACAAGCTTACGAGCAAGTATCAGAAGCATAATCAACGATCTGATGGAAATACAACACCATATGTGAAATGAATACTTAACACATTGTGATTTTGAACTTCTGTATTGCAATATTTATCTCAGCTTTTTACTAACATGCTCAAAAATCCTCATATACTAAACTTTGATGAGATTAAACATTATATGGAAAATGAGCACTAATTATGTTTTGATTTTCCTATTCGATCTTAATGGTTAGCATTTAATAATTTAGATTCATTTCCAAATTGATCAGTGGGAAACATTGGTCTCAGGATTAAAATCAGTGGGGTCGAGATTTTTTCTAAATCGACTTTTTAAAGGATTTAAAAAAAAAAAAAACACCAGCTAAGAGACTTGTGCTTAGTGTATTTTGATTCCAAAGAGTCATAATCCTATTTTAAGGTTAATATAAATAATATTTAATGATTAAGAACCATGCCCTTAATAATGCCTGAATGGTCATTAGTCGATAGATACAATTAGTCGATTACAACTGATTAGGGGTGCTGGAGGAGGAGTGGGGCTTAGGATCCTACTTGCTTTCCAGAGAAAAACACAATATTTTCCATATAGTTTTTACTTATTGACAAAAAAAAATAAATAAAAAAATACTGCTTAAACTTTCAGGAACTCTTTCTTCCAATAAAATTATATCTAACATGCAATAATGTTTCATCAATAGTTTTTTCTTTTAAATCAAATCCATTTAAATTTAAATCTATTCCTTTCATATTCAATAATTGCAGTTGATGAAATTGCAAACGAAACTTCTAGTATAAGCTATCTATTTAGTTTTCACTTGATCAAAACAACAGTATAGCCTCTATTGTGATGTTTGAGGGATACTAGGCTAGGATATTTAGTGGGATTGGAGGGACGAAAACTCCACTTTTCTGTGCAAAGATTGCTTAACATGAGGCATTGTAAGAACTAATTTTCTTTTACTGTTTCAAAGGACCCCTTAATTGCATCAATGTGTTACTCTTCTAAATTTATTTGTTTCAAATTTACAAAATAATCAATTAGCCAGACAGCATTTTAAATTTAAGCATACTGAATACAATATCAATCTCAATGTGTATGTTTGTTCGTTTGTCCTAACACCACTAAAATAAACAATATCCATCTCGATGTCATTTTTTTTTCATTTGTCATAACACCATTAAAAAAAAGAAAAAAAAGACAGATTACAAAACTAATCTACTATTCAAGGTAGCTAGAAAGAAAAAAGAACGTTTCCTAGAATAAAGAAATCCGTGAACTTCAATTCCGTTTAACATTTTAGCAGAACATTCAGTTTTTGTTAATGCTTTTCCTAACGATCTAATTTTATTCAAAGATATGGAAAACATAACTTTTAAACGAAGTTTCCATAGCCTGAAGTCCCCTAAAATTGAAAGTATCATTTGCACTTTATTGAAAGCGATCTGTAATCCAAAAACAGTGCTTTCCACTTGTCACAGGATAAAATATTATTAAAAAAAAAAAAAAAAAAAAAAAAAAAAACTAACGATACTAATAAGCACAGAAAAGAAAAAATAAACAACTTCTTAGAATTAATACATTTGTGAGCAAGGGCTTATCCAGGGTTTCAGTTCGGAGGGGGGGGGGTTACTAGAAAGCTTTAAAAAGCGCATCAAAAATTTGTTTACATGCATTTTTGTAACGTTTTTTAAAGAGTCAGACGAAAATATTGGCGGTGTATCTTCAAACTGGGACCTCCCCTCTAGATACGGCTGTTCTCAATTAAAAATATAAGAACCGATAAATAGATAAACTTTTAAATCGTCTATGAACATTTTTGAAGCCATGTGTTTACTTTTCTGAAGTAATATTTTGAACTAGTGAACAAATAAACGATTCGCCAATTTATTGTCTATACATATGAAAGGAACGAATTTAAAAGGAAGAAAGAATTCATAAGAATATACTTCATAGGTTTATGAAACTACATTGATTGAGAAAAATATAATAAAACATATAAAAAGAATCATTTGATATTTGTTTTGTTTCCTATTTTCTAATGTTATAAAGACAAAAGAAAAACTCTAAATTACAACTTCCACTCTAACCTTTGACTAATCTTGTTGCTACAGATCAGTTCTAAGTTGATCATACCATCTGTTCTTTTTAGCTTTCATTTATTTATACACGAGAATGTCTTATTTTTTAAGTTTGACTTGTATTCTTTTTAAATACTGTTCTTTTTGATTTTTATCATTTATTAATAATAATTTCTTTTCGTTCTACATTTGGTGAATTGTATGCTATTATTTCCACTAGTTTTACTTTTTAAAATCAGTGGGGGTTTTCTCCGGGCGAAATTTTCACGGGGTAATTATGCACGGGGGGAAATTTCCATTGAGGGGAGGGGGTCCACGAAAAAATTTCAAAAGGTGAGGGGGAGGGAATTCTCGTATGATTTGAAATACAAACAGAAATTTTTTTCAGATCAAAGTAAGGAGGATTTTTCAGGGGGAATAGTCCAAAATATATATTCCGGGGAATTTTAGCGAGGAGAGAATTATCAGAGGGGTATTAATCTGTTATAGTGACCCCACTCAAGAAGTGAAGTTGGGTTATTCCTAATGAAATATACCAAAATATGATGAAAATATAATACTTTAGAAGCAAATTTGGGCTATATATTTGTACATTATGGCAGGGGCGGATCTATGATTCTTTTTTAGCGGGGGGGGGGGGGTGTATAATAGGTTTACCGATAAACTTGCTAACAAATAAATACCAGCAATTTAAAGGGAACCTCAACAATTATACTTCGTAGGTAGGTAGTGGAAATGGACGTAAATTTAATCTAAAATCCGGTGAGGGTTAAAGCTCTAATAAATCTGTTGAAATTAAAATGATATAAAATACTGATACAAAAAATCAAGGCCGTACCCAGGATTTTTTTTCGAAGGGGTTTTAGTCCATTTTTTTTTTTTTTGGGGGGGGGCCTTACACAAAAAAAACTCAAAAACGCATATAAAATTTATTAATATCCATTTTTGTAACCTTTTTACGAGTGATAAACATTTCGCGTGAGGGGTTTCAAACCTCATACCCCCCCCTGGATGCAGCCTTGCAAAGAAATAATAAGTCATAAAAACCACCCGCCATATAAAGAATAAAATACTGTTCACCATAGTAGTAATGATACTAAATGCGAGGGACGAACAGTGGGACGAACATAAGAATATACAGTGTAGTCTGACGAACACATTGCAAAAAGCGACCAATCCTCTTATATTATAGACCTATAAAGTGATCAAACATGTTTTGGAACTATGGTTGAGATTGTATAATGTAATCAGACTGGTTTAGAGGGAATGTGCTTTACCAAGTTCATTCATCTATTACTATAACAATTGTTTGTTTTTTACTATAAAATAATGTTTCTACTAGAGATACAGGCAAGTCGGACATCTTTAGAGTCAAAACCTGTCAAAGAATTTGATAACCTCTACCTTAAATGCATCTCATCGGGTTTGGTTAAGAATGCATCATGGGATAATTAAAGAACTGTGAATGATGAAAAGTTGTATCATTTTGCGTAAAAGCTAACTCTAATTGCAAAAAAAGGGTATAACATTTGTGAATTGGACTGTATGACCGATCTTAATTGAATAATAGAGGTGTGAATGATCCTAATTAGTGATCGGACCGTATGAAGGTGGTAAAAAAGGGCTAAACTGATTATCAGATAAGGTAACCCCGAAGGGCTTGTTAACACAGGCAATTTGTTATAAATTTGGAACAACATCAATCTATGAAAATGGTTAACGATGATAAAATGGTCCGGTGAGTTAACCTAGCTTTACTTCTTCGATGTGTTCTGTATAATACACAAGTGGTGTTTGAACAGTGTTGTCAATTTTAAATAGAGTCTAACGTTATAGTATACTAAAAAGTTCATACTAATAGAGATGTAGATGGCAAGAAAAGCATTTTAATAATGAAATTCAGAACAATCCATAGAAATCCTTACAAATCAAGTATTGAGGTGTTTATGAGTACGAACTGTCAAGGATCATAAGCACCAATGACCCTAACCACCAGGGACCTCAACCCCCAAAGGTCCCCTATCCCCAAACTCCAAAGGACCCCTCCCCCCAAATTTTTGACCCCCATCCCCCCATTTTTTAAGTTTTTTTAACTTTTTTTTCTTATTATTATTATTTTTTTAACATGATATATTTTTTCAACTTTTTTTACATCTCTTAGAATGACATGAAACATACTTAAAACATAAAAAATTCACATTTAATATTTATCAACTTCAAAATGGGAACGATATAGATATATGTGTCGTTACTTTTACTATTAGAAAAATAATGTTTGTAGTGACAATTTTTTTTTACATTTTTTCAACTTTTTTTTACATCTCTAAATCATATCAGAAAAATAGAATGACACTTTTGATTTAAATTTTAAAACATATTCTTGTGCATACCCATACTCCGATTGATGAGGACTGATAGTTCTCATTCAATATTTTCCCATGAAAAACAAACTATTTTTTTATCTATATTTTTTTTTTGAACTTCGAAATTATTCAACTATTTTTTTTCAACTTTTTTTTTACATCTTTAAATCATAAATTGACAAAATCTATGTGTTAGAGTGAATACGTTTCTTTTTATCAATATCTTTTGTCAGATACATCGGATAAAATTGACAGAATCTAAGTTTCAGAGTGAATAATTTTTTTATCAACATCCTTTGTCAGATACATCGGATAAAATTGACAAAATCTAAGTACCAGAGTGAATAAATGCTTTATCAACATCCTTTGTCGGATAAAACTGACAAAATATAAGTATCAGAGTGATTAAATTCTATATCAACATTCTTTTCTCGGATATATAGGATAAAATTGACAAAATGTAAGTGTTAGAGTGAATAATTTTTTTTATCAAAATCTTTTGCCAGACACATCGGATAAAATTGACAAAATCTAAGTGTCAGAGTGAATAAGTTTTTTTTTATCAACATCCTTTGTCAGATTCATCGAATCAAATTGACAAAATGTAGATATCAGAGTGAATAAATTCTTTATCAACATCCTTTATCGGATATGTCGGATAAAATTGACAAAATCTAAGTATCAGAGTGATTAAATTCTATATCAACATCCCTTTCTCGGATACATAGGATAAAATTGACAAAATCTAAGTGTTAGAGTGAATAATTTTTTATCTACATCCTTTGCCAGATAAATCGGATAAAATTGACAAAATCTAAGTGTAAGAGTGAATAAATGGTTTTTTCTTATCAACATCCTTTGTCAGATACATCAAATAAAATCGAAAAAATGTAAATATCAGAGTGAATAAATACTTTATCAACATCCTTTATCAGATATGTCGGATAAAATTGACAAAATCTAAGTATCAGAGTGATTAAAATCTAAGTATCAGAGTGATTAAATTCCATATCAACATCCCTTTCTCGGATACATGGGACAAAATTGAAAAAATCTAAGTATCAGAATGAATAAATGCTATATCAACATCCTTTAAATGCATTATCAACATAATTTGTCGGGTATATCGGATAAAATTGACAAAATCTAAGTATCAGATTGATCAAATTCTATATCAACATCTATTTCTCAAATACATGGGATAAAATTTACAAAAGCTAAGTGTCAGAGTGAATAATTTTTTTTATTAACATCTTTTGTCAGATACAACGAATATAATTGACAAAATCTAAATATCAGATTGATTAAATTCTATATCAACATCCTTTATCGGATATGTTGGATAAAATTGACAAAAGCTAAGTGTAAGAGTGAATAAATTTTTTTTATCAGCATCTTTTGTCAGATACATCAAATATAATTGACAAAATCTAAGTATCAGAGTGAATAAATGCTTTATCAGCATCCTTTGTTGGATATCTCGGATAAAATCTAAGTATCAGAGTGATTAAATTCTGTATCAACATCCCTTTCTCGGATACATGGGATAAAATTGACAAAATCTAAGTGTCAGAGTGAATAATTTTTTTTTATCAACATCTTTTATCGGTTACAACAAATATAATTGACAAAATCAAAATCTAAGTAATATGAAAAAATTGTAAGTAAATAAGTAACAAACTCTTTCTTGAATTCACCTCTTGGATACACAATACAGAAATTTAATTCAGGAAATTATAAAAAATTGAACAAATTCTTTATTAACATTCTTTATCGATTGAATTCACTTCCATCAACATCCTTTGTCAGATACATCGAATAAAATTGACAAAATGTAAATATCAGAGTGAATAAATACTTTATCAACATCCTTTATCGGATATATCGGATAAAATTGACAAAATCTAAGTATCAGAGTGATTAAAATTTAAGTATCAGAGTGATTAAATTCTATATCAACATCCCTTTCTCGGATATATGAGATAAAATTTACAAAATCTAAGTATCAGAGTGAATAAATCCTTTAACAACATCATTTGTCGGGTATATCGGAAAAAATTGACAAAATCTAAGTATCAGATTGATTAGATTCTATATCAACATCCAGTTCTCGAATACATGGGATAAAATTGACAAAAGCTAAGTGTCAGAGTGAATAATTTTTTTTTCAACATCTTTTGTTAGATACTACAAATATAATTGACAAAATCTAAATATCAGATTGATTAAATTCTATATCAGCATCCTTTGTTGGATATAATGGATAAAATTGACAAAAGCTATGTGTCAGAGTGAATAATTTTTTTTATCAACATCTTTTGTCAGAAAAATCAAATATAATTGACAAAATCTAAGTATCAGAGTGAAAAAATGCTTTATCAGCATCCTTTGTCGGGTATATCGGATAAAATCTAAGTATCAGAGTGATTAAATTCTATATCAACATCCCTTTCTCAGATACATGGGATAAAATTGACAAAATCTAAGTATCAGAGTGAATAGTTTTTTAATCAAAATCTTTTATCCGTTAAAACAAATATAATTGACAAAATCAAAATCTAAGTATTATGAAAAAATTGTAAGTAAGTAAGTAACAAACTCTTTCTTGAATTCACCTCTTGGATACACAATACAGAAATTTAATTCAGAAAATTATGAAAAAAATTGAACAAATTCTTTATTAACATTCTTTATCGATTGAATTCGCTTCCATCAACATCCTTTATCAGATACATCGAATAAAATTGACAAAATGTAAATATCAGAGTGAATAAATACTTTATCAACGTCCTTTATCGGATATGTCGGATAAAATTGACAAAATCTTAGTATCAGAGTGATTAAAATCCAAGTATCAGAGTGATTAAATTCCATATCAACATCCCTTTCTCGGATACATGGGATAAAATTGACAAAATCTAAGTGTCAGAGTGAAAAAATGCTTTATCAGCATCCTTTGTCGGGTATATCGGATAAAATCTAAGTATCAGAGTGATTAAATTCTATATCAACATCCCTTTCTCGGATACATGGGATAAAATTGACAAAATCTAAGTATCATAGTGAATAATTTTTTTTTATCAACATCTTTTATCAGTTACAACAAATATAATTGACAAAATAAAAATCTAAGTATTATGAAAAAATTGTAAGTAAGTAAGTAACCAACTCTTTCTTGAATTCACCTCTTGGATACACAATACAGAAATTTAATTCAGGAAATTATGAAAAAAATTGAACAAATTCTTTATTAACATTCTTTATCGATTGAATTCGCTTCCATCAACATCCTTTATCAGATACATCGAATAAAATTGATAAAATGTAAATATCAGAGTGAATAAATACTTTATCAACGTCCATTATCGGATATGTCGGATAAAATTGACAAAATCTTAGTATCAGAGTGATTAAAATCTAAGTATCAGAGTGATTAAATTCCATATCAACATCCCTTTCTCGGATAAATGGGATAAAATTGACAAAACCTAAGTATTAGAGTGAAAAAATGCTTTATCAGCATCCTTTTTCGGGTATATCGGATAAAACCTAAGTATCAGAGTGATTAAATTCTATATCAACATCCCTTTCTCGGATACATGGGATAAAATTGACAAAATCTAAGTATCAGAGTGAATAATTTTTTTATCAACATCTTTTATCAGTTACAACAAATATATTTGATAAAATCAAAATCTAAGTATTATGAAAAAATTGTAAGTAAGTAAGTAACAAACTCTTTCTTGAATTCACCTCTTGGATACACAATACAGAAATTTAATTCAGGAAATTATGAAAAAAATTGAACAAATTCTTTATTTACATTCTTTATCGATTGAATTTGCTTCCATCAACATCCTTTGTCAGATACATCGAATAAAATTGACAAAATGTAAATACCAGAGTGAATAAAAACTTTGTCAACATCCTTTATCGGATATGTCGAATAAAATTGACAAAATCTAAGAATCAGAGTGATTAAAATCTAAGTATCAGAGTGATTAAATTCCATATCAACATCCCTTTCTCGATACATGGGATAAAATTGACAAAATTTAAGTATCAGAGCGAATAAGTGCTTTATCAACATCATTTGTCGGGGATATCGGATAAAATTAACAAAATCTAAGTATGCGATTGATTAAATTCTATATCAACATCCATTTCTCGAATACATGGGATAAAATTGACAAAAGCTAAGTGTCAGAGTGAATAATTTTTTTTATCAACATCTTTTGTCAGATACAACGAATATAATTGACAAAATCTAAATACCAGAGTGAATAAATTCATTAACAACATCCTTTGTTAGATATGTCGGATAAAGTTGACAAAATTTAAGTATCAGAGTGATTAAATTCCATATCAGCATCCCTTTCTCAAATACATGGAATAAAATTGACAAAATTTAAGTATTAGAGTGAATAAATGCTATATCAACATCCTTTAAATGCATTATCAACATCATTTGTTGGGTATATCGGATAAAATTGACAATATCTAAGTACCAGATTGATTAAATTCCTTATCAACATCCCTTTCTCAAATACATGTGATAGAATTGACAAAATCTAAGTGTTAGAGTGAATAATTTTTTTATAAACAACCTCTGTCAGATACATCGGATAAAATTGACAAAATATAAGCATCGGATTGAATAAATGCTTTATCAACATCATTTTTCGGATATGTCGGATAAAATTGACAAAATCTAAGTATGCGATTGATTAAATTCTATATCAACATCCATTTCTCGAATACATGGGATAAAATTGACAAAAGCTAAGTGTCAGAGTGAATAATTTTTTTATCAACATCTTTTGTCAGATACAACGAATATAATTGACAAAATCTAAATACCAGAGTGAATAAATTCATTAACAACATCCTTTGTTAGATACGTCGGATAAAGTTGACAAAATTTAAGTATCAGAGTGATTTAATTCCATATCAGCATCCCTTTCTCAAATACATGGAATAAAATTGACAAAATTTAAGTATTAGAGTGAATAAATGCTATATCAACATCCTTTAAATGCATTATCAACATAATTTGTTGGATATATCGGAAAAAATTGACAATATCTAAGTATCAGATTGATTAAATTCCTTATCAACATTACTTTCTCAAATACATGTGATAGAATTGACAAAATCTAAGTGTTAGAGTGAATAATTTTTTTTTATAAACATCCTCTGTCAGATACATCGGATAAAATTGACAAAATCTAAGCATCGGATTGAATAAATGCTTTATCAACATCATTTGTCGGATATGTCGGATAAAATTGACAAAATCTAAGTATCAGAGTGAATAAATGCTTTATCAACATCCTTTAAATGCATTATCAACATCATATGTCAGATACATCGGATAAAATTGACAAAATCTAAGTATCAGAATGAATAAATTTGTTTTCATAGTTTTTATCGGATACATCAGATAACAGTCATAAAATCCAAGTTCTATTCATTTTGACGTCATGCGTCGTTACATTGAATTTAGAGTAGACTGGTTATAGATGGCAATAAAGAATGTTAATAAAGAATTTTTTCAATTTTTTTCATAATTTAATGAATTAAATTTCTGTATTGTGTATCCAAAAGGTGAATTCAAGAAAGAGTTTGTTACTTACTTACTTACAATTTTTTCGTAATACTTAGATTTTGATTTTGTCAATTATATTTGTTGCAACTGATAAATGATGTTGATAAAAAAAATTATTCACTCTTATACTTAGATTTTGTTAATTTTATCCCATGTATCCGAGAAATGGATGTTGATATAGAATTTAATCACTCTGATACTTAGATTTTATCCGATATACCCGACAAAGGATGCTGATAAAGCATTTATTCACTCTGATACTTAGATTTTGTCAATTTTATCCCATGTATCCGAGAAAGGGGTGTTGATATGGAATTTAATCACTCTGATACTTAGATTTTAATCACTCTGATACTTAGATTTTGTCAATTTTATCCGACATATCCGATAAAAGACGTTGATAAAGTATTTATTCACTCTGATATTTCCATTTTGTCAATTTTATTCGATGTATCTGACAAAGGATGTTGATGGAAGCGAATTCAATCGATAAAGAATGGTAATAAGGAATTTGTTCAATTTTTTTCATAATTTCCTGAATTAAATTTCTGTATTGTGTATCCAAGAGGTGAATTCAAGAAAGAGTTTGTTACTTACTTACTTACAATTTTTTCATAATACTTAGATTTTGATTTTGTCAGTTATATTTGTTGTAACTGATAAAAGATGTTGATAAAAAAATTATTCACTCTGATACTTATATTTCGTCAATTTTATCCCATGTATCCGAGAAAGGGATGTTGATATAGAATTTGATCACTCTGATACTTAGATTTTATCCGAGATACCCGACAAATGATGTTGATAATGCATTTATTCACTCTGATACTTAGATTTTGTCAATTATATTTGATGTATCTGACAAAAGATGTTGATAAAAAAAATTATTCACTCTTGCACTTAGAAATTGTCAATTTTATCCAGCATATCCAACAAAGGATGCTGATAAAGCATTTATTCACTCTGATATTTAGATTTTGTCAATTATATTCGTTGTATCTGACAAAAGATGTTGATAAAAAAAATGTATTCACTCTGACACTTAGCTTTTGTCCATTTTATCCCATGTATTCGAGAAATGGATGTTGATATAGAATTTAATCAATCTGATACTTAGATTTGGTCAATTTTATCCGATATACCCGACAAATGATGTTGACAAAGCATTTATTAACTCTGATACTTAGATTTTGTAAATTTTATCCCATGTATCCGAGAAAGGGATGTTGATATGGAATTTAATCACTCTGATACTTAGATTTTAATCACTCTGATACTTAGATTTTGTCAATTGTATCCGACATATCCTATAAAGGATGTTGATAAAGTATTTTTTTTACTCTGATATTTACATTTTGTCAAGTTTGTTCGATGTCTCTGACAAAGGATGTTGATGGAAGCGAATTCAATCGATAAAAAATGTTAATAAAGAATTTGTTCAATTTTTCATAATTTCCTGAATTAAATTTCTGTATTGTGTACCCAAGAGGTGAATTCAAGAAAGAGTTTGTTACTTACTTACTTACAATTTTTTCATAATTTTTAGATTTTGAGTTTGTCAATTATATTTGTTGTAACTGATAAAAGATGTTGATAAAAAAAACATTCACTCTGACACTTAGATTTTGTCAATTTTATCCCATGTATCCGAGAAAGGGATGTTGATATAGAATTTAATAACTCTGATACTTAGATTTTATCCGAGATATCCGACAAAGGATGCTGATATAGAATTTAATCAATCTGATATTTAGATTTTGTCAATTATATTTGATGTATATGACAAAAGATGTTGATAGAAAAAATTTATTCACTCTGACACTTAGCTTTTGTCAATTTTATCCAACATATCCCACAAAGGATGCTGATATAGAATTTAATCAATCTGATATTTAGATTTTGTCAATTATATTCGTTGTATCTGACAAAAGATGTTGATAAAAAAAGTTATTCACTCTGACACTTAGCTTTTGTCAATTTTATCCGATGTATTCGAGAAATGGATGTTGATATAGAATTTAATCAATCTGATACTTAGATTTTGTCAATTTTATCCGATATACCCGACAAATGATGTTGATAATGAATTTAAAGGATGTTGATATAGCATTTATTCACTCTGATACTTAGATTCTGTCAATTTTATCCCATGTATCCGAGAAAGGGATGTTGATATGGAATTTAATCACTCTGATAATTAGATTTTAATCACTCTGATACTTAGAATTTGTCAATTTTATCTGACTTGTCCGATAAAGGATGTTGATAAAGTATTTATTCACTCTGATATTTACATTTTGTCAATTTTATTCGATGTATCTGGCAAAGGATGTAGATAAGAAAAAAAAATTATTCACTCTGGCACTTAGATTTTGTCAATTTTATCCGATGTATCTGGCAAAGGATGTAAATAAAAAAAAAATTATTCACTCTAACACATAGATTTTGTCAATTTTATCCTATGTATCCGAGAAAAGGATAGTGATATAGAATTTAATCACTCTGATACTTACATTTTGTCAATTTTATCCGACATATCCGATAAAGGATGTTGTTAAAGCATTTATTCACTCTGATATCTAGATTTTTTCAATTTGATTTGATGTATCTGACAAAGGATGTTAATAAAACAACTTATTCACTCTGACACCTAGATTTTGTCAATTTTATCCGATTTGTCTGGCAAAATATGTTGATAAAGAAATTTATTCACTATAACACTTATATTTTGTCAATTTTATCCTATGTATCCGAGAAAAGGATAGTGATATAGAATTTAATCACTGATACTTATATTTTGTCAATTTTATCCGACAAAGGATGTTGATAAAGCATTTATTCAGTCTAGTACTTATATTTTGTCAATTTTATCCTATGTATCTGACAAAGGTTGTTGATAAAAAAATTTATTCACTCTGACACTTAGATTCTGTCAATTTTATCCGATGTATCTGACAAAAGATGTTGATAAAAAAAATATTATTCACTCTAACATATAGATTTTGTCAATTTATGATTTAGAGATGTAAAAAAAGTCGAAAAAAAAGTTGAATGACTTTGAAGTCCCAAAAAAAAATTTAGATCAAAAAAATAATTTGTTTTTCATGAAAAAATATTAAATGAAAACTATCAGTCCTCATCAATAGGAGTATAGCTATGCACAAGAATAAGTTTTAAAATTTAAATAGAAAGTGTCATTCTATTTTTCTGATATGATTTAGAGATGTAAAAAAAAGTTGAAAAAAATATAAAAAAAATGGTCACTACAAACATTATTTTTCTAATAGTAAAAGTCGCGACACACATATCTATATCATTCACATTTTGAAGTTGGAAAATATTAAATGTGAATTTTTTATGTTTTAAGTATGTTTCATGTCATTCTAAGAGATGTAAAAAAAATAATAAAAAGTTAAAAAAATAACTTAAAAAAAGGGGGGTCAAAAAGTAGGGGGAGGGAGGGGTCCTTTGGAGTTTGGGGATAGGGGGCCTTTGGGGTTGAGGTCCCTGGTAGTTAGGCTCATTGGTGCTTATGATCCTTGACGGTTCGTACTCATAAGCACCTCACTACTTGATTTGTAAGGATTTCAATGGATTGTTCTGAATTTCATTATTAAAATTCTTTTCTTGCCATTTACATCTCTATTAGTATCAACTTTTTAGTATACTATAACGTTAGGCCCTATTTAAAATTGACAACACTGTTCAAACACCACTTGTGTATTATACAGAACACATCGAAGAAGTTATGCTAGGTCAGCTCACCGGACCATTTTATCATCGTTAACCATTTTCATAGATTGATGTTGTTCCAAATTTATAACAAATTGCCTGTGTTAACAAGCACTTCGTGGTTACCTTAACTGATAATCAGTTTAGCCCTTTTTTTACCACCTTCATACGGTCCGATCAATAATTAGGATCATTCACACCCCTATTATTCAATTAAGATCGGTCATACAGTCCAATTCGCAAATGCTATACCCTTTTTTTGCAATTAGAGTTAGCTTTTACGCAAATTGATACAACTTTTCATCATTCACAGTTCTGTAATTATCCCATGATGCATTCTTAACCAAACCCGATGAGATACATTTAAGCTAGAGGTTATCGAACTCTTTGACAGGTTTTGACTCATAAAGATGTCCGACTTGCCTGTATCGCTAGTAGAAACATTATTTTATAGTAAAAAAAATGTTATAGTAATAGATGAATGAACTTGGTAAAGCACATACCCTCTAAACCAGTCTGATTACATTATACAATCTCAACCATAGTTCCAAAACATGTTTGATCACTTTACAGGTCTATAATAGAAAAGGATTGGTCGCTTTTTGCAATGTGTTCGTCAAACTACACTGTATATTCTCATGTTCGTCCCTCGCCTTTAGTATCGTTACTACTCACCATCTATAAAAAAATATAATATTTAATATTTTCTGCAAAATTTTTAGCTTTTGCACTACTGACCACTATAGCGAGTGAGTTGAGCTTTGTATTGTAAAAAAAAAAAATGGTCTTGAACCGTTTTTTGGAGTCATGCATTATTTGTGACTAATTGTATTGGTCAAACCATTTAGCATGTCGCCTAACTATATGGCATGGCTTAGTAATTATGATGGCAATGAAGAGTAGGAAATGAGGATTAAGATACAATCGTATATGCGTAAATGATCAAACATTAAATATTCGTTCGTTTAGGTTTGTAACAAGAAACACAGAAGAAAGAGATAGAAAACATAGAAGACATTTAAAATGAAGGTTTTAAGTATAGGCAATAAAATGTTAACTAATCACTGTATATTTTTAAAAATAATGCCAACTTTGACGAAATCTCAAAAATTTACTAATCAAAATTTCACTTTTCATAACAATGTAGCGTATCTTTCCACTTTTTAAAGTTTGATATATTTTACAATTACAGAATTCATAATTTTATAAAAAATATTCAATTTTTTTTTCTTTCTACTTCCGTCATATCTATTTATTACACGGTCGATGTCTACGTCAGTATTTCGGTGAACGTTTATAATGGCTAGTCCAGTCAGTTTTGAGCTCTTCGTTAGTATTTCCTCTTCTATTTATCCTTAAATATTCAAATAAAGACCAAAATCGTCAGAAAAAATTGAACTCAAATAAAGAATCATGTAGGCATGCGCTTCAAACTAAGTATTTGAGTCAAAATACTCCTTACAAAACAAATAGTTGTGTGTTTTTTATTTTTGTATTTGATAAGTAGAGATTGGTGGTTTAAATTGTCAGGGTTTCAAGCTGTGGTAGATTTTTAATTGAAATGTTTTAAAATCTTGCAATTTTCATATATTCAATTCAAACGTTTAAATCTTGATCTGTCTGCTGAGCACAAAAAAAAAAAAATTCCGTTTCGATGGTTAATTCAAGGGGTGTGAATTTCCACTTTTCTTCAACATTTCATTAGTAAATGCTCGAAAAAAATTGACGCCATTCCACTTATTCAAACAGAGAATTCAGAGACCCATTTATACCGGCTAGTTAAGAAAAAACACAAACACAATTATATGCCTTTTTTTATGAATTTTTTTTTGAGAATCTATTTTCTTAAATGATTACTCTGACCTTTGAAAAGAGTATTTCAACTCATATACTTAGTTATAAGTGTATACTTATACGAAACTTGATTAAAGATCGGATATTTATAAAAAGTTTTGTCTTCATTTTAATGTTTTAGGATGAACAGAGGAGGTGATATGTCATATAACACAGAGCTTTAAATTGATGAAAATAGGCAGTAAAGTGGCCACCGTCTACTAACCGAAGCTCAAAACGTAAATTAATAATATCTTTGCACTTCTCATGCATTTACTTTCTATTATACAAATCCCCCAAAAACAACATTGTTGTAAATACCATCCCGCCTCCGCAAAAAAGCAAGTCAAAATTTTATGACAGCCAAAAAAAGTAATGAAATCAATTTCTTCACCTCTATGCCATAGCAAGACCCAAAAATAAATCTTTTAATATTAAAAGTAGTTTAAACATTAAGTTTTTCAGCCCATTGTGATAGCACAATCCTGAAATTTATTTCAGAATTGTTACTGAAATTGATATTACGAAAGGAAGATTTTCGCCTTCAAGTTCGCTTTTGTGGTAATACGGACAGATTCCCTTGATAAATTTTAATTTGATTAAGTAATTTTAGGCGTTAGGCGTAATCAGTAAAATCTAACAGAGACCACCTAAAGTAACTGATACTTTGTTTCGAACTTGTTTGGGAAAAGAAACAGTCTTAGCAATTAAAACTTATGAATAACTCAACTATTAAAAACTAATTACAAAAAAATAACTTTAAAGAGTTAGATTCTCCCAACCCAAACCGGAGCAAGTGGTCCCAACCCCAAACCCACATCCACCACTACGTTACGAGGGGGTATCCCCCACGCCCCAACCTGGATCCGTCACTGCATTAGGGGGGTGGGGTAAGGGTTTGCATGAATAATGTATTAGATACAATTATTTTGCATATTATGAAGTAAGCATTGTTTTTTAACTTCTCACTGTCTAAATACTAAATCCCTTCCCACACCCCCTAATGTGCAAACATGTAGCCTAAATTATATGTTTCCCTGTCACTTGTCTTTGTCATGTCTCACGCTAAGCTGAAATAAACTAGCGAAAAAAACCGGTTCTACAGCGCGTCAATGGATAAAGGACTTGATTGAGATCGCTATAACAGGTAATTACCAATATACCAAATCCTTTTGCAAAATCCCTCTTGAAACTTGCCCTCTCATGGTACTGATCTGTTATAGTGGCAACACTCAAGAAGTGAAGTTATGTTAATCCTAATAAAAAATATCAAACCATGATGAAAATATAATGCTTTAGAACTTTAGAATAATACTTTAGAAACAAATATAAGCTATATATTTGCCCATTAGGGGTTGTGGGGGTAAAGTATGGCGGGTCTGTAAAGTGTGTAGTGTTGCCACTATAATAGATAAGTGTCAAACATTTTACTATTTTATCACGATACTTCAAGAGTATAAGGACACATTTGCTTGTAAAGGACACCCTACACCGTCAATCATCAAACAGTTCGTGGTAACGAACTGTAAGTAAGGAGCGACCCGACTCAATAGTAACCAAAACTCCAAAAAACGGCCTGAACTACGCGCCTGGGAAAATTTTCCTTATTTTTGAAAAAGGAGGAAACAACCCCTAAAAGTCATAGAACTTTAATGAAAATCGCACCATCAGATTCAGCGTATCGGAGAACCCTACTGTAGAAGTTTCAAGCTCCTATCTGCAAAAATGGGGAATTTTGTATTTTTTGCCAGAAGAAAGATCACGGATGCGTGTTTGTTTGTTTTTGTTTTGTTTTTCTACCAGGGGTGATGGGTGATCGTATCGATCCAGTAGTCCTAGAATATCGTGATAGGTCTCATTCAAACGGAAATCGAAAGTCCTAGTGCCCTTTTTAAGTAACCAAAAAAACTGGAGGGCAACTTGGCCCCTTCCCAAGCTCATTTTTTTCTCAAAGTCACCCAATCAAAATTTTGAGATAGTCATTTTGTTCAGCATAGTCGAAAATCTAATAAATATGTCTTTGAGGATGACTTAAAATTCCCCACAGTTCTCGGGGGAAGGGCTGTAAGTGTTATTACCTTTGCCCATTGTTTACATATAGTATTGGTTAAAGGGGAGTATACAGACGTTTTCAGGAGGGATTTTTTTTCTGGTAGGGGGGGAGTCAGAGGAGGGGGTGACGAGGGAGGATCCTTCCATGGAGATTTTTTGCTTGGGAGAAGGGACATTTCTGTGAAGGGGGCACCGGATTTTCCAGCATCATTTAGAGGAAGGGGTGACGGGAGAGGATTTTTCCATGGAGGATTTTTCCTTGGGAGAAGGGACATTTCTATGAAGGGGGCACCGGATTTTCCAGCATTATTTAAAACCATCAGAAATTAAATAAAAAACAAGTTTTTTCAACTGAAAGTAAGGAGCAATACTAAAAATTAAAACAAAAAGAAAATATTAGGTATATGAGGGGGTTCGCCCCCTAGTCAATGCCTCGCTCTTTACGCTAAGGTCTTTTTAGTACTTTCAAAAGAGCTATCTATTCTAATTAACCGGCCTTTGAGATTCAGGGATTTGTGATTCGAACAAAATTCGGACTTTAGCGTAAAGAGCGAGGTATTGACTAGGGGGTGAACTCTCTAATATACATAATAAAAACATGCGAATATAGAAGTTCGTTACGTAAGCTAATTCGTCAGTTACGTCAGAACAATATTTCGAGACAGCCATTTAGCGAAAAAAATGTAAAATTAATATGCAAATTTCGTTTTAATTATTCATGTACGGTGAACCAAAATAAAAGCTGTATTAATTAAAAAACGTTCAGAAATTAAATTAAAAAAACAATTTTTTTTAACTGAAAGTAAGGAGCGACATTAAAACTTAAAACGAACAGAAGTTATTCCGTATATGAAAGGGGCTGTCCCCTCCTCAACGCCTCGCTCTTTACGCTAAAGTTTGACTCTGTTTCACAACTTTATTTTTTAAAACAATAAAAAAAATTAGCGTAAAGAGCGAGGCGTTGAGGAGGGGACAATCCCTTTCATATACCGAATAATTTCTGTTCGTTTTAAGTTTTAATGTCGCTCCTTACTTTCAGTTAAAAAAACTTGTTTTTTACAATTTAATTTGATCAAAAGCCTCTGTCAATCGATTGATTAAAGCATGATTGACAGTCTAGGAACCGATTGAGTCATTCAAGCTTTCAATTAATCACCGTCAACTCTTGACTCAAGCGTCAAACAGGTTCCTAGACGGTCAGTCATACTTTAATCAATCGATTGACGGAAGCTTTTGATCAAAATGATTGACCTTCTAGAATGTCCTTAAGTACTCTTTTTACTTGTATGTGTTGTGTAAAGGACTCTTTGAACGATACAAATTTCAGTACAAATATTCTGAAAGCCAATCGGTACATAAAAGGTTTGCAATTACCCTCTGGGTATATTGAATTCTAAAAGGCTTTCAGAAAAGTTATAGTGAAATTTCTGCGTCAGAGCGAGGATTGAGGGTGGGGGCAGTGCTCCTCGTATAATGAAAACTTCTTTGCTTCAAGTTTTAACTCCAGTTTTTATTCCTATTTGGCTCTGACGCAGATCGGTTGCGAACCTGGGTAAGGTTTTATATTTAGTAGCCTGGAATTGGCCTAACTCTAAAAAATAGATTACCTTGAATTTCGTATTCAATCCATATCGATTAAGAAGGTCGACTCCAAGATACCTAATAGGACTTCCTCCAGCTGCTTCGTTTAATTGAAAAACGTCAAAACTCCATTCGTCAACTTGCTGAAAAAAGGGTCTATTAGAATTAAACAATTAAATTTCAGGGTAAAAATTAAGGGAAAGATAAAGACGCTACTTAGAACACAAATTGATATAATAAGCAATCACATTTTTAATTCTTATTGAATTGCTAGTTAATTAGATTTAGCTACTTCACTGGTTTCCAATGAGAAATGGATAGATGATACATTTATGAACTGTAAACCAACCGGATTATAACACAATTACAAAGCTTGGAAATGCATTTTAGCGCTAATTGCAAATGTAAGAAAATTATGTAAATTTTTTCTGTTGATTGCTGTTTTGTTGCCAAATGTTCTTAACTGTTTAATTACATTGGGATTAGTAGATTTCCAAATATATGGAAACAACGACAATTTTTCAAAACAAAATTCCTTTTAAAGACCGGAGCTCTAGGCATTTTCAAAGAAAGTTCTACAGGTCACCATTATTACCATCGCGCAAACAACATTGTAACTTCTCTGTAGATGTAATCTTTCTTCTATTAATAATGTGTGCTCTATCGATTGTAATGAAAGGGATTAATCCCAGTAAATCCTGGCTTATTTGCAACATATTCAACATAAAATGTTTAGATAGGTGGCCACCTGAAAGCAATATTTTTTTCTTTTTTAGATTTCTAACATTAGTTTTTTGTACTTTTAAATTCAGAAAAAACAAGTCTATACGAGGTATCACAGAGAGTAGATGAATTACGAACATGATGCAAACCATTATGTACATGGCTTTAAAGACAAGAAATTAAATACACAATCTTTAACCAGGATTTCAAACAGAAAAGAAACCAGGTGCCAATCCTGCTTAAATAAGAAAGAAATTCAGTCATAGAAGAAAAATGACAAACTGAGAGATGTTTTATGAGTGTTATAATGACTTATTTTAAAGCAATAATAATATGAGAAAAAACTCGAGAAGAAAAAACCGAGGATGTATACAGCCAGTGAAAACGAAAATGCAATGCAAACTATTTCAGCCGAGAACTCCGTTCGACCAACTCGACCAGTGCACAAATAAAAAAGGACCTTAAAAAGCACAACTAAAATAAACAAAAACCAAACCTTAAAAAACACCCATAAAATAAAAATAAGACCTTTCCAAGCTACGGGGAGAGCGTAACTGAATAAAAAAACAAACAAAGAGTGAAAAATCAAAAAAGTTTGTGATAACAACCTGTAAGTAAGGAGCGACTCCGCTCAATAGCAACCGAAACTCGAAGAAACAGAATTTTGACATCAATACATGCACCAAAAGAATTGACTTTTTACGCTGATTTCAAATATATAAAATTCATTAAGCTTAGTGTCACCCATCAAACATATAAGCCTGAAAAAAATTGTCTGATTTCCAAAAAATGGGAAAACACCCCCAAAAAGTCAAATAATCTTAATGAAATTGCAACATCAGATTCAGCGTATCAGAGAAAATTACTGTAAAGGCTTCAAGCTCCAATCACTAAAAATGTGAATTTCAAATTTTTTTTGCCAGAAGAAAGATCAGGGATGCGTGTTTATTTGTTGTTATTTTTTCCCAAGGGAATATCGTGCCGAACCAATTTTCCTACAGTATCGCTAGAGGGTGCGAACAGAAATTAAAATTTCTAGTGCCTTGTTTAAGTGACAAAAAGATTAAAGGGCAACTAGCCCCCTCCCATGCCCTTTCCCCTAAAAGTCGTTGAATCAAAGTTTCAAGATAGTCATTTTATTTAGCTTTATTGAAAGATCTAATAAATACGTCTTTGGGGGTGGCATGACCCCCCAAAGCCACTGGGGAAAGGGCTGTAGGTTATGAAATTTGCCCCTTGTTCACGTATAGTATCTGTTATTGGGAAATGTACACACATTTTTCGAGGGGGGGATTTCTGCTGGTTGTGGGTTTCCATGGGGATAATTTTTCTTGGGAGTGGAAGTTTCTAGGGTTGAACTTTCCAGGGGAAATTTTGAACCAGAAGGATTTGACAGAATTTTTATACTAAACTCAATCTTGCATGTGGAGATGTTCCGGAGAATTGTCCGGGGTGAATTTTCAGCAGGTTTCAAATCGTCTGGGGTACTTTTCAGTGGGGGGGGGGATTTTCCAAGGGATGAATTCTTTCTGGGAGAATTTTCTGCAGGATAAACTCTCCACTGGTGAATTTTCCTTGGAAGCAACTTCCCACTGAAAGGATTGATTTCCGTGAAAAATTTTCCATGGAAGGGGGGCTTCCGAAGTGATGAAATCTTTTTCAAATAAAATCATGTTACAGAGAATTTTTTAGATGGAGTTGTCTGCAAGAAATTTCACGGAGGAGAATTTTCAGCGAGGATAGAATTGACCGGAGGGAATCTTAAGAGGGTGGGTATTTGGCGGGGAAATTACTTTTTATTGAGGAGTTTTCCGTGTAAGGAATGAATTTTTCATGGAGGGGGGGGCAGGTGTACCAGCAATATTTAAAAAATGACCGAAAATTAAATAAAAAAAGAAACAAGTTTTTAGATGAAAGTAAGGAGCAACATTAAAATTCAAAACGAACAGTAAGTTATGAGGGGGTTGCCCCCTCCTCAATACCTTGCTCTCTATGCTAAAGTTTTTCTTTTTTTAAAGAACAACTCCTGAAACGCAAGGGCCTTTTAATTAGAATAATAATCTTTTTAAAAGAGCTACAAAACTTTAGCGTGAAGAGCAAGGTATGGAGGAGGGGGGCAAGACTCTCATATACGGAAAAATTACTGTTACTTTTGAATTATAATGTTGCTTCTTGCTTTCGATTGAAAAGACTCGTTTTTTATTTAATTAATTTAAAAAAAAATTCTACAAATTTTTTGCAAACAAACATACAATAGATATTAATGTAAATGAATAAATAAATCTTAAAACGAGTGAAACTTACATTGAATTTGCAAATCAAGCTTGAAACGAACAAAAATCACTACAAACAAGAGTTTGCGTATCGCCTCCTTCTCTCACTGTAAAAGTCTGAAACCTACGGCGTCATTGGCGCTTTACTGAAAACCAATTTTATTACAAATATTTTCTTTTTTACTTAATATTGAAAGTAAACATTAAAATTATAGTAAAATTTTGAACTGATGAGCTTTCAGCCATTAATATCATTATACATGAAATATTCAGTTTAATTTATTAGTTCTTTCTAAAGTTGTTCAGGACGAATATACTTTCACTACAAACAAGAATTTGGGTACTGTCCCCTTCCTTAACTTTAAATAAAAACCAAAAGCTTACTGCGTCATTGGCGCTTCACTGAAAACGAATTATATTATAAATATTTTCTTTTCCAGTTCTTACAGCATTGAAAATAAAAATAAAATTAGAGTGAAATAAATCCTTGAGTTGATGGATCTCTCAACAACTAATATCATTATATATCAAATATTCAATTTGATGCTGTGTATACTTTCCAAGACTGTTCAAGACGCATATAGTTTTCAGTAAAGTGCCAATGACTTACTAGGTTTTAGACTTTTATGGTGAGAGAAGGAGGCGATACCCAAACTCTTGTTTGTAGTGATTTTTGTTCGTTTCAAGCTTGATTTGCATATTCAATATAAGTTTCACTCGTTTTAAGATTTATTTATTCAATTACATTAATGAAATTATTCAATTTACATTAATTCAATTACATTAGTTCGTTTGCATTGATTATTTATTTGATTTCTGTTCGTTTTAAGTTTCATTTATACTTAAATAGCGAATTATTTTTTTTCGTTTTAAGCTTGATTTTCATATTCAATATAAGCATTACTCGCTTTAAGATCTATTTATTCATTTATATTATTAATTGTTCTATGTTTTTTTCTATGATTGTTTATTCAATTTCTGTTCGTTTTAGGTTTCATTTATTCTTTAATAGTAATTTCTGGTCGTTTTGAGTTTTAATTTTAACAGGTATTTGTATCTTCTGAGCTCAAGTTCAAAATGGCCTTTACTTTTCTTTGAAAAACTTATTTTTCGTGAAGTTTTTTTTTAATTAATTTTTTTTCGTTTTCGACTGCAAGAAGTTTCAAGTTTTTAAAAATTCCTTATTTCAAAATCAAACTTGAAAAAAAAACAAATCTTCATCAAAGTATCAAAAGTAGTATCAAAGTAACAATATGAAAGTGAAAAAAGTTTGCCCCCTTTGAAATGAGCCCCCTTTGAAGTTTAGACGACGACCCCTTCTATATGAAGTGCGTATGAGAAAAAAATAAATGGAGTTTGGGGGGAGGCTAGCTGCCCTCCGATCACTTTCCGATCCGATTTACTCTTAAAAAGTGAATTACAAATTTCAATTTCCAATTAAATGAGCCCTCTATTAAGTTTATTCGAGCATCCCTTACATAAAAAACATATATGCCCCCAGGACATAAATTACAACGCCTAACCTCGGGTCCTGGGGGGCTGTGTGGCCATCGGAGTTTTTGTTATGTGAACTTTGAACTATTTTTAACAAAATGTCTATCTCAAAGTTTTTATCTGATGCATTTAGGGCGTGAAGGGGGAGGGGCTAGTTGCCCTCTAATCTCTTTGACTCTTAAAAAGTGAACGAGGACTTTCAGTTTCCAATCAAATGAACCCTCTCCGAAGTTTATAAAAGCATCCCTTCCATAAAAACGATATATGCCCCAAGAGCACTATTTACAACGCCTGCCCCTGGGCCATGGGGGTTGTGTCGACATAGGAGTTTTTCTTGTCTGACCTTTGAATTGTTTTTAATGAAATGGCTATTATAAAAAATTCATCGGATTGGCTTGGGGGAAAAGGGTGTGTCTGTGTGGGGGGGGGAGACTAGTTGCCCTCAACTATCTTTTGACTCTTAAAAAGTAAACTAGAGCTTTCAATTTCTAATCAAATAAGCCCTCTCAGAAGTTTATACGAGCATCCCTTTCATAAGAACCATACACGCCCTAAGGACAACACTTACAACACCTATCCCCTGGATCTTGGGGGTTGTGTTGACACCAAATTTTTTGTTATCTAATTTTTGAACAACTTTTAAAAAACTGGCTATCTCAAGACTTGTAGCGGATGGGTTTGGGGAAAAAAGGCATGTGGGAGGGGGGGGGGGCTAGTTGCCCTTAAATCTTTTGATTCTTAAAAAGTGAACTGGAACTTTCAATTTCCAATCAAATGAGCACTCTATGTAGTTTATACGAGCATCCCTTTCATAAAAACCATACATGCCCTTAGGGCATAACCTAGAACACCTTCTCCCGAGCCCTGGGGGGTTGTATTGACACCGGAGTTTTTCTTATCCGACCTATGAACTATTTTTTTTTTTAACAAGATGTCTATCTCAAAATTTTCATTAGATGGGTTTAGAAAAAAGAAGGCGGGGGGGGGACTAGTTGCCCTTGGATCTCTTTTGACTATTAAAAAGTAAACTCGAACTTTGAATTTCCAATCAAATGAGCCCTCTCTGAAGTTTATACGAGTATCCCTTTCATAAGAGACATATATGTCCCGGGGCATAACTTACAACGCCTGCCCCCGGGCCCTTGGGGTTGTGTCGACACCTGAGTTTTTGTTATCTAACTTTTGAACAATTTTTAACTTAGTTGGTCTCTCAAAATTTTTATTGGATGCATTGTTGAAAAAATGGGCGTGGGGGGGCTAGTCACCCTCCAATCTCTTTTGACTCTCAAAGACTGAACTAGAACTATCAATTTCCAATCAAATTAGCCCTCTCTGAAGTTTTTACGAACATCCCTTCCATAAGAACCATATATTGCCCCAGGGCATAACTTACAACGCCTGGGGGCTGTGTTGACCCCGGAGTTTTCGTTATATGGTCTTAAAATTATTTTTAAAAATATGGCTATCTCAAAAATCTTATCAGATAGGTTTGAGAAAAAAAGGGCGTGGAGGGGAGGGGGCTAGATTCCCTCCAATCTCTTTTGACTCTTAAAAAGTTAACTAGAACTTTCAATTTCCAATGAAATACGCCCTCTTTGAAGTTTATACGAGCATCCCTTCCATAAGAACCATATATGTCCCCAGGGCATAACTTATATTACCTGCCCCCGGGCCCTGAGGGATTGTGTCGACACCGGAGTTTTTGTTATATGATCTTTGAACTATTTTTAACAAAATAGCTATCTCAAAATTTTTATCGGATACATTTGGGAAAAATGGGCGTGAGGGGGGGGGGGGGCTGGTTACTCTCCAATATCTTTTGAAACTTAAAAAGTTAACTGGAACTTTCAATGTCCAATCAAATGAGCCCTCTCTGAAGTTTATAGGAGTATCCCTTTCATAAGAACCATATATGTCCCAGGGCATAACTTACAAAGCCTGCCCCTGAGCCCAGATGGGTTTGAGAAAACAAGGGCGTGGAGGGGGGGGGGCTAGGTGCCCTTCAATCTCTATTTACTCTTAAAAAGTGAACTAGAACTTTCAATTTCCAATCAAATGGGCGTGGAGGTGGGGGGGGGGCTGATTGCCCTCCAATCTCTTTTGGCTCCCAAAATCTGAACTAGAACTTTCAATTTCCAATCAAATTAGCCCTCTCTGAAGTTTTTACGAACATCCCTTCCATAAGAATCATATATTCCCCCAGGGCATAACTTACAACGCCTGCCTTCGGGCCCTGGGGGGGAGGGGCTGCGTCGACCCAGAGTTTTCGTTATATGGTCTTTGAACTATTAAAAAAAAATGGCTATATCAAAGTTCTTATCAGATGGGTTTGAAAAAAAGGGCCTGGAGGGGGGGGGCTAGGTGCCCTCCAATCTCTCTTGACTCTTAAAAATGTAACTAGAACTTTCAATTTCTAATCAAATGAGCTCTCTTTGAAGTTTATACGAGCATTCCTTCCATAAGAATCATATATGCCCCCAGGGCATAACTTACAACGCCTGACCCCGGGCCCTGAGGAATTGTGTCGACGCTGGAGCTTTTGTTATATGATCTTTGAACTATTTTTAACAAAATAGCTATCTCAAAATTTTTATCAGATACATTTGGGTAGAAAGGGCATGGGGGGGGCTTGCTACCCTCCAATATCTTTTGACACTTAAAAAGTGAACTAGAACTTTCAATTTCCAATCAAATGAGCCCTCTCTGAAGTTTATATGGGCATTCCTTCCATAAGAACCATATATACCCCCAGGGAAAAACTTATAACCCTTGCTCTGAAGACCTTGGGGGGAGTGTCATGCTCAAAGATATAATTTGAAGGACTTTCAACTACGTTGAACAAAATGGTTATCTAAAAACTTTGATTGGATGTGTTTGGGAATGGTGGGCGTGGAAGGGGTGTCCGTTGTCTTCCAATCACTTTTGACCCTTAAAATGGGCACTAGAACTCTCGATTTCCAGTCAAAAAAGCCCCCTTTGAAGTTTTTACGACGACCCTTTTCATATGAAGTGCCTCTGGGGAAAAAAAAAATAAAATAAAATATTGGAGCCGTATGCCTTTTACTATAGGCAACGCTATAGCGTTGCCTCTGATTTATTATTTTTTTTTTTTTCCCAGAGGCACTTCATATTGAAGGGTTCCCCGTAGAAACTTCAAAGGGGGCTTATTCGACTGGAAATCGAGAGTTCTAGTGCCCTTTTTAAGAGTCAAAAGTGATTGGAAGGCAACGAACACCCCTTCCACGCCCACCATTTCCCCGAACACATCCAATCAAAATTTTGAGACAGCCATTTTGTTCAGCATAGTTGATTTCCAGATAGAAATTATGTTTTGAGGAGGACACTCCCCCACATCCCTCAGGGCAAGGGTTGTAAGTTATGCCCTGGGGGCATATAAGGTTTTTATGCGTCTTGAACAGTCTTGGAAAGTATAAACAACATCAAATTAAATATTTGATGTATAATGATTTTAATTGTTGAAAGATCCGTCCGTTCAAGAATTTATTTCACTGTAATTTTATTTTTATTTTCAAAGCTGTAAGAACCCTGAAAGAAAATATTTACAATATAATTCGTTTTCAGTTAAGCGCCAATGAAGCAGTAGGCTTTTGGTTTTTATTTACAGTTAAGGAAGGAGGCAGTATCCAAACACTTGTTTGTAGTGAAACTATATTCGTCTTGAAAAAATTTAGAAAGAGCTAATAAATTAAACTGAATATTTGATGTATAATGATATTAATTGCTCAAAGCTCATCAGTTCAAAATGTTACTATAATTTTAATGTTTATTTTCAATATTAAGTACAAAAGAAAATATTTGTCATAAAATTGGTTTTCAGTAAAGCGCCAGTGCCGCAGTAGGTTTTAGACTTTTACAGTGAGAGAAGGAGGTGATACCCAAACTCTTGTTTGTATTAATTATTGCTCGTTTCAAGCTTGATTTGCATATTCAATTTTAGTTTCACTCGTTTTAAGATTTATTTATTAATTTACATTAATATCTATTGTATGTTTGTTTGTATTGATTGTTTATTTGATTTGTGTTCGTTTTAAGTTTCATTTATACTTCAATAAGAAAATATTTTTTTCGTTTTAAGCTTGATTTTCATATTCGATCTAAGCATTACTCGCTTTAAGATCTATTTATTCATTTATATTATTACTTGTTGTATGTTTTTTGCTATGATTGTTTATTTAATTTCTGTTTGTTTTGGGTTTCATTTATTCTTTAATAGTAATTTCTGGCCGTTTTGAGTTTGAATTTTAACAGATATTTGTATTTACTGAGCTTAAGTTTAAAATGGCCTCTACTTTTCTTTGAAAAACTTATTTTTCGGAAAGTTTTTTTTTAATTAATTACAATAAATAACCAAGTCAAATTCAAAACGATCAGAAATTAACAAAACTCCAGGGATTACACAGCCCCCCAGAACCTGGGGGCAAGTGTTGTAAATTATGCCCCTTGGGCATATAAGGTTTCTATGGAAGGGATGATTATGTAAACATCGCAGGGGGCTCGAGTGACTAAGCCCCCGAAGAGTGATCGGAAGGCAACTAGCCCCCATGGCCCTTTATTCCTCAAATGAATCCGATCAAAATTTTGAGATAGTCATTTTATTGAATATAGCTTAAAAATCAAATAAAAAAAAACTCAGGCATGGGCAAAACCTCCCGCAGTAAAACCACCCAGAGGAGATTTGTCGGAAGTTATGCCCCGAAGGTAGATAAAGTTTTATGTAAGGGATGGCCGTATAAACATCAGAGGTGGTTCACTTTATTGGAAATTGAAAGTTTTTGTTATCTTCTTAAGAGTCATCAAAGGTGACCGGCTGGAATATACCCCCTCCCCACACCCTCTTTTCCCCAAATGTATCCGACAAAATTTTGAGATAGCCCTTTTGTTTGAAATAGTCTAACGATCAAATGAAAAAAAAACTTTTGGGGTCAACATAACCCCTCTGAAACTCAGGGGAAGGTTGTAAGTTATACCCCAGGGGCATATAAGTTTTTATGTAAGAGGCGGTCGTATAAACTTCGAAGGGGACTCAAATGATTAGAAATTGGTAGTTCTACTTCCCTTCATAAGAGTCAAAAGTGATCCGATGTTAAATAGCCTCCCCCCACTAACCCTAAGACCATAAGGCTCCGATATTTTTTTCCCAGAGGCACTTCATATAGAAGGGATGGTCGTATAAACTTCGGAGGAGGCCCATTCGATCGAAAATCAGAAATTATAGTGTCTTTTTAAGGAGTTAAAAGTGATTGGTGGGCAAATAGTCCCCACGCCCTTTTTTCTCCAAATGCAGGCGTTGTAAGTTATGCCCAGGAAGCATAAATGGTTTCTATGGAATGGCTGCTCGTATAAAATTCAGAAGGGGTTTTATTTGATTGGAAATGGAAAATTTTAGTCAACTTTTTAAGACTCAATAGAGATCGGATCAACTATAGGAGGAGAGATCAGAGGCAACGCTATAGCATTGCCTATAATTTAGGCGGCTGCAATTTTTCTATTATTTATCATTTTCTTAGGCACTTCATATAGAAGGGGTGATCGTATAAACTTCAGAGAGGGTTCATTCAATAGGAAATCGGAAGTTCTAGTGCCCCTTTTTAAGAGTCAAAAGTGATCGGAGGGCAACTAGTCTCCCCACGCTCTTTCCCCCCAAATGCATCTGATTAGAATTTTAAGACAGCCATTTTGTTAAAAAAAGTTCTAAGATCAGATAGCAAAAACTCCGGTGTTGACTCCAGGGCCCGGAGATAGACGTTGTAGTTTATGCTGTGAGAGCATATATAGTTCTTATGGAAGGGACGCTCGTATAAACTTCGGAGCGGGCTCATTTGACTGGAAATTAAAAGTTCAAGTTCATTTTTCAAGAGTCGAAAGAGATCGGAGGGCAACTAGTCACCTCCCACGCCCTTTTCCCCAAAACCTATCCGATAAAAATTTCAAAATAGCCATTTTGCCAAAAATAGGTCAAGTATTAGATAAAAAAAACTCAGGGGTAGATACAAACACCGGCTGCCCGTATAAACTTCAGTTAGGTGGGTCTTTTGATATGAAATTGAAAATTCTAGTTCGCTTTTTGAGAGTCAAAAGAGATTGGAGGTCAAAATTTTGAGATAGCCATAATATTGAAAATAGTTCAATCATCAGAAAACAAATACTCCGGGGTCGAAGCAACCCCCAGAGCCCAGTGGCAAGTGTATTAAGTTATGCCCCGGGGTCTTTTAAGGTTTTTATGTAATGTGTGGTCCTATAAGCTTCATAGGTAGCTCATTTGACTGGAAATTGAAAGTTCCAGTTACATTTTCAAGAGTCAAGGGTGATTGGAGGGCATCTACCCTCCCTCCTCCCGCACACCGTCTTTTCCTTAAACACATCCAATCAATTTGAGATAGGCATTTTCTTTGAAATATTCCAACAATCAGATAACAAAAACTTCGGGATCAAAATACTCCCCCCCTAGAAATGCGGGAACTAATGGGTTGTAACTTTTGCCCTGGGGGAATATAAAATTTTATGGAAGATATGGTCGTATAAACTTCGGAAGGAACTCAAATGATTAGAAATTCGAATTTCTAGTTCCCTTTTTAAGAGTCAAAACCAATTCAATGGTTACTAGCCCCTCCCACCACCAACCCTTTTTACCCCAAATGCATCTGATCAAAGTTTCCACATAGCCATTTTGTTCAAAATAGACCAAAAATCATAAAAAGAAACTCCAAGGAAAACACAACCCTCCCCGGAACCCGGGGGCAAGTGTTTTCAGTTATGCCCCCAGGGTATATAAGACTTTTATGGAAGGGATGGCAACATAAACTTTGGAGTGGGATCATTCGATTGTAAATCGGGATTTCTAGTGCCATTTTGAACTCAAAAGTGATCGGAGGACAACTAAACCCCCAATCACAAGGCCCAATTTTCCACAAAGGTACCCGATCAAAATTTTGAGGTTTCCATTTTGTTCAAAACAGTTTAAAGACCGAAAAAAAAACTCTGGGGTTGGCACAACCCCTCAGATCCCGGGGGCAAGTGTTGTACGTTATGCAATGGGGCCTATAAGGTTTTTATGTAAAGAGTGGTCGTGAAAACCTCAGAGGTGGATCATTTCATCAGAAATTGAAAGTTCTAGTTACTGTTTTGAGAGTCAAAAGTTAACGAAGTGCACCTCCCCCCCCCTCTTAGACACACACTCTTTTCCAAAAACACATTGAAGCAAAATTTTGAAATAGCCATTTTGTTTGAAATAGTTCAATGGTCAGATAAATAACTTAGGGGTTAGCTTACCCCCTCTCCCCCGCCAGATCCTAGGGGAAGGGTTATAACTTATGCCCGGGGGTATATAAGGTTTTTTATGGATAAGGTAAACTTTGGAGGGGACTCAAATTACTTGAAATCGAAAGTACTAATTTCCTTGTTGAGTCAAAAATAATGTGATGACAACTAGCTCTCCCCCCCCCCCCCACCAACTGTCTTTTCCGCAAATGCATCCGATCAAATTTTTGAGATATTCATTTTGTCAAAAATAGACCAAAGATCAAATAACAAAACTCAGAGGTTTAAAAAAAAACCCTGAACCCGGGGGGAAGCGTTGTAAATTATGCCCCGAGGTATTTTGTGGAAGAAATGGTGGTATAAACTTCATCAGTTCTCATTCCATTGGGAATTGAAAGTTCTAGTTCCCTTTTAAAGAGTCAAAAGGGACCGAAGGGCAACTAGCCTTTCTGCCCTTTTTACCGAAAATCCATCCGATTGAATTTTTGCGACAGCCATTTTCTAAACATAAGTCACAAGATACAATTACAAAAGCACCAGGATCAAAACAACCCCCAGAGCCCGGGGGCAAGTGTTGTATCCTGGGGGAAAATAAGGTTCTTATGCGAAAATTTAAAAAATAGCTCAAAGATCAGACAAGGCCAGTCCCCACCCCAACTAAAAAAACTTACGAATGCTATTTTACTCCAAAACTTGAGGGAGCTAACCCCTGACCTTTTCTGCACCCCCCCCCCCCGAAGAATTTGTTAACGATATTTTATTCCAAAAATTATGGCAACTCAAACCTGGTCCTCCATGGCCCGGAGAAATCCTGACGAAGTCGTGAACTCTTCTTAAAACCCATCGCGCTATATCAGGTCAAATGCCTGACGGAAATCAACGAATAGTTGGTAGAGTTCTTGGTTGAATTCAATGTATCGTTCCATGAGTTTTAGAACGAAAAATATCTTATCGATTGTTGATCTTCCATGCAAAAGCCAGCCTGATATTCTCCAATGGCAAAGGCAGTTGTTCTTCTATGCGGCAGAGTAGGACTTTTGTCAGGACACGTGACTGGTGGCTTATGAGGCTTATCGTACGGTAGTTTCCGCACTCTTTCTTTGACTCCTTTTTGTGAACGGGTACTATGGCAGCCTTGCACCACTGACGGTCGGGTATGGTCGGGTATCTTGGTCAGGTATGGGGAAGCAGGTTAGTATTTCAGGATCTGGGGGATTCACTGGGGCTACTGGGGGATTCAATTTATCGTTAAAATATTCTTTCCATCTTTCAAGTTTCATATTTGAATTGCTAATCTCATTTCCGTCTCTGTCCAGGATCACTGACGTTTGCGGCTCTTTTCTTCGGCTTAACTCGCGCACCATCCTGAAAACTGCTCCGCTGTTCCTCTTCTTGAACAGCAGTTCGAAGTCTTCTTATTTCTTCCCCAGGTGGTTACGTAGTGCCTTTTTGATTTCTCGCTCAACTCTTCTCTTGACGAGCTTGTAAGTATCCCGGCTGTGGTGTCGGATTTATTGCAAAAAAGTAGGTTATCCTCGCATAGCGCAATGATCTTATCTGTGATCCATGGTTTTTCATTGGGAGTTTTTTGTCCGAGGACGCCCCTTGCTGTCCCTATGATTGCTGATGTGACCTACTCGGTCAGGGAGTCTATCTCATTAGCGGTGGTCAAAGGAGAATGATTTTCCAGGATATCTCGGAATTTTTCAGATAAAGGGAAGTGTAGGTCTGCCTTTTTTCGGGGTCACGCAGCAGATCCACGCCGAATCTTGGGACAGAGTCAAAATCTGCTCCAGGTATTGCTACTGAGTCTAGTACGGAGGACTTCTAGCGCTTCGATATCAGCATATAATCGATCATTTTCTCGGTTTTATCGTCTGGGGATCTCCAGGTTACTTTACGTCGATGGCGGTGTTTGAACATTTTGTTTGTTACGAATAACTCATTTTCTCGACAGAAGTCGAGCAATCGTTCGACTCTCGCATTGAGCTTTCTGTGACCAAAAGTCCCCATTATATCGGACCAACCGGTATTATCCGTACCTACTATAGCGTTAAAGTCCCCCATGACAATCAATACGTCTTTATTCTGGATTTGGTCGATGACGCTTTGTAGTGTGAAATAAAATTCAACGAATTCTTCCTCACTTCTGGCGGAGTCTGGGGCATATGCTTGGACGACAGTGATATTCTTGGCAGCTCCCTTCAGTCGTAAGACGGCTATTAATTCGGGGACTGGGGTAAAAGAGATTAGAGATTTTTTTTTGCAGTTGGTGATACAAGGAATCCTACACCTTGTTGATGAGCTCCGTTCTTGCAGCCAGACAACAAAAGGGAGTCTCCAGAGAGGTTTTCCTCACTCCTTCAGTGGGGGGGGGGGTGAGTCTCCGAGAGGCCGATAACATCCCAATTGTACCTCTATAGTTCTCTAAGGGCAACATATAGTTTTCCCGGTTTGACAAGTGTTCGGATGTTTAGCGTGGCAAAGTGTAAGGTGGTTTTTGTGGGAATGGAACAACTGTGTGGATTTTTGTCCCAGGTGAGGGTCGTCCTAGGCCTAGGATTATTGGTTGCCCTGGACATTGTAGTTTTGTCAGTTACCCCGGACGCGATAGCATGTAAAATCACATTATCATCCTTTAAAATTGGTTGTTCGTCTGTTACCCCGGACGCGGTAGCAGATTTTCGCATAATATTGAGGTCTTTTTTCATGATTTCAAGAGAGGTGGTTTCTTGGCTAAATGGGTGGTGGCGGCAAACAACTTCTCTCCACCACCTTGCCTAGGCCGTTGTCCGTAATCCGGATCTTCCATCCTTCCGCAGTTGGATCCCCCTATTGGGGATCCTCTCACGATGGTGTTCTGCTTCACCATGCAATTTAACCCATTGCTGGGAGAAGGTTTGTAACTGACAGGACGTGTCCACATGCCGGTGGGCCCTGCTGAGTGTACATTCGAGTGGCCTTCTTCCTCCTCCGCCTGTATTTACAGCCCCCAGGCGAGGGTGCCTCAGTTTCAGTTAAGGATCCCCAGGGACTGGCTCCCCCCTGGTTCGCGCCTCCTAATCAATGGAGGTACCCCACATATCTGTAGGAAGTTCCCCTCTCTGCCAGTGGCGAGTGGCCTAGGCAAGACCTCTGCTGAGAAGATGACTCAGCAGTGATTGATTCATTTCGTCTCTATTGTTTTCTAGTTTTCTTTTAAGAGCAAGTTCACATTTTCTGATAACACAGTAGGTAGACACAGAGATGGCATCAAAACTAGACAAAATCGTGGGTCTAGACAAAATCAAGGACTGAATTTTTAATATACGAATTTTGCATAGAGATAAGAGGACAAAAAGAGTGGAAAATCATTTTACCATTCTTGCAGCTGAGGAGCTATCAGAGGCCAAAATGGGTCGCAGAGGGACTCCATCATTGTGAATTTTTGGAAAATCATAAAATCTAGGAGCAGAGCAAACTTTCGGATAAAAAGTATTATACTTCTGTCGAGTGACGAACCTTTCAGTTTTAAAAGTTTCTAGTTCTTTTCTTGTTTCTCATGTGACATTTTCGATGAAGTTTTGGAAATTAAATCTTTGGGTCTTGAAAATTTTATTACTAAGGACAAAACATCTGTTCTTATCGTGTTTTAAAATGTGGATCAACGATTGAAACTCAATTCCTTTGCTTAATTGTTTCTCTAAATGTGTGCCTAAATTAAGGTGGAAACGAAGATAAATAGGAATATTTCTCTTTAGCTTTCACTTCTGTAAAAATTCTTGCTGGTTAATAGTTTTGCACGTTTTTTACAAGAATAAAAATATTTAATCAAAAATAAAAAATCAAAATATATAATCTTGTCGTAAATAATCTTTGAGACCACACTGGCGAAGCTTGACAAGAAGAGAAAAAACTCGAGAAGAAGAAAAAACGAGGATGTTTATAGCCAGTGAAAATGAAGATGCAATGCAATGTTTCAGCTGGGACCTCCGCTCGACCGTCCTCAGAGCAAAAATAAAAAAAGACTTCAAAAACTAAACAAAAACCAAACCGTAAAAAAAAACAACTAAAATAAAAATAGAGCCATTTCCAAGCAACGAGGAAAGGATAACTGAATAAAAAAAAACAACTAAACAATGAGTGGCAAATCTAGAAAATTTGTTCATTTGATTTAGTGTTTTTTGAAGGCCAACAGCCCCCCTCAAACGTACCTATTTTCCCCAAATTCACCATAACCAAATTTCAAGATAGCCTTTTTTTTCAGCACAGTTGAAAGGTCCAATAGCTAAGCCTCATGGGATGCCAACCCTCCTCTCACAGCTCTCAAGGCAAGTTCTGCAAATTATGAAATTCGCCCATTGTTTGCATGTAGTTTTTGTTATCGGAAAGGGAGGTGTTTTTGACTTTTAGTGTCCAAAACGTCCAAGGGCATTCAGATGAAGCTTTCAGGGAAAACTGATGGTGCGTTGAACTAAGTCAATACAAACTATGTCCATGCAGATTGTCAAAAGGGTTTATCTCAGGAGGGGCTTAGGGTATTAGGTTGTAATTTCCAGGAAATGATGAGGGCGATGATCAGTTGACTAAATTGCAATATGTTCATGCCACTACTACCACTACTACTACTAGTACTACTAATACTACTGCTACTACTACTACTACTATTACTACCACCATTACTACTACTACAACTACTACATCTGTTGGGATTGCTGCTAAGGCTAAGGGTGCTAAGTGAAAATTTCAGGTACTATGGAGAAGTTATACAAAATAAAAACAAACTATGTGCAAATAGGTTGTCAAAAGGGGATATAAGCAATATAATAAGAACGGCCTTTAGCAATAAGTTGAAATTTTTAGGGCATGATGAGAGGGTTGTTCAACTGACCAAAAGGTCATGTGTGCATACTGCTACTGCTATTTATACTACTGCTTATGCTGTTACTGCTACTGCTATTGCTACTACTACGACGACGACTACTATTTCTATACTATTATATCATATTACTATTACAATAAATTACTTATTATATTACTATTACTATTATATGGAATATTGAGGAGGAATTTGGGTTAAATCAAACACACTACGTGCATTCAGTTTTACAAAAGGGTGTATCAGCAATATCTTAGGAATAAATTACACCCTTTGCCCCCATATCTTCTAAAGACCAGAATATGATTTGAAATTTACTAAAAACAAAATAAGTTTCAGATATTTTTTTCCTTTTTTGAATGTAATAAATCTAAAATTATTAAGACTGTCAGAAATGAATATCATCATTAGTAATAAACTTTCAATCTTTGAATCATTTTTTTTCAGTAATCTTGGTTATGATTGCGATTTTTCTTTTCTGTTTTGATATCGTAAGGAATAAAATATAGTTCGAAATAAGGAGTTTCTGCTTATTTTGAGCTTGAATCACTTATTTATTTAATTTTGTTCTTTCAGGTTCCGTTGTTTTTTTTTGTTTGTTTTTTTTTGGGAGGGGGGAGGAGATTTATGGTAGTTTACGCTTGAAAAATTATTTGACTTTACTTCTGCTTATCTTTGATTTTCTGTACCCCTTGACTTTTATTTTGGAAACCTCTTTTATGGAATAAGTTTTTCATAGTGTGGAAAAAGTTTAATGTATATAAAAAAATATTTCAATCAATTTAAATACTAAGTGGGTTTGAAAAACTCGCGTATAAATATACATATATAAAAAAGCTCGTCACTCCTCTATGACCTCTATGAGTGAAGGGATACTTTCTTGCCAGCCGAATCTACAAGAAGATCATAGTGGGAGCTACTTACATCTGGTAGGAAGCAGTAGCTGCTATGCTTTCTAATATGTCTTTTGAGATTTTATGTTCAATTCAACAGACATTGTTGCATCTGTTACTCAAAAACTATGACCCACCAGTTAGAGTTGTTGCAGCCCTTTAAGAGACCCTGGCAGCAGGGTTTTAGTTTCCACAGTTATTGTGCATTCAAAGGATTTGACTTTCCAACGAAGAAGCTACATGGCAATAATCTCACAAAATAAACAGGTTCTATGTTTACTTTGAGGGCGTAGTCCTTTTATTGAAGTGGTTCCTTTTCTTAAGTCAACAGATAGCTAATTTAATGCAAGATGGCTTCCGTATTTGACACGAAATTCCAATTAAAGAGTCTGTCTGTTGAAAGAAGCCAAGAAGCATTTATTCTTGCTTGATTGAACCTCGGAAAGCAATGGCAAGGTCATAGTAAATGGAAAAGTAAATTTTCTACTTTCATTTGGCAGATTTATCATTAAAGAAATTTATTTGGGAAATCCATAAAAAGAAAACCCGAAGTGCGATGTTTTAGGTTTTTATATCTCTGCAAACTTAGAGAGACACCAGGAAAAAAGGAAAAAAAAAAGATTTTTAGCTAGCTGAAATATCAATAATTTGATTTCGGAATGTTGTATCTGAAAAGAAAAGGTCAGGTCGGCTTCGTATGCATTTGGCCAGGACAATTATCCTCTTAGTTCCATAAATGCTCGTTGAATTTAACATTTGTTGAAGCTAAAAAAAGGAATACCTATGTTTGTTTGATTTGCCTGCAAAGTTCCTGCCCTGACATACAAGTTACCAAAGATAATTTCCAGGAGTCATATTCTCACGTGCAATTTTGAAAAGTATCGGAATTACAATGGTATTCATACGCTCATGCTTTTTAATACATTATTCATTTATTTCCTTCAAAATCGAGGAGCATAAAAGATAAAGGAATAGAGTTACAAAAAAAACTCTAACAGATAAAGCAAAACATTGATTGACAATGATGGATAAAAAATATAAAAAGAACATAATAAGCCTAGAAAAGTCCCTGAATGGAATGAATCACAAAAAAAATCTCAAGCGTTTATTACGTACTGGAAAGGGAAAAGATCATGGATATCGAGAACATTTCAAGTTACTGCAAAAATTAGTGACTAGGGGAGAGGAGTGGCCAGCCTAAGGGCTCTACCTGTTTACACTCGGGACTCAAGAATTATATCTCTGTCTCAGAATGTGACCTAGCGTGATCAACAGAAAAAATGTCTGATTTTTCGGGATCAATAAATTTGCAAAGAACATTTAAAATATTTGAAAAGAAAGAAGGATATAATTTTCTAGATAAAATTTTAAGGCAGATCCATTACAAACCGTTCCAAAGATAGAACTAATTTAATATTAATTTAAGGTTTAGCCCGTGAAAAATGATGCAAAAATTCAAAATTTAAGGTAAAAAATTATAAGCTCAAACAAACTCATACTTTCAGGAATTAGTTAAAAAAAAAAAAAAAAATCTAAATTACTCTAAATTTTCTAGAGGGCTGAAGTACAAGGAAAAAGTTCATGCTTCCAAACCAGTATTTAATTGTGTTAAGAACAGTATCTGTTACACAAAATCAACTAATTATCTAGCAGAATTCTAGAAATAACGCAATTTTAATGTTTTTACAAAACTGCATGTAAGGCAATAAAGCAACATGTTTTTAATTAGTTGCAGAGCAACACCACTGCCTTAGTAGATTTTTTCCTCGTGATCAGTGAGATCTTTGTAATGATTTGTGTCTCGCGTCAGCAGCATGAAAACAATAAGAGGTAAAAGTTCAAACTTCGATAAGAGATAAAAGTTGGTGGTATGAGGATTGCAAAACGGAGAAGAATATTGGCTCAAAAGAACTGTATATGAATAATATAACAGTAAGATCACGACTAAGTGATTTTTGGCTACTACATCCTCGGCGCGTACAAACAGCTCCTCTCATTATATCTGCCATCAGCGGTCCAGTGTATATTACCCTGGAACGCGTATTTTCGCAGAAAGTTTCTCAAATTGCCTTTGAAACCAACTAGAGACTTCGAAACCTACTTGTAATTCCTAAAAACATCTAATAATAGCATTGCACTGACAAATACCGATTTTTATATATGTATTAGAATAAATTAATTTAAAATTAGATTCTTTAAAATTTAGTGTTACAAAGGTGAAGCTAAGTTTGGCGTTAAAGAGAAATCTGACTTGTCTACCCGTGAAAAAATCGAATGTCGATTAGGTTTAAACTTGTTTAAATGTTCTCCGGAAAGCTTGCATCTCGGTCCGGCTTTGTATAATGGTTGAGATAGGGAATGATCATACTGTATTATATTTATATACAGTGCTCAAAATTTTGCAAAGTTTCAAGTAGTTCTGAGCATATTTTTTTCCAGCTTTTGGGAGCCTGATAAATAGTAGTACAAACAAGGTAGAAAACACTGCGGTCAAACTGTTAGAGCAAAAACTGTTGGGCAAAACAGATGCTGCCTTCGGGAATAAAATACGTATTTCCGCTGATTATGCGGAGACAAACGCCAAAATTCCGAAGTATTGTGATTTATGGCTGGGACAAAAAATTATTCAACTTTTTTATCCTTAGTTACCATTTTTGTAAAAAATAAATAACAATTTTTTGAAAAGTTTTAAAACTAAAAGGTGATCAGAAGATACAGCCACTCAAAGGACTTATGTCTGTTACGTGGCTCTTGAGCTTTTTAATATAAAATAGTTGTGTTCTCTCAAGTTTTTGACTAATATCAAAAATTTTTACATAGAAATCCTAATGTTTAATTTTTGTTTTTTTTTTTTGAAAATTTCCGATCTTTTCATATTTTCTGAAATTGTGTAAACACACACAGGCCTAGAGAGAAAAAAAGTCTATCTACGATTTGATTCATAGGCCTGGGAAAAGAGGGTTTTGTGGGATTGTTAGGAATAGCCTTTGGTTTCACCAGTCGTATTAGGTATGTTCGGGTCAAGAGCAGCTACTGGGAAAAGCACTCCTGTTATCAATAGTAATGAGAATTTCTGTAAGTTCATTCGTGACCTTTTTCACGTTGGTGAAAACCAAACATCAGTTGTCGAAATGTGGTTAGATGTAGTTTTATACCTGTCAGTGTTCAAATCCCATATCTTATATAACGTCTGTAGTGAAAGGGGCCCTTCTAAACTATTGCCATGAAATTAATCAAAGGAGTTTACCCGAAAAAAACGAAACTTGTTGTTAGTCGAAGCTAGTAACCTACTTTTAAATTTTCAGGGTCAAAAACCCGAACTGGCCATTAAGTTCCAATAATCCATAATGGAGGGAAATGTCAATACCCTCTGCCTTCACTTTTGAGACCCTAATTCCACCTAAGGGGAGGAGGAGGACCGGAGACCCTTAAATTTGTATCATAATGAAATCTAATTGAAAGGGTATTTGGATCTCATCAAAATCAATAAAAATAAGAGTTTTTTGTGCCTTCTGGGGGTCCATAGGCGATTCAGTCGCTGTGGAAAGGACGAAGGAAAATCCTAAATCTTTGTCATAGTAAAATCACGCCAAAGGGAGAAGAAAGTAAAAGTAGTAGGCTATCTTAATTTGCGCTGAGTCTTGACCCAATACAAACACTAGCTAAGACTTACCTCATGGTTTTGTATCTGTGCAAAAACGGATTGAAATCCTAGCTGCAAAGTTTCGATAACTTGGTACGAAAAAGAGCTAAGTCTATGTTTGGTTCAGAAAAGAGCTAAATCCTGAGTTTATGCAAAATTTGATAAAGTCTTAGCAGCGGGAATTTGACGCCATAGAGCAAAAAGAACTTGAGTAAAAAATTAAAATAAACCAATTAAAAAACGAGCCATATCCTGAATTAGAGTAAAAAGGAGGTAAATCCAAGCTGCAGAGTTACTCGTTGCAAAAACAATCTAAGTCCAGACTAGGAGGAAAAACAGGCACAGTCTCGACCCAGTGCAAGAAAGAGCTATGTCTAAAATGCAAAATAAATCTGTAGAAAACAAGACAAGTCCTTACTCGACTCGGTTTGGAGGAAAATTTGGCTAAGTATTGAATCAATGCAACATAGGGTTAAGTCTTTACTTAGTATTATGTATGCTAATTCCTTAATCAATGCAAGAATGAGCAGGTCCAAACTGCGATGAGACTTGGTACAAAAACTACGGAAGTCCTGACTTGGAGAAAAAATGAGCTATATCCAAAATCGTTACGTAAACGAGCTACTGTAGGTTCAAGGTTAATACTGAATTGGTGCAAAAACGAGCTAGGTCAAAGCTTTGGACCTACTGGGCTCAGTTCAGTCATATTCTGACTCGATGTACAATGAGCTAGGTTCAAGCTGTGGGCTGATTCAGTGCAAAAGGTAGCACTTCCAAAATCCCAAAAGCCTTTCTCCCCCCCCCCCTGAAATTTGAGCAGAAAGTAATGTATAATACACATTGCTTGAGCTGAAAACATGCAAGAATTTTCTACCTGAATGATTTGAGGGTCAAAGTCAGCCTTTTGTACCTCCAAGTTATAGCCACCAGTAACTTTTCATCACAAAAGTAAGCTTGTTTTTTCCCTTTCTGAATCGCTTTGAAACTTACGAGGTAAGCACCTTGGACAAATGGTAAATGAGAATATGTATTTTCAACCCTTCTTTCAATGGCAACCCCTCCAACCCCCTCCTAAAATGGAAGAAGCGATATTTCTATATTGACATGTCTTCAATAATAGCATTTTCTCTAACCAGTCTTTGCACAAGACATGCGGGCGAGCATAATTTATTTCTTAAAAAAATTAAATAAAAAAATTAAATCAAATGAAAGCATGGGAACAAATTAAAACTTAAAACAAACAGAAACTATCCGTATATGAGGGAAGTTGCCCCTCCTCAAGGATTGCCCCCTCAAACTTTTTTAGTGCTTTGAAAAAGCTTTTTATTCTACGTAAATAGTCGTTCTTTTTGTTTCAGCAGTCGTTCTTAAAGAATTGGGACAAAAGTAAAACTTTATCGGATTTGGCGCCAGATTCTAGCCGAAGAGGTGATTCAACAAAGAAAATCAAGGGACTGTGTGAGAATATTGATAAAAATTTCAAAAAAAGGAATGTGATTTTATGCTTGATAAAATATCACAGGCAGCGCAATAGTACTGCCTAAGTAAAGAGAAAAATGAGCACGATGTATTATTTATTTTTGTTCAGACCAAGGCACTTCGTATAGAAGGAGTTGGTGGCATATAATGAGGATCATTTGGTTGGAAATTGAAAGTTCTATTTCCCCCTTTAATAGTCAAAAATGATTGGAGGGCAGCAAGCCAGCGAGCCCATCACTGCCCCAAACATATCCAATCAAAATTTTGAGATAGTCATTCTATTCAGCGTAGTTGAAACGTCTGGCAATTATGTCTTTGAGGATGACAAACTCTTCACAGTTATCAGAGCAAGGATTGTAAGTTATGCCCCGTGGGCCTATAAGGCTTTTAGGAAAGGTGTTGTAAAAACTTTGAAAGAGGCTCATTCATTTAGAAATTGAAAGTTCTAGTGCCCTTTTTAATAGCTGAAAGGGATGGGAGGACAACCAGCCCTCCCTCCACGCTGATCATTTCTCAGAACACATCCAATGAAAATTTGAGGTAGCCATTTTGTTCGGAGTAGTTGAAAGGTTCAGTAATTATGTCCCTAAGAATAACAACCCCCCGGCCCTCAGAGCAAGGGTTGTAAGTTATGCCCCGGGGGAATATAAGTTTTTTTTTATGAATAGGGGGTCTTATAAACTTTGGAGGGGGCTTATTGGATTGGAAATCAGAAGTTCTAGTGCCTTTTTAAGAGTCAAAGAGGTAGGAGAGTAAATAGCCCCATCCCCTCGCGTCTGAATTTCCCCGAGTGCATCCGATAGAAACTTTTAGATAACCATTTGCTCAAAAAATAGTCTGAAGAGCACATAACAAGGCCTTCAGGGCTGACATCCCTCCTCCCAGAGTCTGGGCGCAATGGTTGTCAGTTATGCCCTGTGGGCACATAAGGTTTTAAAGAATAGGTGGTCATCTAAACTTAAGAGGAGGCTTTTTTGATTGGAAATGTAAAGTTCCTGTTCCCTTTTAAGTGTCAAAAGTGATGGAGGACAACTATCCCCCCATATTTTTCTAAATCCATCCGATTGAAATGGTGAGATTGACATTTTGTTCACAAAAGTCCAAAGAGCATATAACAATGAACCCACGATGGACACAACCCCGCTGAGTGCATGGTCAAGGGTTGTAAGTTATATCTTGGGGTATATAAGATTTTTATGGAACGGGTGGTCGTATAAACTTCCGATGCTGCTCATTTGATTAGAAGTCGGAAGTTCTAGTTCTTTTTTAAGAGTCAAAAGTGAATGGAGGGCAACTAGCCCCTCCCTCAATCCCATCATTCCTCAAAACACATTGGATAGAAATTTTAAGATAAATATTTTGTTCAGAATTGTTGAAAGATTCATTAATTATGTCTTTGGAGATGTCAACCTCCCCACAGTCCTCATAGCAAGGGCTGTAAGTTAGGCAATTTGTTCATTGTTTACATATAGTATGTGTTATTGAAGAAGATAGGCTATGTATGATTGAACACTACTTTCTAAAAAAACGAAGGTCATTCAGATAAGCCTTTCAGAGAGTGTTGAGGGGAGTGTGGAGCTAAATCAAAGCATGTTATTTCAATACGGATTGCCAAAAGGGCGTAAGTCATTAATGACTGATTATATTAATTTGGAGCTTTTAGGAAATGATGAGGGAGATGGTCAAAAGGGCAATTTTTGCTTGCTACCACTACTTCTATAACTAGCACCACTATTACTACTACCACTGCTACTACTACTACCACACTACTCCATTTACAACATTGGAACTAAATCAAAAGGCACTATATGCATGTAAATTGTCCAAAGAAAACACCTCTAGAACTGATTTGAATATTTAGCTGGAACTTTCAAAGATTGCTTAAAGGGAAAGATCATCTAACCAAAAGGCAATACGTGCACGCAACTACTAATGCTACTATCACTGCTACATTTACCATTACTAATACTTAGATTGCAACTACTTTTAAGGCTAAGAGCATTAAGATGAAAATTTCAGGAAGCATATGAATATACAGATTATCAAAATGGAATATAAGCTATGTCATAGAAAGGGCTATTTGTATTAAGTTGAAACTTTCAGGACTTATGAGAGGAATGTTCAACTGAACAAAAGGCAATACGCTATACTACTGCTACTACGAGTACTACCGCTTTTACTATTAATACTACTATTATTAATACCAATAATACTACTGTGGCTACTATTACAACTATGCCTAAGTGTATCAAGGTGAAATTTTCAGGAAATTTTAAAGGGGAAAGATAACTGAATAACAACACGATGTTTGTATGCAGGTTGTTAAAAGGGCGTAACAGTAATACCCTAAGAGCAATTTGGTGTGTAAAGTTGAAACTAACAGGGCTTGTTGATGGGGATCTTGAACTAACCAAAAGAAAATATTTGTATCCTAATGCTACTGGTTCTACTCATACTGCTAGTACTGTTACTATTATTACTAATTCTACCACTATTACTGCCACACAAGCTAAGGCTACTTTTATTAATTCTACTGCTACTACTGTTACTACTGCTACTAAACTAAGGGTATTGAGGCGAAAAAATTGAGAAATATTGAAACTGTATGGAACCAAATCGAAACACCCTATGGTCACACAGGTTGTCCAGAGGATGTATCGGAAATGCTTCAGGAACGGTAGATGGGAATAAGCTGAAACTTTCGGCGTGTGTTGAAAGGGATATCAAAGAAAATGGTGCCACTAATGCGCTACAGCTATTGCTACTACGTAAGCTAAGAGTATTAAGGTGAAGCTTTCAAAGAATGTTTTGACGGGTGTTGAGCTAAATCAAAACTAACTATGAGAATGTAGAGTTTCAAAAATGTGACAAAGCAATATCTCAAGGACAGCTTACATTATTAAATTACACCTTTAAGGGTAAGTTTTGGTGGATTTTGAACTAATCAGAAGGCACTACGTGTAAACTATTAATACTACCACTACAATTACTGTAACTAATGACGCTGAGGGTATTAAGGGGAAACTTTTATGGGAGATTTTAGGGGATTTTTAATTAAGCAAAAAAAAATTATATTCATGCTGGTTTTCAAAAAAGATTTAAGCATTACAAAGGCAGCGCCGATCTATAATAGCTAGAAATATCATTGAGACTTCTAAAGGAGCTAAGTTGACTGAGAAGTAAAAGTTTTGGTCGCTGTTTAAGAGACAAAAGATACTAGAGGACAAGGAGCCCTCCTTCCAAGCCCATTCATTTTCCGAACACATCCAGTTTAAATTTAGAGACATCCATCTTGTTCAGTATAGTAGAATGGACCAGTAACTATGTCTCTAAGGATATTGGGTACGTCAGCCACCCAACAATTACACAGTTGGTCCATTATGCTTTAAAACTAAATGTTGCTTTCAAACTAAACCAAAAGGCACTGTGTGTATGGATGCCAATAAGACACCTCATCAATTTATCGAGAACGGTAAGTTTAATCCTTCGGGGCAACTACTTTTACTACTTCTGACTCTTGCAATTTAAATAAATCAAAAGAGTTTAAGTGTGTCCAGGCTTTCAAAGAGGATAGATAGAGGTTTTTGAGTATGATATTAAGTTTTAATTTTCAGGTAAACTTGAGGAGGTTAAAATTAAATTAGAAAACACTATTTGTGTCAGGGTTAAAAATTGTTGAAAAAGTTTCTCCGACATACAAAATAGCAAGCCAAGCTACGGTTTCTTATAGAAATTAAATAAAAAAAACAAGTTTTTTAAACTAAAAGTAAGGAGCGACATTAAAACTTAAAACGAACAGAAATTGTTCCGTATATGAAAGGGGCTGTCCCCTCCTCAACGCCTCGCTCTTTACGCTAAAGTTTGACTCTGTCTCACAACTTCATTTTTTAAAACAATAAAAAACTTAAGCGTAAAGAGCGAGGCGTTGAGGAGGGGACAGCCCCTTTCATATATGGAATAATTTCTGTTCGTTTTAAGTTTTAATGTCGCTCCTTACTTTCAGTTTAAAAAACTTGTTTTTTTTTATTTAATTTCTGATCGTTTTTTAGTTAATGCAGGGGATGTTTCCCCCCTCTTTAAAAAATCGAGTAAATTTTCTCAGGCTCGTAGCCTTTGATGAGTAATACTAAACTTAATAAAATTTATATATTTAGAATCAGCATTATAAACACATTCTTTTGATACATTTATTGACATCAAAATTCCGTTTTTAAAAGTTTCGATTACTATTGAGCCGTATCGCTTGTTTTTTTTATTGTTTTTTTTTTATTACGTATATGTTATTACGTATATGAGGGGGTTCTCCCCTTAGTCAATACCACGCTCTTTACGTTAAAAGTTACAAAAAAAATTGATTCACAAACCCCTGAATCACAAAGGCCGTTTAATTAGAATAGATAGCTCTTTTGAAAGCACTAAAAAAAAACTGTAGCGTAAAGAGCGAGGTATTGACTTGGGGGAGAACCCCCTCACATACGTTATAATTTCTGTTCGTTTGAAGTTCTAATATTCCTTCTTACATTTCAGTTGAAAAAACTTGTTTTTTTTTATTTAATTTCTGATCGTTTTTTAAATAATGCTTGGAAATCCGGCGCCCCCTTCATAGAAATGTCCCTTACCCCAAAGAAACATCCTCCACGTAAATATTCTCCAGATTAACCCCCTCGTCTAGCCCCCCCCCCTCCAGAAAAAATCCTTCCTGAAAATGGTTGTATACTTCCCAATAACCTATAAATAATGCTGGCAAGTCCGGCGCCCCCTTCATGGCAATTTCCCTTCCCCCATGAAAACTTCCTTCATGAAAAGATCCTCCAACATAACCACCGACCCACCCTTCCCTCCCACCACCAGAAAAAAAACCTCCTGAAAACTTCTGTATACTTCCCAATAACCAATACTATATGTTAACATTGGCTAAAGTTCATAACTTTTAGCCCTCCCTCTGGGAACTTCGGGGGATTAAGTCATCCTAAAAGACATATTTATCATATTTTCGACCATACTGAACAAAATGGCTATCTAATAATTTTGATCGGGTGACTTTGGGAAAAAAATAAGCGTGGGAGGGGGCCTAGTTGCCCTCCATTTTTTTGGTCACTTAAAAAGGGCACTAGAACTTTTAATTTCCGTTCCAATGAGCCCTCCCACGATATTCTAGGACCACTGGGTCAATACGATCACCCCTGGGGGAAAAAAAAAACAAAAAACAAACAAACAAACAAACAAACAAATAAACACGCATCCGTGATCTTTCTTCTGGCAAAAAATGTAAAATTCCACATTTTTGTAGATAGGAACTTGAAACCTCTACAGTAGGGTTCTCTGATACGCTGAATATGATGGTGTGATTTTCATTAAGGTTCTATAACTTTTAGGGGGTCTTTCCCCCTTTTTTTGAAAATCAGCCAAATATTCTCAGGCGCGTAACTTTTGATGGGTAGCATTAAAGTTGATGAAAGTTATATATTTGAAATCAGCATTGAAATCTGATTCTTTTGATATATCTATTGGTATCAAAAACCCGTTTTCTAGAGTTTCGGTTACCATTGAGCCGGGTCGCTCCTTACTTACAGTTCGTTACCATGAACTGTTTGATTAAATAAAAAAACAAGTTTTTTTTTTAACTGAAAGTAAGGAGTGACATTAAAACTTAAAACGAATAGAAATTATTCCGTATATGAAAAATGCTGTCCCCTCCTCAACGCCTCGTTCTTTACGCTAAAGTTTTTTATTGTTTTAAAAAAATAAATTTGTAAGAGAGAGACAAACTTTAGCGTAAAGAGCGAGGCTTTGAGGAGGGGACAGCCCCTTTCATATACGGAATAATTTCTGTTCGTTTTGAGTTTTAATGTCGCTCCTTACTTTCAGTTAAAAAAAACTTGTTTTTTTATATTTAATTTCTGAACATTTTTTAATTAATGCAGCTTTGATTTTGGCTCACCATACATGAATAATTAAAAAGAAATTTGCATATTAATTTTATTTTTTGGCTAAATGGCTTTCTCGAAATTTTGTTCTGACGTAATTTACGAATTAACTTGCGTAACGAACTTCTATATTCGTATGTTTTATTATGTATATTAGGGAATTTGCCCCCTAGTCGATACCTTGCTCCTTACGCTAAGTTCGAATTTTTTTCGAATCACGAAACCCTTGAAGCACAAAGGCCGGTTAATTAGAATAGATAGCTCTTTTGAAAGTACTAAAAAAAACTTTAGCGAAAAGGGCGAGGTATTAACTAGGGGCCAAACCCCCTAATTTACGTAATAATTTCTGTTTTTTATAAGTTTTAATGATGCTCCTTACTTTCAGTTGAAAAAACTAGTTTTTTTTATTTAATTTCTGATCAGTTTTTAAATAATGCTGGGAAATCTGGCGCCCCCTTCATAGAAATGTCCCTTCCTCCAAGGAAACATCCTCCATGGAAGGATCCTCCCCCATAACCCCCTCCTCTGACACCCTCCCCCCATCAGAAAAAATCCCTCCTCAAACGTCTTTATACTTCCCATTAACCAATACTATATGTAAACAATGGGCAAAGTTCATAACTTCCAGCCCTTCTGCCGGAAACTGTGGGGGATTAAGTCATCCTCAAAGACATATTTATTAGATATTCGGCTATGCTGAACAAAATGGCTATCTCAAAATTTTGATTGGGTGACTTTGGGAAAAAGATGAGCGTGAGAGGGGGCCAAGTTGCCCTTCAATTTTTTTGGTCAGTTAAAAAGGGCACTAGAGATTTTAATTTCCGTTCATATGAGCCCTCTTACGATATTCTAGGACAATTGGATCGATACGATCACCCTTGGGGAAAAAAAATAAATAAATAAACACTCATCCGTGATCTTTCTTCTGACAAAAAATACAAAATTCCACATTATTGCAGATAGGAGCTTGAAAGTTCCGCAGTAGGGTTTTCTGATACGCTGAATCTGATGGTGTGATTTTCATTAAAGTTCTATGACTTTTTGGGGGTGTTTCCCCCTTTTTTCGAAAATGATACAAATTTTCTCAGGCATGTAACTTTTGATCGTTAAAACTAAACTTAATAAAACTTATACATTTGAAATTAGCATAAAATTCTGATTCTATTGATGTATCTATGGATATCAAAATTTCGGTTTTTAGAGTTTCGGTTATTTTTGAGCCGGGTCGCTCCTTGCTTACTTTTCGTTACCACGAACTGTTTGATTACTGAAAAAGAAATCATGAAAAAGACTATGTGCATAAAAAAAGAACAGAAATTTATTTAAAAACTTTTTGCACAAAACAAGTTAAAAAAAAAATAAACAGCTTCATTAAACCAAAAAATGAGCAGAAATAAAGGCAAATATTCTTCCAAGCGTAACACTACCACTAATCACCATCAATAAATAACTGACAACCAAAACGAACAAAAATTGCAATAAATAACCGGTTCGAACTTGAAACAAGCACAAATTAACATAACTAGGGCTGACAACCCCATCCATTCTCAAGACCAGAACATAATTTGCGCTCTACTGAAAAAAAAAAAATGGCCGTGGATTGTCTTTTTGATATACATATACTGGTATTAGCTCCTTAAGGTTTTAATAATTTTTTATATATTAAAGTCAAAAAAGTGAAAACTTTTAAATGTTTTCATTTTCAGTAAAGTGCAAATTATGTTCTGGTCTTGAGAAGGATAGGGGTTGTCAGCTCTACTTATGTTAATTTTTGCTCGTTTTGAGTTTGACTCGGTTACTTATTGTAATTACTGTTGGTTTTGGGCTTCATTTATTTATTGAGGGTGTTTGTCGTAGTTTTACGCATGGAAAATCATTTGGCTTTATTTCTGGTCAGTTTTGGTCTAATGGAGGTCTTTACTTTTCTCAAAAAACTTGTTTTGGGGAAGAAGGTTTTTAAATTAATCTATTAAATAGTCTGCTTTAGACAAACCGTGAAGCTGCTGAATCTAAGACACACGAACCGTGAGTGCGTTGCGTTGCCCCATGCGTTGCATGCGAACTGTGGAATAAAAAAAACAAAAAAACATGAACTCATTATACATGCACTAATGCAAGCTCAATACACTAACACAATGCAAACTGCAGTAATTTAATAACGAGAAACCCCTTAAAGGGACTCTGAAACTGACATATTATTCATTATTTTCGCTAGCAGGGTCGTTACTAGCCAAAATTTCTGGGGGGGGGGGGCAAGAGATTTTACCGACTGGCTGGTCATTTTTACCGACTGTTTTGTAAAAAATTAGCATAATCTCCGTTTCGAATATAATGCGTGAAATCCCTGCACAAGTCGGTAAAACCGCTGCATTTACCAACCGATATTCAGATTTCGGCACATATCATGTCACTATTTTAATGCTGTTTATTTAATGAAATGGAAAATTGTGGCACCATCTGTAAAATCACGGCAAGAGTCGTTAAAACTGCTGCGTTTACCGACCAAGTTCGAAATTTCTGTAGAGGACATGTCAGTATTTTCGTGGTCTTTAATGAACCGAACAAAGAATTTTAGCGGCGTCGGAAAAATCCTGGCGCTTCGCGCTACGATCTTACTGACTTCTTTTTTTTTACCAAGTGACCAAAAATATTGGGGAGGGGGCGCCCCCCATACATAACGCCTCTGTTCGCTAGTAGAAATATATTTTAAAAAACTACCAATTAATTCTAAATCCAATAATAAATCGATATTTCATTGTCATATATTTGAAATGTAAGGATTTGCTATAATCAAATGTGACAAACTTAAAAATTGTAAGCCTTATATTTCCATCATTCCATTAAATGTTTTTTAGAGCGCTAAACTCTACAGTAACATTACAATAGAAAATATAAAGGACATCAGCGATTAGTATACTCAGAAACAACATAAAAGAACGCATCGAGGGGTATGCCTAAATTCTACTAACGAAAGTAAGTGAGAAAACCGAAAAGTTGCCTAAAATTACTGCTTTAAAGTTTATTAATGTTGATTAATCTTAAAGAATTTCCGTTCATGACCATGACTTGTTAAGATTTTATATTTGTCCTATTTCCTTTTAAAACAGGAAACATCTTCAAAATATGATTTTGAAAATACCATGACAGCAATCCCTGCGTGGATCCGTTTCAATAATGAGATATTTGGTTGCTTAGTTTCCAAAACCCAATTTATGAAAGGGATATACTCTTTATTGGAGTAATTAGATTAAAAGATATGTATCTTTTAAGTTTCGTAATTCAGTTTTCCAGTTCCTAAACATTCAAGAACTGTCTTATGAAGCATGATATAAGAAATGATTCACTTTTTTGGCTTATAAGTTAAAACGTTTGATCTTTTCAACAGGATTAGTTAAAGAAACTTTTTTCACAAAATTAGTTTTTCAAAGAAAAGTAAAGAACCCCATTCAACCAAAAATGAGCAAAAATGAAATAAAAAACTCTACCAAGAGTGAAACTACCACAAATCGGCATCGATAAATAAATGAAACCCAAAACGAACAGAAATTACAATAAATAACCGAATCAAACTCAAGACGAGCAAAAATTAACATGAGTAGGGCTCAAAACCCCTATGCCATCCCAAGGTCAGAACATGATTTGTACTTTACTGAAAAAAACATAAATGTTTTTACTTTTATAGATTTAATAAATCAATAAATATTAACATTTTGATTTACTAAATATTATTATACGTATATTAAACTGACAATGCACATTTATTTGTATTTTTTTTCAGTAAAGTGAAATTATGTTCCGGCCTTGGGATGGCATACAAAATGGCTATCAAAAATTTTGATTGGATGTGTTTGGGGGAATGGTGGGCGTAAGAGGGGCGTTAGTTGCTATCCAATAAATTTCAACCTTTAAAAAAGGCACTAGCCCTTTTAATTTCCAATCAAATAAGCCCTTTTAAAGTTTCTACGACAACGCTAATAGTTTTGGCCATATTGATTCAAGTAGTCAGTACCCCCGGAATACAAGCAGTCAGATAGGGAAATTAATACAGGGAAATTAACATTGGAAAAATAGCATTGTATTTCTATGACAGCCCTCTGACGTCACTTCATTTATGCAAAATTCTCGCCTGGCGAGTTCTGGGTGTTTCAATTACTTGGAATGCGGTCGGTCTAATAAACAAGTTTTATAAATAGGGAAATTAGCATTGAATTTTCATGGGTCCCATAGGGGATGCATGTGTGAAGCTCTTAACCCTTCACCCCTGTTTCTAGCTGGCAAATTATAGGTTTTTCAATTAATTGGAATGTGATCGGTATAATAAACAAGTGAAGCAAGTCCCTGGCACCTGTACAATGTGGTCCACAATCGGAGGTCACAGCACAGGTAAGATATAAATAACATGGGATTCCGGTTCCGTTGAAAGCGGTCTGATAGGTTTTGGTCATGCATTGTTACGTCATCTGAAACACCCCTTTTCTGAGCATGTGTTGTTTCTAGGCAAAATCGGATTCAAACATGCATCACCAGGTGTAGAAGTCATTTTTTGAGAATCAGTTTCTTTCTGGAAGTGTGGCACTCAACATTGAAATAGATGCTTATATAATATTGAATATTGAAAATGTTGATGAAACAGGACGTAGAGCGCCTAAGGTGGCAGTGGAAATTACAAGGGGTTCACCAGAAACCTTAGAATGGGAGAAGATGCATAATGGATATATTATAACTTTAAGCAAATTCAAGTCGGAAGAACAAATGTGCTTTGCGGCTTAGGTGAATATAGCGCATATACAGAGGCTACAAGATGGATTAAATTCGCTGGCGAAATATATTGAAGAGAACAATTTATAGAAAGCGCTTAGTCTGTATTTTCTAGTGAGAGTGTTAAATGGATAGCTTTGAGAACCAGAAAATCTTACGTAATCTTGTAAAATTGGAACAATATTTAGTTTTAGATGATCAGTTTCTGGAATTATCTCTTCAAAGAAGAGATAATCTTTTTCTTCAGATATGCTTCTTGAGATGCTTCAGAGGGCAAGAGGGCAAGGGGTAATGATGCTACTTCCGAACAAGCCGCAAGAACATCGGTCATTAAATATGCCAGTCCTTCTAGACAGACCCTAGGGCAACCCCGACGTCCTCAATGCAAGCTGCAATGCCCGGACCTTCAAGAGCTTCTCAAGACCTCGCTGATCAAGTTGTTCTGCCTGCGCAAACCCGCGAGGCATCCCCCGCTCACGCTGCTGGCTCATTTGCACTACCTCTGCAAGGTCCCACCCATCGAGCTTCCACGATACCTGCACAAGCTACATCCTCAACGCAAGCCCCTGATCATCGAGCTGTCACTCATTCTGATGTCGCTGTCAGAAAGTTAAAAAGAGATTGAACGGCTTCACACACGATGGCAAGCCCCAGTGCTCCAGCCCCCCAAGTCCGTGACATTGCTGCCCCACCAGCGGAAGATCGTGAGGTCGCCGAGCATTATGCCCTACCAGGACAATCCAGGGGGCGCAGTCTAGCCTTGCCAGAATCTCAAGAGGTAAGTTTCATTTCAATCTAATTTTTACCTCTCATTGAGCCTTTTACCTATCTTTCCGCTATTTTTTTCTATGTCTTAGGACCAAGTTCATGAAATATCTAATCAAAACTATTTTTCTCACCTATTTTTTTCACTCTTTACTTACTACCTTATATTCTCTGCCTCCTAAAGACATTTTCCTCGCCTCTTTCAGCCCTTGAAGGAAATTTTCACTAATAATGCAATTTTTTCATCATTTTTCAGGCTTTGTAAGGAAACTTTTGCACTAATAAGTGCTTACTAGTTTTATATGTATGTCTTTCCCCTAGAATATTAATGATCTAACTTATATATCCCCTTAGTTTAATAGACTCTGTCCACTCATAAATAAGATTGTTTTTTCGCCGTTTCACTCTATTAATGTAATTTTTCATGTTTTTCTGAGTTCTTATTTTCGCTCCTTTTGTCTATTTTCAGATTCCATGCCCCCTAGTTCTAAGACTCAGCCCCTTAGAAACAATTAAAATATGGCTGTTTATCACCCGTTTATAGCGCCTAATCACTAGTTTTTAGGTGTCCCCCCCCTTCCCTAGTTTTTAGACTTATCCCCTTAGAAATAGTTAAAATAAGGCTGTTTATCAGCTTTTCTAGCGCCTAATTGCTAGTTTTTGGCTTTGAGGGGAAGTTTAAGCTAATAAGTGCTTACTCGCTAGTTTTTCGGGAGAGACTTCAGTAGTCCCTCATAGATAATAACACTTTGTTCGCTCTTTCAAATGCCTACTTTTTCAACATAATAAAGTCTTTGTTTTTCTCGCTATTTTTTTATCAACTTGTATTCTCTGCCTACTAATGGCTTTCTATTCTTTTAAGTGTTACCCCTTAGTTTACCCCCCCCCACCCCAGGGATAATGTAATTTTTTCCACTCTTTTCTATTTACTTAAACGATTACTCCTACCTTTCCAGGTTACATGCTCCCCCTTAGGTTGATAGAGATAATGTCATTTATTCGCCTTTTATCGACTCTTTTATTCACTAAGAAGATTATTTCGTGGTTCTTAAAAATGGGGTGGATATCAGAGGCCCCATCTGAGGGAAACGGGGGCATTCATTTTATAGCTAAGAACACGACTCAAATAATTTACGGAGGCCCTGTTAGTTCCATTCATAGATATTTCTTTTATTTTGGCCGAAATTGAACGCCTTGTGACCGAGTTCTTTGTCGAAGGGGCACTCAAGGAGGCCAATAACGAAACGGTAGTATGGGCTGAGAATCTGCTCGACATAATCCCCTCTTCGGTAAGTTTTAAAATTCTTAACTGCTAGTAAGGAGGTTCAAGCAAAAAGGGGTCTTTTAGAGCCTTGTAACATTTACAACAGTATTAAGGGAGTACCTTTCAATGCTTCATAAGAGTTAGTCAGTAGTTTGGGCATACCTTTCATAATACATACAAAGGGTGCCCTATGGAAGTGGCATCTCATTTATACCAGTAGTGTGGGAATAGGATGCGTTTATATTTCAATGAGTAGTGGAGGGCCCAAAGTTCCATGAGGACATGGTACTTATAATGCAATGAGTAGTGGAGTCTCAACGGAGCATGTTACCCTTTAATGATACAGTGAGTAGTAGAGTGTCTACAGTTGAAATAGGTCACGTTACTCATAATACAATGATGCGTTCTATACTAGTTCTCTCTTTTCATAGGGTAATACCTTCCAGTGAGCTAATAGGCTCTTATTCTTCTTCTAGGTTCACACGACATCACAGGAGAACATACTGCTGTCACCATTAAAATTCCACGATAATGTACGGGAAAGTGAATACAAGGGGGTTTCAAGTGTGGGGGCGAGTCAGGATAGTTTAGAGTTCCCCAACATTGATTTAGATAGTTTTGTGCGGGATCTCGGCCTCAGCAATTACTTTTTGGACACTATTTTACAGCAAGTACCAGTAAGGTAGGCCGAGGCAGTACCAACCATTGACAGTAACTTAGGGGAGCAAAGTGTAGTAGGCTCGCCTCCAGTATTACCAGATTTTTATTTAGCTGATACCGCTTTGCGCAACATTCACGTCTATAGAGCCGAGTTTGGTTATCCGTTTAATGCCCTATCAAGTGGTAGTATTCAAACAAATCCTATAGACATCGCGCACTGCTACGTCAGCATGATTCGGGTATTTCTAGAAAAAATACGGGAGGCTGGAGAACAGGACTCTTCAAAAGCATCCTTCACGTTTAAAACTATTTTTTAAAATGCAAGTTCGGGTGTTTTGTGCGAGCATCATATACAAACAAAGGTGCAGACGCTGCATCCGGACCTGCATAATTTTGAGGGTCTGTTTTTGGATTGGGTGGGTGAAATTTTAATAGGACGGAGGGGTGCAATGACAATGGGAGTGGGTTTGTAGTTTTATTTATAGAAAAATTAGAACTTAACATAACTAAATTTAAAAAGGAGCTTGCTTTAAGAGGCGGGAGAGGGGGGCAGGGGGTACAAAATATAATACCAATTTAAAAGATACAAAAGGTGAACAACAATTCTCTTTCGACACGGGATTGGAGTGTTTCAAGTATTCCGTCCTTGTAGCAGTGCCTAAACCCCTACAAAGGTACGTCACTAAGACAATATTGGACGATTGGGCAGTAAATGGCGGTGGGGAGGGTTCTGAATTTCCAAAAGTAGATTTTAATTATTTAATGGGACATTATCCAGTTAGATATTTTTAAGGGGATTAAGGGGATTGATATTTTGAAAGGGCAAATGAATATTTAAAAGTTGGGGTTACAGTTTTACGTTTTGATGAAGAATTTGAAGATGGGGAACTAAGTGATAAAAAAGGGGTAATTTAATCCGTATGGGCGCTGTCCATTGACTCAGTGAAACCCTGGGTATGGAATCTCTACGAGCCTGCCAAAGATCCTGAATGAATTGGACATTAATTTCCTATTCAAAATATTAGCAGGGTTTGAAGAGAGGGTAAGAATCAGAGTTCGCGTCATTACTGCCCAATGCAGCTACCTATGTTTCACAGCGAATAAAAATTAAATAATCATTTGAGACACTGCAAGCGTCATGGGTTCCAGTCTGGGAAGCAGTTTCAGGGGAAAATGCTACCTTGCGGTTCAAAAGCTTTCAGAACAAACTGTTGCAGAGCAACACGGTATCATTGGACATTGAATCTGCACTCACGGATGTGTCGGATCAGTCAAATTTGAATCATGTGAAAAAGCATGAAGCCATTGCGATCTCTTTTGCGCACGCCCGGAGAGATTCAAGTAATACCATGCAATTGGTAGATTTTTGTGAGACGTTGGCTGGAGAGGATTGTGTTGGCGCAGCTATGGTTGCTCTTATTAAAACAGCAAATGAGGCAATTTCGTGGCTGCAGCATACACACCATCCAATGAATCTATTATCAGAAGACTAGTTTGCTATCAAAAATGAGAAAATTTGTTGGGTTTGCAAGAAAAAAATTAATGAAAGGGATGTGAAAACACGGGACCGTGATCATTTATGACAAGAAATTTCATCAAGGGAAGTAACTTTCGGGGGGCTGCGCAAAAATCGTGTAATTTAAATGTTAAGCAACAGTACTTTTTACCGGTTTACATGCACAATTCCAACTATGATTTGAAATTCATATTACCAGCGTTGGCACGATTGCAGAAAGGTGAAGTTGTAGATGGCGCATGCGTAGATGGTTCTTTTTCATATAACACTATACCAAAATCATCTGAAAAATTGCTAGTCTTAGAATTTAAATGTGAAGCAATTGATAATGGTAAAGCGTACTAGAATAAAATCCGTTTCCTTGATTCCTTTAGTTTCTTCCCCAATTCTTTAAGGGAATTGATTCAAGTACAGAAAAGTGACGATTTTAATAGTTTACCCCTCCTCAAACAGCACTGTCCAGACGAGGAACTGCATGATTTATTAACGTGTAAGGGTATATACCCGTACGAGTTCTAGAGCTCCGCCTCAAAGCTAAGTGAGGATAAATTACCCATATTTCAGAGTTTTATGATTCACTTTGCCTTCGTCAATGCACCACTGCCGATTATGAATTTGCCAAAAGGGTTTGGGCAAAGGGAGGGTGTAAAAATGGATGGGATTATTGTAAAATGTACCAGGCAAGTGTTGTATTGACGGTGTTGGATATTGTCCGTAAAAACACGGACAGAATTCATGAAGAATTTGGGTTGGATTTGGGGTATCATTTTTCCACACCTCATCTGGTAATGGATTTAATTCCAAGAATCAGTAATGCAAAAATAGGTCTGATCGCCAACGTGGATCAGCACCTGTTTTTAGAGAGATCTTTCTGGGGAGGGTATGTTTTCCACGGGGACCGTATCCTTGAAACTGGCCTGACTGGATAACGCACCGGTGAAATGTCGGACGCCATTTTCTTGGATATGCATTCCCTTTAAATGTCGGCAATGTCTCACTTTTATTTGCCGTGTGGGAACTACCAATGGCTTGACAATCCTTCTGCTCCAGATTTCCCCAATATTCACACTGTTTAGTTAAATAGACCACAAGGATAGCATTTCAAAATTGATGGTGAAATACCCTTGGAACTTCATTACTCGGTAAAAGACTTTGTTTTCCCCTGCATCAATAGACTGGTGCCCAGGGACTCTTTGAGTCCAAACAATTCATCATTAATAGAAAATAAAGGCATACATTGGACACCTTCAAAACAAAAGCTTATTGCCGATCAGGAGCCGAAACGGAATATTGTAAAAGGTAACAGAAGCTAATGTTCAACTGTCAGATCGTGTTAAGAAGTAGGTAAAGCAAACTCGATCACTTGTACGTGCTCTAGCTTGCAAAAAGAAAGCAAATTGTAAAAGAAAACGTCTTGTTCATGCGGGTGGTAATTTCTTTTCATAGTTACTACCGATAGTCACTGGACCTGTAAACATTATTCTCTAGAAATGGCTAAACCCTAAAAACTGACGCCAATTGAACTTGTTCTTTCACCCAGAGATTACTTTGAAGGCAATCTTGATAATTTTATTAACAATGAAACAATTGCCAATGATGAAAAATTAATTGTACTTCAAAATGTCCTTCGTCGTATCAACAAGCATAAACCTTATCGTGAAAAACCGCTCAAAGTCAATGTCATTGATCATCCTTCTGATTATAGAGAAAGTTTATAAGCTTTGAAAACACCGAAAAAAGAAGATTTATTAACAAGTGTTGTGGACTTTTTGCCTCAATCCTATCGTGAACAAAGTTTAAGACTCTTGGCGTATTTCACTGAAAATGAACAAATTGATGAGATTAAAAAATCAAGTTATAATCCAGGGCAAGCCCTGCAATTTAATTGATTTATTATCGGATCTGTTTGCAAATCGTAAAAAAGTCCAATCTTTTGAAGGACATTTATATAATTTTTTTAAGTTGTCAAATTTTCCTAAGGGTCTTATCGGCAATAAGCAACTTCTAGAGAAATTAAAAGAACATCGTCCATTAAAGGTAGATGATGATTTTAAATCTTTCTTGGAAAGCACATCTAGTGGCAATTTGACGCCGGTAGCTAGACAAAAGCGAAGACGTACTGATTCACCCGGTATTATGCAAAAGGGTACCGGACGGTTGCGATTAAAATGGATCAAGTTTTGAAAGGTGTTTATGAAAATATTGGAGAACCAGGAAGTTTAATTTCTCCCATTACACTTTCTCAAGTTACCGGAATTAAAAAGAAGCTAGCAAAAGAGTATTTACAAAAGGAACCCAGTTATACTCTTCATCAAGATCATAGGGTTTATGGTAAATAATATCGGAAAACTAAAGCCTTTTACCCTCTGCATACATTGCAAGCAGATCTTGTGACTCTAGACGCGATTCAAAGACGTCATAATAAACCGTACAAGCATATTTTACTTGCAATAAGTGTTTTTAGTCGATATGCATACGCAGTTCTATAGCAGTCAAAGGGAGGCATTGAAGTTGCTAAAGCCCTTGAAACAATCTTTGAGCAAGATTCATATAAAAAAATTAAGCAGACCGTGGAAGTGAATTTGTTAATCCACATGTAAAGAAGGTTTTATTAAAATATAATACAATGGTCTATCATAGTCCTATAAAATCGGCATTGGCTGAACGTTTAATACGAGCAACTCGACTTTTAATTTCAAGATATTGCACATTGAAAAATACAGCTGCATTTATTCATGATTTAGATAAATTATGTAAAATTATGTTATAATCAACATCCTCATCGAACCTTGTTCAATGCTAGCCCTCAGGAGGTTCATCATAGTGAGAATACACATTTCCTTAAACAATATTCTAATGAAAAGGCGGGGAAGAAAAAAATTAATGTTGGTGATACTGTTCGAATCAATCGTTCAAGAAATTTTTTGAAAAGGGAAATTACATGTGGTCCACTGATTTTTTTAAAGTGTCAAAAATCCTAGATACTAAATCTATAACGTATCGGCTTCGTGACATGAAAGATGAAGAGATTCTTGACGGTTTTTATAATTATGAAATACAAAAGTTGGAAATAGCGAAATCTATCGAATTGAAAAGGTATTAAAGACTCTTGCTCGCAAGGGTAAGCGACACTTGCTTGATAGCTGACTAAGATACAACTCTGATTTTGATTCCTTGATTTCCGCTGAAGACGTTCATAATGTCCGAAGGTTTTTATGTGACATTCATGTTCAATGTTTCCGATCCTATTTATGACGATTTGAATAAAACGAGCTATTTTTGGACAAAACTTTCCCCGGCCAAAAAATTTTAGGGAAGGTATGAAGTTACTCTTTTAGATTGTATTCTTAAAAATGCAAATTATATCCTAAGAAAGGATCAAGTATACAATATAAAGATTAGACCCAATGATTGGCCAACTGTTAACGATCAATATGTAGTTGAAAATATGAATTCGTTTGAATTACTCTTTGCCACAATATCATATAAGGAGTTTGGGACTATGAATAAATTGTGTCGTGCTATCAACAAAAAAATTTATATGGCAAAAATAGTGCCTTTCAATTCAATGATTCAAAGGAAGAGGGCAAAATCTAAATTCATTCACCCATTTAAAATGAAAAAGTTATTCTCAGTGATATTCTAAGAGAAGTGCTTTGTTTTAAACATAATTTAATCAGTGGTAAAATTGCAAGAAGCGCTATTGGCATGAATCGTGTCATTTTCGTAAAGTGTCCGCCCGCCTTCTCCTCGGACAGTTGTATATTTCTTTATGGATTCTTTGTTGCGAGATCAAGACTTGGCTATACCAATGCCCCCTCTTACGTGTTCTCGAACGAAAGAATCTCTAATGACCATATTCATCACCACAATAGAAAGCACATTCAATATATTCCAGTCAACACTTCGTATTTGAAGCTCTGTCAGTTAACATTAAGAAGCGAATTGGGTGATCCACTAGCAATAAAAAAAGGTTTGGCTGTAATTAAATGTAATTTTCGACCCAGTCAGTAAAATGGTTTATAGAACTCAGTTTGCATGTCCTGATATTGATTACTCTTGGACCACGACAGTTGGCACATGGAATTGACTATTATAGGGGTCGCTCGTCAATGACCGAATACGGCCTCGGCAGTTCGTTTGCTAAGATGTTTTGTTCTGCACTACCCTTGGCTAGAAAATATATGGCACCGGCTGCAGCGGATTTTGCATCCTCTACATTACATGATTGGGGCTCTTGGAAAGATATTAAAGAAAGTGTTTCGCAAAATCTTAGTTCGAGTGAGCTATCCCTCGGTGAGTGATTTAAACAACGCTGAAAAGGTTTAAAAGGGAGGAGAAATATCTCATCACTCATCAGTCTCAAGTCAACCCGGAAAAGTAAAGCATCGAAGAAAACAAAAAGATCCAAAAAGAATTTCTTTCCCTAGAAAAATGGCATTTCTACCCCATAAAGATTCTCACCCTTCAGTCACCTCATCTCTAAATCTTTTCAATGCTGAAAATGTAGATGTCAGTGTAAGTCATGGATACTATGAACAATTTTATCCGCAACAACCACTCTCTGAAAATGTCAATTTTCAAATTTATTCCAATGAAGACTACTTTATCGATTTAAATTTGGCATTTATAGATTTAAATGTCATTGTTAAAAAAATCAAACAATGAAAAACCAAGTGCCGCCGGGGGGTTATCCTACGAAATTGTGTACTACACAATTTATTTCGAGAAGTAAGTGTCTATATAAATGGAAAATTGGTGAGCACGAGCAATAATCTTTCAAATTATGAAAGTTATATACAATTCATGTTGATGGCCCCTATGTCCTATATGGAGTTGTGAGGTATGGCTCTCGAATATGAATATAAAACAAATACTGATAATACCAATATTCTTAGAGAGGCGACAACTAAAGATTTAAATTTAGTTGGGAAACTAAACCATGAGATATTTAATATACCTCAATGGCTACCTCCTTATGTAAAGATTGATATAAAACTACAACTCTCACCGTCCAATTATATTAAGCGAAAAGTACTGGACGCTACACCCGATGTAACAGTCTCTCTCACCTCGGCGATGTCTCTCTCACCCGATCTAACACTTCATGTACGAAAACAACAAGTTATGAGTTCTGTTGCTTTGGCAATTGAAAAATTAAGAGCCTCTGGAAATAATATCAAATTGCTCGTGCCTCAAACAATCACGAATCAACGCCATATTGCTACAGGTACGCGCACCTACACCGATTCGTCACTTATAAATGGCAAAATTCCTTCAAAATTGGCATTGGCTTTTGTAAAAAGTGCTAGCGCTGTTGGATTATGGACTGATTCCCCGCATAAATTTGAATTCTTTGGACTTTCTTCGCTTGTATGTGAAGTAAATGGAGTCCACCTATACAATTTATCCTTTTATAAATCCTACAGGACCCTCAATGAATTGACAATGCAATCCTTAGATCGAGATTCTCAATTATTTGAAAATGGTATAAGTTAAAAATGTTTGCGAAAACACATGGCATCATTGTATTGGATTTTTTCGGTACTCAAGATATGAGTATTGTCCGGACGGGAAATGTACGGTTAGAGTGTATCTTTGCCAAACCATTGGAGGAAAGTATTCCATTAATCTTGCTAAATCAATTTGAAATCTATTGGGAAATTACTCCTGGCGGCAGTGTTTTATTAGTCTTGGTACCATGAACACGAATCAAATAGTTGATTCATTTAACATGGACCCCTGCATGTCCAAATATAAATCCTATTGGATGCCTTTAGATTTCCTGGAGCATATTCAACATGTTGACAATACCCTTATTATTGTTAATAGCAGTCTATCGAATGTAAAGACGGGGCATTGGTTATTCATCTTTCAAACAAGAAGCAATATAGAATTTTTTGGTCCGCTTGGCGTACCGCATAAATTCTATACACCTCATATTAAAAATTTTCTTGAGCAGAGCGGAAAATCTACTATTTAAAATAGGTAGTGGGTACAAAATCTATCAAGGAAAAGCATTGGTTTTCATGCCCTATTATATTTTATATTTCGTGGACATACTTACATGGAATTTCTTATGATTTATGGTGACAATCCTCGATTGAACGACTTGCTAGTTGAAAATACTCTTTCCTACCTCAATAATATAAATTTCGGTGCCCTAAAAGTGAAATGTTTTAAGAATGTATGGAAATTTGTTTATTAATAAAATTTGTATATATACAAAACACTGCGTCCTTTAGATTTATTCTTCTACGTATAGGTAATAATCAGAAACGATAAGTGATAGCAACTCATCAGGATTCAACTTGTATTCGTCTTGACGTGCAAAGTCTGGGTCACATTTTCTACAACACAGTGTAACTTCGCTTTTATTAAATCTCTTTGTAAGTTCGATAATACTTTTCTTATTCATATTATAAAACTCAAGTGTTTCAGTTTGCTTATTTGAAGCAATGTCACATACAAAATTCTCATATGAAAAATCACTTTCTGTAACAACCAAATAAAAGTCTGTAGGTTTATAATCATAATAACAAGTATCTCCACAGCGATGTCGTAAAAACCAGACTCTTTAATTATTCCAGCAATTGAAGCACAGACCAGGTGCTTCTTCCCAAAAAATTTAAAGCCTCGACGATGCCAGTCTCTTAAAAATAAACTGAACTCACGTTTAGGGTTTTTTGCAATCATGCCAGGGTAAGTATTTTCCCATTGATTGCATTTATCATAGTGGCAATTGAAGCATAAGAATCCTCTAGTATGAGAATCACAAATCTCTTCAAGACAAGAATTACAATCTGTAATTTTCAGTGCATATCCTCTAAGCAATTTACATGGGTTGCATAATTTAGACTTTTCATTATATTCATCAGCAATAGCACAATTCTCAAAGGACGACCAGCTGCCAAAAGTATGCATGCATAATGGACACGTGTAAAACATTTTCCGGTGTTGACACTCTCACTTTCAGAAGCAAACTGACTCTCAAACAACAAAAATGTCTCCTAGTAGCGTCATAAAATGTCTGTCTATGTAGCGGTTAAGAGCAAAACCACAATATCATTTTATTCGAGTCTTATTTCAGAGTTCAGAGCAAACACATCTAAAATCTAATGATAACTTATGAACATTATTAAATCAGTGCATTTCGTAACAACAATTGGCTTGGGATTATAGTGACGTATAATCCTGTCCTATGTGTATCAATTTATTCGTTGGTGATAGACCTTTGGCGAGAAGTGGATATTTTTCTTGGAGCTTTTGGTGAATTTGAGATTGGATAATTACTGATTGGATATTTACTTTTCGTGAACTGGAATGTAAGAAAACGGTGGTGAAGCTTAGCAGGTTCCATGGATAACTGGGCCAGCTTTCCATAGAGTTGATAGCCACTGCAGCCGTAGGCCTGCCCACGTAAAGATAAGTCTATTTCCTGCCTTTTTTCATTTCTTTTTCCTGCCTTTTCTTCAAAGCCGTGATGCCCTTTTTCAGGATGATGACCTTGCCCTGGCAAGCTTTGCGAGATATTCTTTATGGCTAGTCAGAATTTTCCGTTCTGACGCAGATAAATCTTGTCGATTTAAGTACCAGGTATTTTGTTACGGATCGCATGAAGTTGAAATGGTTTTGGAACAAAATTAAAAAAACTTCGAATCAAACAAAACCGAAGCTATGAAAAAAATGGAAAGGGAGTTAAAGGCACTTTTGAGGAACTGGCTCTCAGCCCAGTGTTTATAAAAATTCGGCTACAAGTTCAGATACTTCGGGTATTATTGAGCGAACTCTTAAAGATGTAGCAATAACAAAAGAAAACATGAAACAGGCTATTGCGAAGAAAGTTAACGAAGCACTTAAAATTCACCCCTCGACCACACCATCCGCTGCTGAAATTGAAAAGATATTTGGCGTAGTTCACGATGCAATAATATTGGAATTTGCTCCGAGATTTGACAGGATTGAAAAAGACCTGAAAATATGTCAAAATCAACTAGAATTACTTGAAAATCGAGTTGCTAGAGTTGAAGCCAAGCTTGATGATGCTGACCAAGAGTTGAGACTGGATTCACTACTGTTCAATGGTGTCAATCAACCCCCCGGTGTTGAAGTGAAAGATGCAACAATGAATATTATACACAATAAGAAGGCGTTTTCAGGTCTTGCTGATAGTGATGTTATATCTGTGTATAGGTTTCGGCTGAACTCTGATGATAGCCGCTCTTATAAAATAGCTCCAGTTTTAGTGAAGTTTAAAGACCGCCACACAGCTGTGAAACTTTTTGCTTGCAAAAAAACCTTGTGAACACGAAGATGTTTGTGGCGGAGAACCTAACAAAGAAAAAAAGAGAATTGTTGAATGCTGCAAGGGAAAAATACGGAAATAAGTTCGTGTGGTCAAACCAAGGTCAGATCTATGTCTGTCCGGAGAATGCAACTTCTGCTCGTAGACTTTCATCTCTGAATGACATATTCGATCGTGATTGAGTGTCCTTTTTTTGTTTATTTTTTTTATTTTAATTTTGAGTCTTTCTATGTGTATATTTATTCTTATTGTTATTATTATTCAATTATTCCTCTTTCCTTTTTTCCAGGTTATGTATGGGTTTTATCCTAATGTAGAAAACAAGATCGTGGCTTTTTATTTTACTTTCTTATTTTGGTTAGTCTACTCCCAATACCTCGGTTAGAGTTGCTTGAAAAAAATCGCTCTCAGTTGATGACGTTTTATCACATCAGATAGGTCTCCATTTTCAAGATCGCGTTGATGAATGCCCAAGGCCACTCGGTCCTAGCCTCTACGTTCAATTGGAACAGTTTGGTCAAATTAAAAAAGAGATGAATAGTTTGTGTGTTGCTCAATGGAATTGCCACATAACGTCGGCTTTTGAAGAAATTGTTCAGTTTTTAAGTAATATTGATAGTGTGATTGATGTTTTTGGAATTTGTGAATCATTCTTGAGTATGCATAGTCTTCTCTCTTCCCACTATTTTCCAGGTTACCAACTGATATCAAAGTCACGGCAGTCAATGGGGCACGGGGGACTTGCATTTTTGGTGAGAGAGGGATTGAATTTTAAGGAAAGGGAGAAACTTTATTTATGGAATGAAGGCAAGATTGAAATTTTTCTATTGAGATTGAAATCGATAATGGTTAACCGTTAATTGTTTTCCTGGTTTATAGACCCCCTGGTGCTCATCCGGAGGATTTTTTTCAGGAGTTTGATCAGTTTTTAAGTAGGACCCAGTCTAGTCGATCGGAGTGCGTTATTCTGCGTGATTTTAACTTTGATTTATTGAATTTAAATAGTTTTAATTTAGAATTTTTAAATCTTGCATTATCTCATTATTTTTACCCTGTGAATCTGATTTCTTCCCGTATCACTGCTCAGTCGGCAGCATTAATTGATAACGTATTTAATCCTTCAAATCTATTGAGGCAAGCATTCTGTGATGTTCTCCTTCAACCTGCTTCTGACCACCTCCCGAATGTTTGTATGATAATTAGTATTAAAACTTCGGCTAGAAACCTAAGTAAGATAGTTTATAGAGATATGAGAAATAATAACTTGAGAAAGCTGAAAGAGCAAGTTAGTACTATAACATGGGATGAAGTTAGCGAAGAGCAAAATGCAACTACAGCGTTCGACAGGCTTATGAATATTCTCTTACCGGTATATGAGGTGTCTTGTCCTCTGAGGAAAATGAGGAAAAAGAAAAAATGAGCCAGTAAATCCATGGGTGACCACAGAATTGCTTGAAATGATGGGAATGCGAAACCAGCTTTTTGAAAAACATTTATAGAGCCTGGAAAATGTGAGTTTATTTGAAGAATTTAAGCGAGTGAGAAACAAAGTTAACCATAAGCGTCGCAGTGAGAAAAAAAGCATATTATGCTTCTGCTTTTGATGGTAAAAGTGGTGATGCAAAAGAAACCTGGCGACTAATAAATGAGGTTTTAAAAGGGAAGACTAATGATGGAGTAAAGAGTCTGTTTGTGAATGGAAGTGAAATCACTGATAAACAGGAGATGGCAGATGAATTGGGAAAATATTTCATGAACTTAGGCGCAAGTATTAAGGAAGAAGTAGCTAAAAAGTCTAGAAGACACCAGGAGGAGTCCTTTATTGATAATCGAGGCGATGGGCGTATTGTTTCGTTCGAGAAGTGCACAGCAAAGGAGATCGAAAGCACAGTGAAGGGACTGAAGTCCAACTCGGCCGGAATAGATGGACTTAATCTTAGAGCTGTAAATGCTATCCTAGTTTATATATTACCTTGTCTAATTGATTTGATAAATCTATCACTCCAGACCGGTGAATTCCCTAGTTGTCTTAAACTGGCAAAGGTAATACCATTGTACAAAGGGGGCAACAAACAAGAACTATCGAATTGGCGACCGATTTCGTTATTACCTATTTTTTCTAAAATCTATGAAAAGATAATTCACAGGAGACTTTATGAATATTTGGATAAACTAGGAATATTGTGTGACAGCTAATTTGGATTCCGCAGTAAACATTGTACTAGCCATGCTGTTCACCATCTTCTGGATGTAGTCAACGGAGCTCTAGAAAAAGGTTTTACTCCTTTAACGATCTTTGTCGACTTCAAAAAAGCCTTCGACACTGTGGATTTTGAGTTGTTGCTGTGTCGCATATCTATTCTGGGGATCAAAGATGTTTACTTGGATTGGTTTAAATCATATTTGTATGGAAGTTCAACTAAAGTAATGTTAGGTGACATCGTTAGTGGAGTCTGTCCTGTAAAATGTGGAGTTTCAGAGGGCTCAGTCCTGGGTCCGTTACTCTTTCTCGTAGACGTCGATACTCTGAGGTTCTACATGTCTGAAGCAACTGTTACAGCATTTGCAGATGATACTGCTTTGACGATTTCTGCACGGTCACTGGAAGAACTAGTGGATAAAGGAAACGGAACGCTGGAAAGCCTTTTGGTGTTTACCTCCTTGAGTTACCTTGGTGTTAATACTTCTAAGACAAATTATATGATTTTTAGTAGGGTAGGAAAAATTGTAAATAGTGCTTCTATAGTATTTGAAAATTTGTCGCATTCACAGCTTTTTGAAAATAAATGTTTAGGATTTTATGTTGATAATAATTTTAGTTGGAAGAAACGCATAAATATGATTTCTTCTAAACTTGCACGAGGTCTTGGAGTGAGGCGGCGTTTGAAAAACATGTTACCTTTAACTGTTTTAAGAAATGTATATCATACTGTTTTTCATCCTTTTATTGTTTATGGTTGCTGTATTTATGCATCTAATTTTTCTTCAAATATTAAAAGACTGCGGATTCTTCAGAACAAGGTACTTCGAGTACTGGGTGAGTTTGTTCAGCATGAGCACACGCGTGAATGTTTTATTAGTTTTAGAATTTTTAATGTTCATCAGATCCGGGACCATCAGGCGGGAGTGTTTACTTACCAAGTGCTTAATAGATTATCTCCAGAATATTTTAGAGATTTTCTTAAGTTTAATTCTGATTATGATCATTATATGACTAGAGGTCGTGGAAGCTTAGTCTCAGAAGTAAGGAGTACGAGTCGATCTAGTTTTGCAATTAGAAATTTTGCAGTTAATTTGTGGAAAGGTTTCCCGGAGAGCATTAGGGAGTCAGAAAACCAGTTTCAGTTTAAAATTAGAGTAAAAAAGTTTTTGTTGGGTGGGAATTAATTTTTTTTCTTTTATTCGGGAGAGTTAAATTGTATTGAATGGTGTGAAAAGAATAGGAAGAGTGAATGAGTGTGGTTTATGATGAAAGATTGTGTGACGCTGCTCAAGCCACAATAGTGGCATAATAAAACGTCATACGTTCTTACCATTTCTACGTTTGTTGATAATGTTATTGAAAAATGTGGTAAGTGCCAGTTAATTATGATGTAATTATTAGTTGAAAATAAAAGTCATCTCATCTCATCTTTCAATTAATATGTCTATAAATTGAGTGAAAGATTGGAGACCACGACGACAAAGTTTCATACAACAACCCAAAGATGGGGAATCGCTTCCCATTATATCGTTAAGCATATCTCAAGAAGCTTTCTTTGAAGAGATAATTCCAGAAAGTCATCATCTAAAACTAAACATTGTTCCAATTTTACAAGATTACGTAAGATTTTCTGGTTCTCTAATCTATCCATTTAACACTCTCACTAGAAAATACATACTAATTTGTTTCTATAAACTGTTCTCTTCAATATATTTCGCCAACGCATTTAATCCATCTTGTAGTCTCTGTACATGCACCATATTCACCTTAGCCGCAAAGCACACTTGTTCTTCCGACTTGAATTTGCTTAATGTTGTAACATATCAATTAAACATCTTCTCCCATTCTAGGGTTAATCATGAATCCCTTGTAATTTCCACTGCCACCTTAGGCGCTCTAGGTCTGTTTCATCAACACTTTCAATGTTCAATAATGTATAAGCATCCACTTCGATGTTGAGTGTCCCACTTCCAGAAAAAAACTGATTCTCAAAAAATGACTTCTACCACTTGGGGATGCATGTTTGGATACGATTTTGCCTAGAAACAATGCAGGCTCAGAAAAGGAGTCTGTCACATGACATATCAATGCATGACCAAAACCTGTCAGACCGCTTTCAACGGAATCGGAATCCCATGTTATTTTTTACTACCTGTGCCGTGACCTCCAATTGCTGAACACATTGCACAGGTGCGAGGGACTAGGAGCTTCACTTGTTGATTATACCGACCACTTTCCAAGTAATTGTGAATACCCAGAACTTTCCAGCTAGAAACAGGGGCGAGGAGTTAAGAGCTTCATATATACATCCCCTCTAGCACCCACAAAAATACAATATTAATTTCCCTATTATTAAAACTTGTTTATTATACCGACCACATTCCAAGTAATTGAAACACCCAGAACTTGCCAGGCGAGAATATTGCGTAAATGAAGTGACGTCAGAGGGCTCTCATAGAAATCCAATGCTATTTTTCCTATGTTAATTTCCATATGTTAATTTCCCTCTCTGACTGCTTGTATTCCGGGGGTACTGACTGCTTGAATCAATATGGCCTACACTACTAACGCTTTAAATAAAAACCTTATATTCCCCCAGGGCATAACTTACAACCCTTGCCCTGGGGGCTGGGGGAGGGGTTGTCATCCTCAAAGACCTAATTTCCAGAACTTTTAACTACGTTGAAGAAAATTGCTATCTCAAAATTTTGGTTGGATGTGTTGGGGAAATGATCGGCGTGAGAGGAGGGTTCTTACAACCCTTGCCCTGAGGGTTTTGGGGGGTTTTCATTCTCAAAGACCTAATTTCCAGAACTTTCAACTACGTTGAACAAAATGGGTATCTCAAAATTTAGATTGAATGTTTTTGGGGAAAGGTGGGCATGAGAGGGGGGTTAGTTGCCCTCCAATCACTTTCTACTATTGAAAAGGGCACTGGCCCTTTGAATTTCCAGTTGAACGAGCCTTTTTTGAAGTTTCTACGACAACACTTTCTGTAAAAACCTTATGTGCCCCCAGGGCATAAATTACATCCCTTGCCCTGAAGGCCGTTGGGGAGTGCTCCTCAAAAGCATAATTTCTATCTGGAAATCAACTACGCTGAACAAAATGGCTATCTCAAAATTTTGAATTTTGATCCATTCCAATTTCCAATCGAATAAGCCCTTTTCGAAGTTTCTACGACAACCCCTTCGTTACGAAGTGCCCTGGTCTAAGACCAAGAACAAAAAATAATAATAATACGTTGTGCCAACATCGTTCTTTACTTAGGCAGCGCTATTGAGCTGCCTATGATTCAGTATATGAAACTGGGGTGTGGTAAAGAAATACTTTTGAAATGAAAATTAGGCTTATGGAATGTCAACCTTCGGTTGACAGTAAAAGAAATTGAAATGAAAACACAAGGACGATAATGTTAATAATGTGTCTTTCTTAGATAAGCCATTTTCTTCCGTGATTTAAAAGATAGCCTTTATAAACAAAAATAACCAGTCTTAAGAAAGATGAAAGTAAAATAAGGGGTCACTGTATTTTTATTTCTTTGACTGCAATTTTAAAAGAAGGAAAAATGCACTAGTCTAAGTTTCTAGAAGTTTCTGAATGTCAAAGAAAAGGAAAGAGTGATATTAAAATATTTAATGAACAGAAAAATGCTGTGTAATAATGAGCAGAAAATCAATTGAACCCCTACGTCAAACTTATAATGAACGAAGATTATGATAGGCTGCGATACCATCATCCCTTGAATGTGTTAGATTAACAAAAACAAGATTTCCAACTGAAAGTAAGGAACAACATTAAAAAATCAAAAGAACAGAATTTATTCCGGATAGGAGGGGGTTGCCCCTCCTCAATATCTCGCTCATCACGGTAAAGTTGTCAGCACTTTAAAAAAAGCTTCGTATTGTAACTAAATGACCCTTGTGTTTCAAGAGTCGTTCTTGAGGCAATTGGCAATTGGACGAACAGAACAATTAGGGCAAAAGCCAAACTTTAGAGTAGTGAGCGAGATATTGGGGAGGGGGACACCCCTTATATACGGAATGATTTCTATTCGTATTAAGTTTTAATGCTGCTCCTTACTTTTAGTTGAAAAAAACTTTTTAAAAGTTTAATCTCTAATCATTTCTCAAATAACGCCGGCTCCCCCATCATGGAAATTTTTTCCCCGCAGAAAACACCTCCATCGAAATTTCCTCCCCGTAAAAAGGCCCCCCCCCTTCCCTTGGATAATTCCATCCTTGCTGAAAAATCCCACCCCCCAAAATATCTTGCAGAAGATTCTGCCTGAAATATTCTCCTTAGCATACTTTCATTTGAAAAAAAATCTAATTTCTGATCTTTTTCAAATCAGGGTGGGAATTCCCCCCCAACAACCCCCCCCCCCACCCACCCCTGTGGAATATATTTCCCGGAATCATCTCCTCCTCAATCGAAAATTACTCCCGTGAAAAATTCCCCCAAGGAGAATTTCTTTCTTATAACATCCCTCTATGGAGAACTTTTCCCGCTGAATTTATATGTATGGAGACGTTTATGTTAAATTGCTTAAAGAGCAAAAAACTGGTAATTGCCAAAATATTTGTATATATTTTGACAAGGGATTACGACAATCCTAAAACCTTAAAAAAGAAAACCAAAAGTTTGATGAATTATATCATTCTCGGGCTGTTATCATGTTCGGGCTGTATATTATATCATACAGCCCGAACAAATTGATTTCACAATGAGTGAAAATCAACCTGGACCGTCAAATGAGACAAGACCAATACGGGCAGCTAAAGTGAAGGGCATTGCTAAATTGTCTGAAGTAATCAAAATTCAAAATAAAGAAGAAAGACAAATGTAGTTAGAAGACAAGCGACACGAAGAATCTGAGCGAGTCAAAAATGAAAATGAAGAGCAATAACACAGGCAGTTAGAAGACAAGTGACACCGAGAATCTGAGCGAGTCAAAAATGAAAATTAAGAGCAAAGACACACGGGGTTAGAAGGCAAGCGACACCGAGAATATGAGCGACTCAAAAATGAAAATGAAGCGAAAGAACAGGAGCGTTTAGAAGAACAGCGGCGTCGTAAACTTTAACAGTAACAATGCGTGGTACAAAGCCAAGTATATACGTACAAACATGCTATAAACTCAGTAAGTATTATATATAAGTCATTGGGACCCTTCAGCATTGCTTGTGTTTACTGTGGAGCCCTCCATTTTCCTGAGGAATGAGTAGCAAACAAAGGTGATTCCTTTAGAGATTGGTGCTTGCATGGTCAAATTGCATTGTCACCACCACAAATTCCAAATGAATTGATTTGCTTTTTTGTAAGACGTCACTTGCTCTCTGAAGAGTTTCATAAACGTGTTCGAAACTTGAATTTGTGTTTTGCTCTAACTTCATTCAACGTAAGCGATGATCGAACCATAAATAGTCGTAATATATTTAGCTTTAAAGTAGCTGGACCAGTTCTCCTCGACTTAGATTATGCTGATGATTTAAGCATCCTAGATGAAAGTCTGAGCAAAATGAATGAACTTTTAGAGGTTTTGCTAGTTCAGGGTGCTAGAATAGGTTTGAAAATTAATTTTAAGAAGACTAAGTCACTAAGACTAGGAATAAGTGAAAATGAAAAGGTGAAGTCGTGTAACGAAAAGATTGATCAGGTGGGCAGCTTCACTTACCTTGGTAGTATTATTAGTAAAGACGATGGGAGCAGCGAAGATTTTCAAAGTAGAACAGCCAAGGCTCAGGATGTTTTTTCACAGTTAAAAAAAAAAATTTGGAAGAATAGGAAGATAAGTCTGCAAACCAATATTAGAATATTACAAGATACCGTGAGTGACAGTGGTCAAATATGGCTCTAAAGCATAGGCACTATGAAAAGAGGATGAAGATTTGCTAGATGTTTTCCAGAAAAATTGCTTACGGGTTGTTCTGGGTTTGGATGACTGACCGTATTTCAAACAGTAGGCTGTACGAAATATATGCTTCAATACCACTTTCTAGGGCTATAATGAAAGAAAGGATGAGGTGACTAGGGCACGTTGTGCAGATGAAGGATGACAGATTGTCGAAGATTGTCCTTTTCGGCCTACCGTCTAGGGCTAAACGGAAAGCCGGTCGTCCTCGTCTAGGGTGGGAGGACGTCATAAAAAAGATTTCAAGGAAATTGGAACTTCCTTGGAGGGTGTAATAAAGGTATGATTTGAATAGATTGGAATGGAAAAGGAGCATGCGTAGCTGTGTTGGCCTAAGGTGGCTTGGTGCTGCGGCAAGTTGTTAGTAGTAGTAGTAGTAGTAGTAGTAGTAGTAGTAGTAGTATTAGTAGTAGTAGTAGTAGTAGTAGCTGGACAAATTTATCAAAAAATCAATTTAGCAGCACATCCATCCCAAACTACTGAAGGTGGAATTGAGCCAACCTTCATATGGCCAAATATACTTTTTAGACCCCAATGAAGCTGTTAAGGAACGCCTCGCATATCCATTAAATTCTGGAGTCTCTCGTAACCTAATGAATCTCTTGGAAGAAATATTACGAGACACAAACGACTGTGCCAAAGGTTACGAAAAAAAGCTTGAAGCGGAGGATGATGCATGTCAGCTTGCTGCTTCACTGGGACAACAGCCTCCGAACGTACAGCTCATTTTTACTGTGACTGTGCCAGATGGGGTTGATTATATACAGTTGAACCCTCTTGCATGTAATGAAGTATGTGTTGGGCTTACTTTTAATGCTGACCATATTTTTCCGCCAAATGAAATGGTTGTAAAACAACGTGGCAAAAATCTTGTCATTTTAAAGAATACCAACCATCGTGTGGATCCCTTTACCTACCCAATGTTTTATCCGGCTGGAACTTCAGGATGGTCAAGGGGTAAGCTACTTCAAACACCTTATGTAAGTCGTCCACATAGAACACAGCTTGATTTAATAAGGTATTGTATTGCTTTTCGATCTGAACATGCCAAAAGCCTTACTGTGCAAGCTGTAACACCAAAGCTGCGTCGAATTGGCCTTAATAATTTGCATTTTGGTGGAAAACTTTTTCCAACAGTACCTCGTCGATAACGATATTCGTGTTGAGTATGATCGTATTGACTGGATTAAGTTTAACCAAAAAGTATTATGGCTAAAACTACAAAGGTGGTACACGACTTCTCAACGACTTAGCCTCGAAACAGGATGCATTCGTTGAGTAAAAAGTAATACTACCCTCATCATAGGTCGGATCAACATGTTACTTTGCTGATCATTTTGAAGACGCCTTGGCTATTGTTAATCGCCTTGGACCCCCATTTTATTTATAACTGTGGCTTGCAATCTTGATTGGCCTGAATTTAAAGAAGCAGCAAATATTAAACCTGATGATAACTCTATTATAGAGCAGTCCCCTCAAGATCGTCCCGATCTCATTACTCGCATTGCAAGACTGAAATTTGACGATAAAATCAATGATATGGTAAGGAACACGTGTGTTGAAAGGTGGCAGCATATGTGTATACGATTGAATTTCAAAAAAGTTTACTGTCACATATACATTTGCTATTGATCATGAGCCCTCAGGATCGAATCCATAATCCCGTTGAAATTGATTATTTTCTTTCAGCCAAAATTCTAAATTCCAACGATTCATTATTAAGAGAATTAGTCTTAAAGTTGATGATTCGTAATCCGTGTGGAAGTTTAAATCCACATGCGAGTTGCATGATCAATAAAAACGGAAAATTCCAGTGCCGCTTCAGTTTTCCAAGGCAATACAATTCAGTCACTTCTCTAGCCGATGCTGAAAAACCAAAGTATCAGTGTCGTTATGATTCCAAATTAGACGAAATGAATAGAGAAGAATTTTCACATGACCCTGCTGTTTATTATAGATTCCAATAATCACCGAGTTACTCGTGATAATCGTCATGTCGCCAAATATAATACTCATATGCATAACAAATTTCAATGTCATACAAATGTCGAATATGTTGGAAATATAGGTCAGGTAAAGTATCGATATAAGTACATCTACAAGGGACATGATTTTGATTCAATAAAGATTGTAGAAAATAAACGGTGTATGGTTTACAATGAAGCAGATACCTATTGAAAGGACGCTGCATCACACCAGCTGAATCCTGCAGGCAACTATTTAGCTACTATATCCAAAAAAGAGCAATGTCATTCAAAGCTTAAATGTTCATTTGCCAGGAAGTTACTTAATGCAAAATATCAGCCAAACTCAAGAAGATCTGGTAGATATTGGACAACAAGGCTCAATGTTGGAAGCGTATTTGAGACACACCCAGGTGTTGAAACAAATGAAAAACTCAAAATTTCTCTATTATTGAGAAATATCTTAACACTATAGATGGAGTGGAAATGCCAGTGCATTCGATTGTGTGTCATTGAGTGAATTGACAACGTAAATTCTGTGGCTCATCCCGAGTGCTTTTATTTGCGAGTACTTTTGTACCATGTGAAGAATGCAACAAGTTTTGAAGATCGTAAAACGTTTGATAACATTGTTTATTCCACATAGAAAAAACTATACCTGGCTCATGGCATTGAATCCGACGATAAACAGTGGTTCAACACCCTAGAAGAATCGGCCCTGTCCAAAATGCCTTCTGTAATGCGAATACTCTTCACACAGATTCTTGTTTTGGTGATCCTGCAGATCCAAAAGCTCTTTGGGAAATATTCAAAAATCAGTTGGCAGAGGATTTCATTTGGCATGCAAGACGAAGTAATTTATCTGAAGGTCTTGCAGTAAAGCAAGCACATCGCATTATTGCATCTAAGTTAAATACGATGGCAATAGAAGGTCGAACTTTTAATTTTTGTGCGAGACGATAAAGCATGGACAACATTGAAACCAACGAAAAGAACCAAAACTTGGAATTTCTAAATTCTAGTGAGTCAGATGTTACTGCAGAAAGTATGTATCGGCTTCTCCTAGGAAAACAGCTTGACATTGTTTACAATATTTTACATGCTGTTAATGATCCTAACAATGTTGAAAAAAATGTTTTTTTGTAGACGGACCTGGCGGTACCGGTAAAACATTTGTTTATAGGACCTTTTACCGCATTATGTGTGGAAAAAAAAAACAAAATCCAGTGTATTGGCTTATTTGGAATAGCAGCACCTTTATTGCCATTTGGACTAACAACGCACAAGACCTTTGACTAGAAAGTTTCACTTTCCTCAGATTCTGTTTCCTTTAAAAGACCTGGTTCTTTTTTTTCTTTTTTTTTATTACAGGCTTCACGGCTCAAACACAAATGATGATTTGCCGCTAGTCCTGGTAGTTACCTCATTTTCTAACACTGAGGTACTTGTTATAACTTCTCTTTAACGCGTCAAGGAAAGGATTTTTCAGGATTACCTCTGCCGGCTTTCTATTCCATGTGGCAACCGATCGCCGGGCGAAACTCCTTTTCAGATATTTTTGGCGAAGAGTACCCTGCTCAAGGTAGTCCTGACAAGCTGTACTTCGGCAAGTTGATCGCAAGGGCTTTGCTTTATCAGGAACGAATTTTCATAGCTCCTCCGATGGAGGGTTATACAAGTACTTCAAGAAAACTGACATAGACGCCACATCAAAACGTTCCTGGATCAGCTGTGGGATTTTGTTAGGAATTTGATTGCTTCAAAAATCAAATATCTTTGAAAAGACTGCAGTATGAAAAGACATCAAAAATGCGCTTTTAGTGGAAAAATTTATTCCGTTTTAAAAATAATTTGTTTTAGTTACAAAAGCTTTTTAACCCATTTAATTTCCTTTAAAATGAGCCATTAAACGACTCTCTACGATGTTCCAGTGCCAAGCTATTTGTGGAAAAGAAAGAAAGAAAAAAAGATGCCGTTTAGGCAGAATGCTGTAGTAGCTGCCACTTTTCTGGATATTCAAGCCAATATATTTCCCTTACTCTTAAAGCCAAATGACACAAAGTTTCCTACATAGGGGTTTCGGACACGGCGGTTTTAATGGTCTACTTTTTGTTTTGATCTGACTTTTTTTTTAGGAGTTATGGGTTTTTATATTTCTTAAAATTGGACGTGATCGTCTCTTACTAGGTTGCTAGCTACCGCTGCAAACCAGATCTTTTTCAAAAATTATTTGTTTTAATTACAAAAGGTTTTTAACCCCATTAATTTCCTTTAAAATGAAATATTGAAAATCTCTCTACAATGTTCCAGTGCCAAGTTATCTGTGGAAGAAAAAAAGATACCGTTTAGGCAGAATGCTGTGGTAGCTACCAATTTATCGTCTCTTATTAGGTTGCTATCTACTGCTGCAACCCAGATTCATATATATAGTTATGAGAGGCAGTGCGGCCAAGTGGTCGAAGGCGCTGGTGTTAGCCACCAGTCTCTTCGGAAGCGTGGGTTCAAATCTTACCGCTGATATACGATTGTAATTTATATACAAAAATCAAATATCTTTGAAAAGACTGCAGTATGAAAAGACATCAAAAATGCAGTTTTTGGTGGGAAAATGTGTTGTCTTTTAAAAATAATTTATTTTAGTTATAAAGGATTTTTAACCCAATTAATTTCCTTTAAAATGAGCCATTGAACAGCTCTCTACGACGTTCCAGTGCCAAGCTATCTTTGAAAAAGAAGAAGAAAAAAAAATATGCCGTTTAGGCAGAATGTTGTAGTAGCCACCACTTTTCTTGAATTTCAAGCCAATATATTTCCCTTGCTGTTCAAGCCAAGGGACAGAAAGTTTTCTATACCGGGGTTTCGGACAAGGTGGTTCTAATTGTGTACTTTTTGTTTTGATCTGACTTTTTTTGGAGTTATGGGTTTTTATATTTCTTAACATTGGACGTGATCGTCTCTTACTAAGTTGCTAGCTACCGCTGCAACCCGGATGTTTTTTTTTTAACTTGCATGTAGCTTGCTTTGATCTAACCATTATTTAACCATGAATGAGACAATTTACATCTTCGTCGCCTTTTATATAGTAATCATGACGTCATGACGTCATGATTTTATTTCAGGACGTCATGGCGTAATAACATTATTTCATGACGTCTTCAGAAATAACAACATAATGTCGTGTTTTTCTGTTCACGTCATAGCTCTAATAAAACTATGACGACATTCATTATTTATCTAGTAGGTTTTCAGACAAGGTGGTTCTAATGATCCCCTTTTGTTTTGATCTGACTCTATTTTTAGGAGTTCTGGGTTTTTATATTTCTTAGCATTGGACTGATCGTCTCTTATTAGGTTGCTATCTACCGCTGCAACCCAGATTCATATATATAGTTATGAGAGGCAGTGTGGCCAAGTGGTCGAAGGCGCTGGTGTTAGCCACCAGTCTCTTTGGAAGCGTGGGTTCAAATCTTACCGCTGATATACGATTGTGATTTATGTACAAAAATCAAATATCTTTGAAAAGACTGCAGTATGAAAAGACATCAAAAATGCAGTTTTCTAGTGGAAAAATTTATTATCTTTTAGAAATAATTTATTTTAGTTACAAAGGATTTTTCACCCAATTAATTTCCTTTAAAATGAGGCATTGAACAACTCTCTACGATGTTCCAATGCCAAGGTATCTGTGGAAAAGAAGAAGAAAAAAAAAAATGCCGTTTAAGCAGAATGTTGTAGTAGCCCCCACTTTTCTTGATTTTCAAGCCAATATATTTCCCTTGCTGTTCAAGCCAAGGGTCAGAAAGTCTCCTATACAAGGGTTTCGGACAAGGCGGTTCTAATGGTGTAATTTTTGTTTTGATCTGACTTTTTTTTTAGGAGTTATGGGTTTTTATATTTCTTAACATTGGACTTGATCGTCTCTTACTAGGTTGCTAGATTCCGTTGCGACCCGGATTAGCTCAAGTAGATGTCTTCCTACTTGACGAAACACCCATGCTTCGCAAGTGTGGCATACAAAATATGGATCAGTTTTTACGGTTCATTGCAAATCCAAACTTGCCAGTTGCTGGGAAAATTTTATTTGCTGGAGATGATTTCCGACAGGGTTTACCAGTTCAACCCCGAATCAACCGCAGTGAAACACTCGATTTAAAAACAAAAATAAATCATATTTGCAAGAATTTCAGACATTTTGTGTTTGAGAAAAACATGCGGGTCGATCCTGAACAGGAAGCATTTGGAGAGTATAATTTCGAACTAGGAAATGGAAATTTTCCTAAAAATGAACTTAATGAAATTAAATAACCAGAAGACATGATTTCCAGTGGCAATTTAATTGAGGAAGTATTTGGAGAACTTTTTTCTAAACAAAATTTTCATTTACTGACGAATCTATCAAAGGTCAACTTGGAAGTACAGTTCAACGACAATCAATTTCCACTTTGACCCATATTGAGCCGCATCACTCCTTACTTACACTTCGTTACCACGAACTGTTTGATTTGGCTTCCAAAAGTGTAATTTTCAATTGTAATTTTAAGAATGAAACACCGTCACCAACCCTTAACCAGAGGTTACCAGTCCCCCGTCAAGGTAACGGAAGGAGCAACAATCTATTGAAGAGCAAGCCTCATCCGATGGTAACCGAAAATTAATGACCATATTCTACAAAAAAAAAAAAAAAAAAAAAAAAAAAAAAAAAAAAAAATGTTTAGTATGGACAAAATCAACATTGCCACTGGTTGAAAATATTTATTATAATTCAGAGTGGACTAAATGTTAGTTTGAAATGGCTAGAAAAAGTTTCTGAGGATTTTGAAAGAGGCTGGAGCCCCTCGAGATTAGTGCCAAATAGAAATAAATAACACATACTTGAATTGTCGCAATCAAAAATCCTAAACTTGAGGCAGTTCTGTAAAAGCATTTATATACAAGTATTTCAGCAACTTTTAGATAACTTTAAAACGTATTAGATTCCTTTTTTTCTGAAGAATTTTTAAATACTAGTTGAGTGCTCTTTTAAGTATCATATTTCAAGTGCATTATGAATCATAGTGTAATTTTTCTTACTAACTAGGAAATGCAATCATAGCAGGCAAAGAAATATTCTTGCATTAGTCTGACATATCCTATTAGCTCAGTCTATTAGTATAACAAACAATGACGTTCAACCCATTATTTCAATCTATCATCATTATTTGTTGAAAAGCATTTAAACAAACAATTTACTGTATAAAACAAATACAATTAAATGATTCCTTTCATTCTAGTGACACCCTCATTCATTTTCAATCACTGAAACAAACAACAAAACTTTAGTGTAAAGAGCAAGGACTATATATTATAGTTATATTGGGTGTAGGAGTAAGATATACCATTAGCATCAATTACTAATTAGAAGGTAATTCAAGCTCGTACTGATCTGAAGGATCTCTTACGGAAGCTTAGAGCAGTTTGTCTAGAAACAACATTTTTCTGTTTCTTTGGGGGGAGGGTTAGGTTTCCTCTCTCCATAATACAATCCAGCAACCCCCTTTTTTATAGTTGGTGCGTAACTGTGTAATGCTTTACGTCCATTCGTGTTAACACAAATATTACTATATTCCTGGTCTTAAATAACTATTCATTTTTACCAAGTATGTAAATATTTAGGGAAAAACTGGCCACCATAAGACCGTATGGCGTTTGAAACTGGAAGGCTCTATTATCAATTCTTTGAAAATACTAAGCTAATGAGCCGTCTCGATAGCATTTTGGCCCTAATTGGGTCAAAATTGTTATTTTGCAGCATAAGAAAGCTGGCACTTTGCTTTGGCATGATCTCTTTTGTTAAGGGAAAAGAGCACCAGAACTTTCAACTTCAGTTTGAATGAGTCCTTAGGGAATATTTTGCGCCCGAAAGTTTGATACGATTATTCATTGAGAGGGGGAAAAAATTAAACCCACGTCCGTAACCATGTGCTCAGAAGAAAATATATTTCATATTTTTGCAGGTAGGGGATCGAAACAAAAATGGGTTCTCAAAGAAGTTGGATTTAACTTACCACACCCCTTTTCAGGGGTTATTTTTTCCTCTTTCAAAAATTAAGCAGATTTTCTTATGCCAATAATGTTTATAGGTATATTCAAACGTAATGAACATTACATATTTGGATATAACATGAAGCGTAGGATATTTAACGTGAGTCTTAATATTAATATGAAAAACACGAAGTTTTTCTGGGGGAAGGAAAGAGTGAAGTTGAAGCTAAAACGAAACAAAAATTATTGTTTTACAGTCTATCTAACATATATGGATAAAACTAGTTAAAAAAAAACAACTAATGATATTTCCCAATGTTTGGCTGATTATATAAAGCTATTGTACATTATAGAACACCATGATTATAGAAAAATATGACATCGGACACATTTTGGGAATCACCATAGACTCGTTTTCGCAACAAACTTTTAAGATTAACCGAAATTATAGTTACCTTTCCTAATTCCTTTCCATTATTGAGTGTCAGATGCTATTTTTTCTCGTTAGACCGTGTCTTTCAACTTTTGGTTACTATGGGCTGGGGTTTTCTCTCCACTAGGTTGCAACTACTGCTGCAACCATGATCAAACTGTACTTTTTGGAGTTTTGGTTACTATTAGCATGGGTTACTCTTTGCTTTCAGTTTCTTACCGCGAAATGTTTGATGTGACTGAACTTTTTTTCATTCAGGTAGTAATTGTTATAAACTGGGGATTGTGAGGTCCGCCTCGCTTACCTTAAGCATTTTCGTAACGTCAGGAGGAAACTGAGCTAGTGAGGAGGATGACATCCGTCGATAAATCCTTTCAACAAATATCCCTGCTCTTATGGCATTGGCAACACTCCTAAATTTTGGCTTCTCAAATCCGACTTTGCGGCTGCAAGCTGAATTTTGACGAGTGAAAGTAGATGCTAGCCAAGCCCTAACCTCAGGTGGCACAGAATCTTGTTGCACTTCTGATAGGTCATCTTCTTCTTCAGTTATTTTTTTACTAGAAAGAAACAACTCAGTAACTTCGACAAGGATTAATCCAAAGCAAAAATAGAAGAATATAGAGCTTAAGCAGCATAAACTTGCCCGCAAATCAAAACACATTATACGTGTACTTTTTTCACAGATTTGTTCTCTATGCAACTTAGGATATACAGCATTAATCGTGTTTATATACACGCATATATCCTGATTATATCGATTGGTGAATCTTGATATACTAGTTCAATTTGTTTTGATTAAAAGTTGAATAAATATAGCTATTTTCAGCAACTTCGGTAGTTTTGAGCTGTACACACTCCAACCATTCTGTCATTTTATGTTGGGAATATTTTTCAACTGTGAAGAGTAAAGAAAAAAGAATGAAAGACGTTTTCCAAAAGCATAGAAGAGAAATTTACACATAAGTATTACAGAATACATATAGGACATGATATTACCCAAGATGATACGAGAGGAATGTAAGCCAGGAAGCGTAGAAATTAGAATAAAGGAGGAGCAGGATGTCCTCACTACAAAAATGCCATTGATCTACTCTAAGGTCAACTCCAAAAGGATAAAACAACGCATCATGAATCAGCGTCGCTGGCTTGAGCATGTCCTCTATATGGACAAAAACCGCGTTCTGAGGTAAGTCCTACCAAATCCTCCTACGAGGATTTCAAAAAGGCAGGGATAAGATTACAAAAGTTTGTAGGCCTCAAGAGGCAAAAAATGTTCAGAATTTGTAGTACTAATATACAAAAAAAACTACAAGGTCATTACAAAACTTCTTCCCGTACTTTGATTTAGAAGAGTTTTATGTTACAACAATTTACATTTTTAAGTATATTCAAATCATAGGCAGCGCAACAGCACTACCTAAGTAAAGATCGATGTGAGCAAAATTTATTATTCATTTATTTTTATTCTGACCAGGACACTTAGTGTAGAAGGAGTTGCCGTAAAAAACTTTGAAAGGGGTTCATTTAATTGGAAAATGAAGTTCCTAGTGCAATTTTTAATAGTCAAAGGTGATTGCAGGGCAACCAGCCCTCCCCCCTCCCCCAGCCCATAGTTTCGCCAAGCACATCCAATCAAAATTTTGAGATAGCCATTTTGTTCAGCGTAGTTGCAAGGTTCAGTAAGTATGTCTTTGAGGATGACATCCCCCCACTCACAGCCCTAAGGAGAAGGGTTGTAAGTTATGCCCCGGGGAATATAAAGTATTTTAATGGAAAGGGTGATTGTATAGACTTCGGAGACGGCTCATTATATTGGAAATGAGAGATTCCAGAGGCTCTCTTCAGAGTCAAAGTGATCAGAGGACAATTAGCCACCCCTCACATCCTATTTTCCCCGATTGTATCCGATTAAAGTTTTGAGACAGCCATTTGTTTAGAAAATAGTCCAAAGATCACGTAATAAGGATTTTGGGGTTGACACAACCCCTAGAGTCTGGGGGCAAGAGTTGTAAGTTTTGCCCCCGGGGACATATTAGGTTGCTATAGAAGGAGTGGTCGTATAAAACTTCAGAAGAGGTTAAATTTATTAGAAATATAAAGTTCTAGCTCCCTTGAAAGAGTAAGAAGTGACGGTGGGCAACTACCCCCCCCCATATCACGACACCCTCTGTTTCCCTAAACGCATCTGATTGAAATTGTGAAATTGCTATTTTGCTCACAATTGTCCAAAGAGCATATAACAAATACCTCCAGGGTTGATATAACTCCCAGAGCGCAGGGGCAAGGGTTGTAAGTTATGTAGTGGGGCATATAAGACTTGCATGGAACAGATGGCCGCATAAACTTCAGATGGGGCTCATTTGATTATACGTTGGAAGTTCTAGTGCCCTATTTAAGTGACAAAAGTGAATGAAGGACAACCAGCCCCCCCCAAGCCCATCATTTCCAAAAGCACATCCGATCAAAATTTAAGAGAGTTTTTTGTTCAGCATTGTTGAAAGATCCAGTAGCTATGTCTTTGAGTATGTTAATGTCGCCACAATCCTCAGGGCAAGCGCTGTAAGTTAGGCAATTCGTTCATTGTATACATACAGTATATGTTATTGAGAAAGGGATGTATATTTGAGCTTTACTTTAAAAAGAGACAAAGGTATTAAGGTGTACCTTTCAGAGAACGTTGAGGGGAGTGTTGCATTAAATCAAAACATGTTATGTTTATATGTATTGTCAAAAGGGCGTAATTTAGGAATGACAATGTGTAACTCAGGAATATACTCGTAACGAGTATATTAATTTGGAACTTTCAGGAAATAACAAGGAAGAGGATCAAAAAGGCAATACTTGCATGCTACTGCTACAACTACAACTACCCCCACTACTACTGCTACCACTACCACACTCCTCCATTTACATTATTGATGGTACATTTGAACAAAATCAAAATACACTTTGTGCTTACACAATCTCTAAAAATATCTTAAGGATTGATTTGGGTAATAAGTTAGAACTTACGGAGAATGCTTATAGGGGAAGATCATCTGACCAAAAGTCAATATGTGCACGTTACTACTAATGCTACCATCACTGCTACATTTACTACTGTTACTGCTTCTATTGCAACTACTTGTAAGGCTAAGAGCATTAAGATGAACATTTCAAGAAGTAATGGTAATGGCTAATATTATTAAGTTGAAATTTCCAGGACTTGATGAGAGGGATGTTCAACTGACAAAAAGGCAGTACTTTAATCCTACTGCTGCTACTAGTACTAAAGCTGTTATTATTTATAATACTACTAGTAATGCCAACACTACTATTGTGACCAGGGGCGTCCCGAGGCTCATTTTATTGGGGAGCGATCTTCGTAGATTTTACCGAATCACTACCTGATTTATGCCGAATTTTCTGCAGAAATCGAGAATTTTGCTAAATTTCAGCCGATTTTGCAAAATTTCTGCCAAAATTTTAGCCTTCGGCGAAAATTTTACTGAATGCCAAAAAAGATGGTGGGGTGGCACGCTCCTACCTCCCTGGGACGCCCCTGACTGTGACTACTATTACAACTATGCCTAAGGGTAAGAAGGTGAAATTTTCAGGGAATTTTGACGGGGGAAGGTTAACTGAATTACAGCACGCCGTCTGTAGCCAGGTTGTCAAAAGTGCGTAACAGCAATATCAAAAGTAGCCTACTAATACTGCTGCTACTGAAACTAAGGGTATTAAGGTGAAAATTTTGAGAAAGATTGAACCTGTATGGAACTAAATCAAAACTCTCTAAGCCTGCCCCGGTTGTCAAGAGGACGAATTAGAAATTGCTTCGGGAACGGTTAATGGTTTTAAGTTGAAAGTTTCAGCGTGTGTTGAAGGGAATTATGAAGAAACTAAATGTGCTATGCGTATACTGCTACTAATGCTTCTACAACTATTGCTACTACGCAAGCTAAGAGTATTAAGGTGAAGCTTTCAAGGAATATTTAGGCGGATGTTAAACTGAATCAAAACAAAGTATGAGCACGTAGATTGTTAAAAAGGTGACAAAGCAATATCTCAAAAACGGCTTGCATTATAAAGCCACACCTTTAAGGATAAGTTGTGGCACATCTTGAACTAGACAGATGGCACTATATGTATACTATTAATACTGCTGCTATAATTGCTGTAACTAATGACACTATGGGTATTAAGAGGACACTTTCAGGGAAAGTTTAGAAAGAATTTCAATTGAACAAAAATTATATGCAAGCAGGTTTTCAAAAGGGCATATAAATAATATCATAGGCAGCGCCATTCTATTATTGCTAGAAATAGCATTGAAACTTTTGAAGGAGCTAAATCGATCGGAAATTAAAACTATTAGTGCCCTTTTAAAGAGTAAAAAGAGATTGGAGGGCAAGCAGTCCTCCTTCCAAGCCATTTTCCAAACAGATTTTCCTTACACATCCAGTCAAAATTTTGAGAAAGGCATTTTTTTTTCCAGCATAGTAGAATGGTCCAGTAACTATCTCTAGGGATATTGGGTATGTCAACCCCCTCCCTCACAATTATATAATTTGCCTATTATGCTTCAAATTAAATCTTGCTTTAAAACTAAATAAAAGGCACTTTATGTATCGCTGTCAATAAGACACCTCAGCAATGTATCGAGAACGACTGTTCGTGTTAAGTTAAAACTTTGGGGCTACTACGATTACTACTTCTGCTCTTGAAATTTAAATAAATAAAAAGAGTGTAAATGTATACAGGTTGTCAAAGAGCAGAGATAGAATTTTTGAGAATGGTATAAAGTCTTAATTTTTCAGGTCAACTTGAGGAGAGCAAAATAAAATTAAGCAATACTATTTGTGCTAAGATTAAAAAAAAAAATTAAAACAGTCTCCAACATATAAATAGCAAGCCAAACTATGAATTCTTATAGAAAAAGCTGAAAAGACATAAAATATTTTTTTTTTCATGAAAGAGTTTATGTCAATCTTTGAAACGAACAGAAACTAATTTAAAAACGTTTTCCACACAAGAAGTTTTTAAAAAAAGTAAAGACTTCCATTAAACAAAAATAAGCTAAAAAAATCTTACAAACATAAAACTACCCCAAATCACCATCAATAAATAAATGAAACCCCCAGCCCTCCCCCCCCCCCAAAAAAATTAAAATATCTAACCTATTCAAAGTCAAAACAAGGCAAAATTAACTGCAGGGTCTGGCTGACAACCCCATGCGCTCTCAAAAACAGAATATAGTTTGCTCTTTACTGAAGAAAAAAAATTACCATGAATTGTCAGTTTAATATACTACATTAAACTGAATTAAATAGTACATTATATTGGCAATTTAATATACTTTGTTAAATTTTTGCTCGTTTTTAGTTTGACTCGGTTATTTTTTGTAATTTCTGTCTGTTTTGGGCTTCATTTATTTATTGATGGTTATTAGTAGTAGTTTTAAGCTTGGAATATTATCTGACTTTATTTCTGCTCATTTTGATTTAAAGGTGCTTTTTACTTTGAAAAAAAAGTTTTTAAACTACTTGATTTTCAAAAACAGTTAAAAGCAATAAGTTCTATTTCTAAGTAAGGAGACATCTTAATATTTACTACCGACGGGACAAACAATTCCGTAAATAGAACTTTAAAATACTAAGAAGAGAAAAATTAGCACATTAATTGATCATTCTGATCGTTTCTTTTTAAATGTATCAAGGAAAGGAAAATAAAAACATCTTACTCTATTCTATTCATCCACAGATGTCAGTTCATGCACAGAAACTGCGATTTTCTAAGATTTTTCTTTTTATTATTTCAAAATCATAAGGAAAGCATCACATTTTCTTCAATATTGCCACGTTGAACCGCGAAAATAAATGAGCAAAGCAAAGTAGTTAAATTTGACAACACTTTTTGTGCTTAGAAATTCAAACGTTAACAATCTCTTGGCTCCCAAAGACAACTACACCTTCAAAGAAAATGTACACCTTGTTAAGTTGGTCAGTGCCAAATGTTTGTAGTTTATTTTTTACAGAATTCTCAGCCACTTTTCCTTTTTAAAGTTTTTGGCCCACTTCTGAGTGCCTACTGAGTCACCCTCTCAGTAGGGGCCTCCCCCAGGCCACTCAGTGCATCCCCGTGTGGCAGATAAGGGAATATTCAACAGATAAGTTGGGTATCTCCATTGAGTAGGAATTGCAGACCAAGTGAAACCTCGTCCCTGGGCTCCACATAGAAACTGGGGTACATTAAGCAGAACACGATCGTGGGAGGATCCTTTATACTGCTGCAGGGTGTGGGATCCAGATTTATAAGTAAAGGCCTCAGAAAACTTTCTGTGTATCCCTTCTGCTGTGCACCATCTGGTGACGTGGTGACGGTTGCTGGTTTCAAATCCTGACAAAGTGAGGAGGGTTGGGTGATAGGCTTGCACCGTGTCTCCTGGACTTGTCCCGGTAAGAAAAATTTTGTTGCAGTATACGACGTCAATCCAAGCCTCGAAAACTTCTTCCCAATTACGATGTTCACCTCAGTATGTCCCTGGATATCCTGACAATAGCAGCCCGACTACCCAAAGATTGAATCTCCTTGAAATAAGTGGTATGAAATTACCTCTTGGAATATTCTTACTCTGAATTTTCCAGGCGCTGAACTACTTCGCGCAAATCAACTCAAGCCGTATTCTGCTTCTAATGCTGGGTTTACAAAAACACATTTACCAGGAATAGGTGACAAATTCATCAGAAACCCCCTATAGTCTTACTGGTCGGGTACTGGTAACACAAGGAGAGCTAGTGTTCGTCTGGTTCTCCATATGAAAGCTAGAAAAGAGCTTGTATCTCATAATGAACGTCTCCTCTCAGCCCGCCTGAAACATTGCCACAGAAGACTTTTTGTAGTTGTATGCTATGCACCAAAAAGGAAGGCTGCCACTTGTGTTAAGGACCAGTCCTACACAGACCTCACACAACTGACATCTTCTATCTCTCCTCACGATGTTCTGCTTCTTCTTGGGGACTTCAATGGTACCGCTAGTGATCCCACAGGCATCTGAAAAGACGTCATGGGACGTATTTTCTCAGACATAACAAATGACAATGGAAACCGTCGGCTTCAGCTTTGCAGTCTTGATCACCTTGTAATCTCCAACATAATTTTTGAAACATCTCGAATTCTCTAGTATATCTGGTGCAGTAACGAAGGCGTCACAAAGGAAATAATTTATAATATCATTATCTCTCGGTCTTGGAGGTCATCAGTTTCTAATTGCCGCTTCTTTCGTGGTGCTGACCTTGGTAACACTGATAATCGACTCGTAGTTGTGAAAATTCATCTGAAGTTGAAATCCCAGAAGGCTGATCAGCGCATTGCAATGCTAAGCCTCTGCAGTCTCGATACTTCTGTAATCAAAGATCGGTATGCAGTCGAGATAAAGAACAGCTTTTCAAGCCTCTCCCGGGTTTCAGATATTGAAATCATGTGGAACTAGTTTGAAACTGAAGTTACAAACGCAGCTAGAACAACTTCTGGCTTGCAGGTTCCGATTAAAAAGCCTTGGTTGTTACAGGAGGCTGTAGATAGCATCAAACTGCGAAGGCATGCCAGACTACAGGGAATATGAAGGGGTATAAACATATCAAAGGAGTCAAAAATAAAACTAGTAATTAGGGATCTCAAGTCATTCGTTGACGCCAAAGCAGATTAGCTACAAGAAGCTGCCATGAGGAAGGACGTTTGAGCATTGTAAAAACACCTGCGTGACCTCATTGGTTGGTCTGTTCAACCAATTGAAAAGGTACAATCTGCGTTCAGAATGCTCATTGAAGAGATAGCACTAAACCTTTAAAGGTGGATGTTGCTATGGTTGCAAATGCCGCACACTGTAATACAGGGCTTGAAGATTTTCCAGAAAGACTGGTGCACAGGAGTAACCACTGTGAAAGAGATCCAACCTTTAAAGGTGAATTGAACAATTCCCTCTGTACTGAATGCAACCCCTCTCTCTCCATCTATTATGATTCCTGTCATCTTCCAACCTGTGATCCATAACGACTTCGTTAATATTGACACTGAATGGTTCTTAGTAGTTGAAATTCAAAATGCTGTGAAGAAATAAAAAAATGGGAAAATTCCTGGCATCTGCGAAATCTCTACGGAGCTGCTGAAGAGTGGCGGTGGTACTCTGCTGCTCTGGCTGCAAATGCCATTCACTGTAATATGGGTCTCAGAGATTCTCCCGAAAGACTGGCTTACAGGAGTAATCCTGCAACTGTTGAAGAGAAAGGTTCCAAGAAATGTTGCTCTAACTTTAAAGGGATAACACTCCTCTGTAATGTGTTTTTTTGACATTAAATCTCTAAAAACTATTTCCATGATAAGGCTATTGCCAGGGTTCCTATTTTTTCTCTCCATGTTTGCTCCAATAAGCTTCATCTTCCTCTACTTAAATCAGATATGGCTATATTTTTATTAAGGTACCAAATCCCCTTTTATTACAAATAAATTTAGCCTGGCTGAAATGAATCCTACGAATCGCTTATCAATAAAAAAAATTTTTTGATGATTATTCCTTGTCAAGATGTGGGGACTTACGAATGTTGGATAATTTTTAATTCCACTTTAGATTATGTTTGCACTTGAATGGCCTCTACTCTTTTTCTCCGTTCTTTTGTCCGCTTCTTTTTTTGCCTTTTGCTCCTTATTTTTGTTGATCTGCTGTTATTTCTGTCTGAAGATGTATTACTTTGAAGTTTTAATTTTATCTTTATGTTCAATGTATGAAGCTAACACATCGAGCTCTGCTCTCTGTTAGCTAAAGTAACAATTTTGTTATTACTATTGTAATAGTAAAGGTTTGCCTTACCTTACCTTACCTCTTAGCACATAGCAAGCTCCTTTTTATGGTGTTGTTGCAGCGATGTTTTGCACACCTCCAAAGAAAGTGCACAGCAGAGCAGGCTGGTTTTATGTCTGGCAGATCAACGACAGAACAGGTTTTGTTCATAAGGTAATCATAAGGCATTGAGAAGGTGACTCAATTCCACCAACAGGCTTTCATTGCTTCTGCCAATTTCAAGGCAGCATTCGAGGCTTTTGATCGAGATTCACTATAGATTGGATTATCCTTTCAAAGAATTGATTATCCTTCCAAAATATTTGCCAAGTCAGGGAAATGCATCAAGAAACTGAGACCTATGTGCAAGTAAGCTTTAGACACAGCACGTTTCCAATAAGAACAGGAGTCAGGCAAGGTTGCTCAGTTGTTCTTGAGCTATCTAACCGTATTATAGACTTTAATATGACTAGCATGACCCGAAAGTTGAGCTTTGGGCTAAAATATACGGACAGAGTTGTAATTGATTGTGACTTTGCTGATGATATAGCATTGGTCGCAAACTCCGATTCACAGCTACTGAAGGCTCTGGACACGTTTCAGGAAGAAGCTACCAGGGTTGGACTATCCATTAAGTGGAAGAAAACAAAGGTCATGGTAGTACAAGCAAAGTCTGAGCAAGGTCTGACGCCAGCAAATCAAATTACTCGGTCGCTGAAAACCAAATCGACGTGGTTGACCATTTCACTTATCGTGGTTATATCATATCATTGGATGGCTGAATTGACCATGAAGCTATTGCCCCCGCGGCCATGACCTCTGACGTCTTCAGTAGGCTAACCCGTGTTTGGTAGAAGAAAATGAGAAAATAAGCCACCAAAACGAAGATCCTTGCACCCTTAATCTATTATATCCTGCTGTATAGAGCTGAGACTTGGCCTGTGACTGCAGCTGTTCAGCGCCATCTCAACACTCTTCAATCTAAGTGGTTTCGGAGAATTGAGGAAATACGAATGACAGACTTTGTCAGTAATGACCGGCGTGAAGTATGAATCCAATATCACCCTTGTCACACCAGGCTACCCATCGGACACTTCGCTGTTTAGGATATCTTTTGTAGCTGCCTGCCGATACTCCGACTCAGACTCTTTATGACTATGAACCAACCAGTAGTGGCTGGAATCGTCCAAGAGGAACGCCCAAATCCCAATGGAATGAAAGTCTCGAGAAATTTCTGGACCAGGCTAGAATTTCACGCTATGATAGTGACGCCCTTGCTCCTAACCGCCCACCGCGGAAAAGGCTAACGACGGTCTCAACGCCACCCCGGCATCAGGATTAAGTGAATAAGTAAGCTTGATACTGCCAAAAATTTCAGATGGAAGTATTTTCATTAAAAACTGGAATTCCTTTTTTCCTAATTTCTTAAGGTATGTATGGTAGTGTATGTTTCTACAAGACCAATTCAAACAGGCAAATTTCATTTTCACTGTCCTTGGTACTCTAAAACAAGAGATAGTGTATACTACTGAAAGGAATTCCTATATAATCTACATTTTTATCGCAATTCAGAACGATTATAAAGCATTATAAAGAATTATTAGCTTAGATTTGTAACTGGTGAACTCTATTTTTTTCAGTTTTGTAATTCGTTGTTTTTGCCATGGAATCCTTTTTGTTTTATCAAACAGTTCATGGTAACGAGCTGTAATGAAGAAGCGACCCGGCTCAATAGTGACAAAAACTCTAAAAAACAAAATTTTGATACCAATAGACATATCAAAAGAATTAAATTTTTATGCTAATTTCAAATATTTAAGTTTTATCAAGTTTAGTCTTACCCATCAAAAGTGACGCGCCAGAGAAAATTTGCCTTAGTTTCGAAAAAAGAAAGAAAAAAAACCCCTAAAAGTCATAGAACCTTAATGAAAATCACACCATACGATTCAGCGTATCAGAGAACCATACTGTAGATGTTTCAAGCTCCTATACTTAAAAATGCGGAATTTTATATTTTTTCCAGAAGAAAGATCACGGATGCGTGTTTATTTGTTTTTTTTGTTCGTTTATTTGTTTGTTCTTTTTCCCAGGACTGATCGTATCGACCCAGTGGTCCTAAAATATCGCGGGAGGGCTCATTCAAACGGAAATTAAAAGTTCTAGGGCCCTTTTTAAGTGACAAAAAAATGGAGGACAACTAGGACCCCTCCTACGCTCATTTTTTTCCCAAAGTCACCCAATGAAAATTTGAGATTGCCATTTTGTTCATCATGGTCGAAAAATATAATAACTATGTCTTTGAGGATGACTTAATCCCCCACAGTCACCGGGGGAAGGGCTGCAAGTTATGAAATTCGCCCAATGTTTACATATAGTATTGGTTGTTGGGAAGTATGCAGACATTTTCAAGGGGGATTATTTCTTGTAGTGGGGGAGGGGGTCGGGGGCTACGTGGGAGGATTTTTCCATAGGGGAAGTTTTCATGGAGGATGGGATATTGCTATGAAGGGGCGCCCGATTTCCCAGCATTATTAAAAAAAAACGATCAGAAATTAAATAAAAACAGGTTTTCAACTGAAAACTTTTCAATATCGAAACTTAAAACGAAACGAAAAACGAAACTTAACGAAACTTAAAATGAAACTTAAAATTCGAACTTTAGCGTAAAGAGCGAGGTACTGACTAGGGGGCAAACTGCCTAATATTCGTGTAATAAAAATATACAAATATAGAAGCTCGTTACGTCAGTTAATTCGTAAGTTACGTATATTTATTAGTAATAAAAACGTTCGTAAACAAAATTAACAACTTTCGAGAAATCCAATTAGCCAAAAAAAAAGGTAAAACTAACATGCAAATTTTACTTTAATTATTCATGTAGGTTGAGCCAAAATCAAAACCTTCATTAATCCAAAAACGTTCAGAAATTAAATAAAAAAAAATAGTTTTTTTTAACTGAAAGTAAGGAGCGCCACTAAAACTTAAAACGAACAAAATTATCCTGTATATGAAAGGGGCTGTCCCTTCCTCAACGCATCGCTCTTTACGCTAAAGTTAGACTCTTTCTCAACTTTTTTTTTAAACAATAAAAAATTTAGTGTAAGGAGCGAGACGTTGAGGAGGGGACAGCCTCTTTCATATATGGAATAATTTCTGTTCGTTTTAAGTTTTAATGGCGCTCCTTACTTTTAAACCCTGAACATTAGTGCGCTTCAAATCTTTGTTCGACACAAATCGTTTTCTTTTTTTTGACATATTTTTTTTCCTCCTTCTCCCACCTTCCCATCTTCTTCTTGCGTCGCAAATCTTGGTCAAAGAAAAGTTTTGTTTTACAAATGAGGTTTTTTCCGCAATATGTTGTTGCCCAATCCAAATGTACAGTCAGCTAGACATCAATGTAAAGGCATATTCATTATTTATCTGCCACAAGTAACTTCCTCTTTTATACATAGCCCTTTGTGTCTAGAAATTGATGCTTAGAAATTGATGTCTAGCTATGTACAAGTATGAACGCAGATTCCAGAATTTTCCCTTTTGGAATTCAGAGTTTACCTGATCCTGAACCAAATAATCTAGTTTTAAGGATGACAAATTATACGATTCATACAAACACTTTTTTCTTCTTCGGTTCTTTTACTTCTATGAACGATTTGTGGATTTTGGCAGATTTCCCGAAATTTGGAAGCGCTTTCTAATAACCCTCATAATTTCTCTCTAGCTCTTTGCTTCCCTAGATCATAGCCTAGATTCGATTAAGGGATGACAAGAAATATCCTTTTTCGATATCATTGTTGACTAACGGAATAGCTTCTGAACTAACACTTCTATATTTTATTGATTTATTACATTGTAAAACTAAGTTTTCCAATAAAAACTCAGAAGATGCTTAAAATTCTAAACAAAATGAAATTGTCAATTTTAAACTTTGTTTTGTCACTAATTAAATGATTAAATCGGCTATAATATTTTTGCATTTTACTAAAAAAAACAAATGATTGAGTTGAAGGTTCTTTTTTAGCCGATTGGTTTTTGTATTCACTTGAAAGAAGCAGATTCGAAGAAACTAAACAGTGGCTTTGTGAATAAGAAACAAAAGTATTTTTGAAACAGTAAAAGTAAATTAATCGTCCAAAGTGTTATATACTAAGCTATTTCTACCCTAAGTAACTGTGGTACCCATCGCGGCTGCTTGTTGAGCATATACTTAGGACCTGTTGGTTTAGGACGTTCATAATGTGATCTTAATGATTTTTAATGATTCACATTTAATCATTTAGCCTAAGACCGTTTTCTAAATATTCCTTGAATGATCAAGGGCGAAAAAGAGTAGCATACTTCAGTATGTATAAAGTTAGGGTCGAGAGGACAAATGGGGGGGGGGGAATGATCTGAATAAAAGCCTAATTGTCACAATCCAGATTCTTCAATCACACAGACTGATAACACATTCATAACTCTGATTTTGACAAGGTATGATACTGTCTTCAAGTTTGTTATCAGCACCTTCAGAAATTGCCAATCATCAGACCATTTTATACATACTTTGGTGCAAATCAGATACCATTTGTAAGATATATACTTTGTTTCGATTTAGAGAAGCCATATAATTTTAATAGTGTTTAATGATTGAACATTTAATTGTTTAAGAAAGTTCTTTGAACATTTCCTTAATGAACATAAATGGAAAAAGGTAAAAGCATTTATGCTTGTGTGAAGTTAAAGAAGAGGGGATGGTAAAAGGGCTAGAATAAGAATGGGTTTTCAAATTACACACTGAAAATCTTGTAACTTCTGGTTCTTTTAAGTTTGAATTATTATAGGACTTTAATTCTGCTCGCCTTAAGCCTTAATATGGATCTTTACTTTTCTTGAAAACTCCTTTTTCCGAAAGTCTTATAAAATTAATTATTAAATTGATGAAAAGTTTTTTACGTAGTTTTGGTAAGTGTAGCCTATTTTATATCAGGGCTGCGAGATTGTCATGAGACTTTCAAAAAAGAAAATTTAGGGAGGGAGGGGGGCCTTTAAATTTCCAAATGGTGAAGGAGATAAAAATATTTTTTCCCGGTGATTTGAGGTCGAGTTGAAACTTTCAGGAATTTTTTTTCAAGGGAGGAGGAGGGAACCGGCATTTTTTGGGAGAAAAGAAGGCAATTTATATTTTCTCTGGCCCTCAAAAAGAAGCATATGCTACGATGTTTTCTTCTTTAAACCTGTTGTCCAACATGCTCAAGTACTAGTTTCCCAGAATAACCCGTCACAGATTGTACGTTGAAGGAATACAGCGCATATGCCGGAAGATGGTGGTGGGGGGGGGGGAGGGAGCTGGCCCAAGGACCTGAAATAAATCCTTGCATGACCCACATTTCAAAAAGGTGTGACATACCCTTACATTGTGAGATATGTACTTAAGTTGTTTTGATTTTGGACTTCTTCATAGGTATATTAGCCTCCGTATTGTAATCAGCGAGATAAAAATCCATTATTAACACTTGGGAGATTTGGGTGCTATTTGTGATATACATGCTAAATGAGCGAGGTTTCTAGCTCCTACAAATGATTAAATTAAAAAAAACAAGTTTTTTCAACTGAAAGTAAGGAGCAACACTAACTCTTAAAACGAACAGAAATTATCACCTATATGAGGGGGTTCGCCCCCTAGTCAATACCTCGCTCTTAACGCTAAAGTTCGAATTTTGTTCGAATCACAAATCCTTGAATCACAAAGGCCGTTTAATTAGAAAATATAGCTCTTTTGAAAGTACTAAAAAAACTTTAGCGTAAAGAGTGAGGTATTAACTAGGAGGCGAACCCCCTCATAGGCCTATATGTAATAATTTCTGTTCGTTTTACGTTTTAATATTGCTTTTTTAAATAATGCTGGGACATCCGGCGCCCCCTTCATAGAATGTCCCTTCCCCCAAGGGAACATCCTCAATAGAAAGATCCTCCCACGTAAGCCCCTCCTCCGACCCTCCCACTCCACCCATAAGAAATCCCTCCTGAAAACGTCTGTATACTTTCGAATAACCAATACTATATGTAAATAATGGGCAAAGTTCATAACTTGCAGCCCTTCCCCCGGGAACTATTGGGGACTAAGTCATCCTCAAAGACATATTTATTATATATTTTTGACTATGCTGAACAAAATGGCTATCTTAATGGCTAGCCCAATTTTGATTGGGTTACTTTACAAAAAAAGAGCGCGGGAGGGGACCAAGTTGCCCGCCAATTTTTTGGGTCTCTTGAAAAGGGCACTAGAACTTTTAATTTCCGTTCGAATGAGCCCTATTGTGGATATTCTAGGGCTACTGGATCGATACGATCAACCCTGGAAAAAAAAACACACATCCGTGATCTTTCTTCTGGCAAAAAAATACAAAATTCCACATTTTTGCAGATAGGAGCTTGAAACATTAACAGTAGGGTTTCCTGATACGATGAATTTGATGGTTTGATTTATTTAAGAGGCAACGCTATGGCGTTGCCTATAATAAAGATCATAAGGTTCCAATGTTTTATAATTTATTTTTTTTTCCCAGAGGCACTTCATATGGAAGGGGTGATTGTATAAGCTTCGGAGGGAGATCATTCGATTATAAATAGGAAGTTCTAGTGCCCTTTTTCAAAGTAAAAAGTTATCGGAGGGAAACTAGGCCCCCTCCTCCCCCTCAATGCCCTTTTGTCACTAAATAAATTCAATAAAAATTTTGAGATAACCATTTTGCTAAGAAATAGTTCAAAGATCAGATAACAAAAACTTCAGAGTCGACAACCTTAGAGGTGTCCCGTTTGATTGAATTAAATAAAAAAAACAAGTTTTTTTTTAACTGAAAGTAAGGAACGACGTTAAAACTTAAAACGAACAGAAATTATTCCGTATATGAAAGGGGCTGTCCCCTCCTCAATACCTCGTTCTTTACGCCAACCGTTCAACCGGACATGAATAATTAAAACAAATTTGCATATTAATTTTACTTTTATTTGGTTAATTTCTTCTTATCTTAAGTTTAATATGGCCTTTACTTTTCTTTAAAAAACTTCTTTTTCGGAAAGTTTTTTTTTAATTAATTACCGAAAAGGATGATCACAGATGCGGTTTGCCTTAGAGGATTGCCCTCTCTTATAGAGCATTTAACGTCGTTCTTTATACAGAGGGGAAAGGAGTCTTTTGTTTTTCTTGCAGTTAAATTAAGTAATTACAATTATTAAAACATGAGTGTTACAGGTAAATATTCGCTGTTATGAAATAATAACTAAATAAAAAAAGAAAAAAACTATTTTTCTTTTTTTATTGTAAGATACACGCGAATAAGCATGGACACTCTTCTGTTTTTCTGAAGAAACAGAAAAAAAATAAACAGGGCTTGAATGAGACAGAACAGAAACAGAACAGATCAACAAATAAAACAAAAGACCTGTTTCTGTTTTTTGGTAAAAGCAGAAAACAGCTGCTTTCGTTCAAAACAGCTGTTTAAACAGCTGTTTTTGAACACCTAAGGCTTACAGAAGAAAAAAATTGTAAATGATAAGTTTTGGTTTATTATCAGTAGCCTACTATTGCAGCATTTTTTCCGCCAAAAAGAACAGTTTTTTCAATAAAGGGGTGAAAAACTGTCTATGGACACAACATCGCCATCTTTTTTTATGGTTATTCTTCCATTTCCCGTTCCTTTTTTCTAAAAGTGCACTCTTATGTTTATAGAGAATCTCTTCGATTTCTCGGAAATTCCTATTAGTTATTTGAGACGTTTTGAAAATAAAATGTAAAATACGAGTGGGTATGCTTTTGATTATTTAGGCACGTTTTTATGGTCCATTTCCAAAGGAAATGGAGTAGTGACAACATCGACTATCAATGTTTGAGCAAGTGTAACGTGTCTTTGGATAGGCTGTGCTGCAAACTCGTTTTTGACAAACTCCCAACTCCCAACTCTTCTTCTCCATTACTTTCACCGCCCTGTGGACCAAAATCCAAGAACGCGTGCAACAGATGAATGAAGGCAATGTTGAAAATATGAAGTTCAGGAAAGGGCTCATATCCTACAGGCTTTGGTGACATTATTCCCAGAATCAGTCACAACGCGGAACATCTTATCTGTCATTGAAAACTTCCTGATTGCAACTTGGATTGCTGAAAGGATGTTAGTAGTTGTATGAGAATGCTTATGCCTCTTGAAATGTAAAAGATAGTGGTGCAGCCTCTGTTCATTTTTCATCTTCCTGGGGTAATAGGCAGTGATACCTATAAAGCCAGATCCTTTTGCAGACCAGCAGTGAAAAGTTAAGCTAGTCTGAGTGGCATACCCTAAAGCAGCCTTCTGAAATCTATTTGTGGCAGCAAAACTTATGTGATGATGTACGGTTCCCCCAAATGGTGCTTTCAAGCCCCCTGTTGTTTTTTAAATAAGCTTTTTCATATCTGGCTTATCAAACACAGAAAGTGGCAATTTGTCCTTAAACAGGGTTTTGCAGCAGAGCTTCCGCGGAGCAGCTTGTTTTGATCGATTGGAAATAAAGAACCGTCGTATGTCTGCTCTTCTTATTCCAGATTTTACTAATCCGTTGCCCTCTGTGTCACTTGCTATACTATTTGGAGCTTTCTCAAGGGAATCAGCCTGACTTGATATATATTTTTTTTTAGTTGGTTTGGGTTTGCTATTTGCTGCACCAGGGCATATACTTTATCTTTGAGCATATCAATTGTCTGCTTCCTTCCAAGATAGTGTATAAATATCATGACAGAGACTCCCCTAGCCTTTAGAGACCCTCTGCAGAAGTTGAACCTAATACTTTCTTTGCTTTCTTTTTTCCGTAGGGTACCCAGAGAGTTGTCTTGGAACATCCAAGTCGTCATCAGAAAATGACATCATGCTTGTCTTAAAGCAAAGATTGATCTTATGATTTTTCATTAAATTAGAAGTACCTTCCAGTATCCTACCATGTTGAAAATTGCAGCTTCAGCCAAATATCTGACCTCTTTCACCTCGGTGGTGTACTTAGGGGGAAAGGGGCCAGTTGCCTCCTGAGTGAATTCGTTTGCGCAATGAGCCAAGAAAATCTGTCGGCAATAAAAGCAAAATTACAGCTCATAACTACGGTTTCCTAGAAACTTAGACCATTTGATGCACAGTATTAATTTTTAAGGGAATCTACTTGTCTATAATAGGTATTTAAGAGACAGATACAAGAAATAATATACTGCTTAGTGACAATTTTTTTAATTTAATGTGGTGCATGACAAAAATTACCGTGTTCAACGGAAGATGTGGTATCCTACAGAATGAGATAATTGTATCAGTATTTTATAAGACTTTGGCCAGTTAGGCCAGAATCAGCTAGTGAGGCCACTGCTTCAACTCTAGGCTTTTCCTTAGAAGGGTTTTCTATTGGTTCTATTTAGAGATGGTTCTATTAGATGAGAAAAAGTATATTTGGGATCTTGAAAAAGTATATCTTGTTATGTTGATGCAATAAAACATATATTTCTACTGAACAAGACTTTAATACATTTACATTCCTCTCTGACTAAACATTTAAGAATATTTGCAAATAATAATCAGTATTGATCATGTATAGGCTAGTATGGTAATAATAGCAAGTCACTGTTATATAGCAGCATAAATTCCATAAAAACCGTTGAATTAAAGTTTTCCCGATTAAAGGTGGAGATTACTTCCCATGTAATATAGGATACAGAGGCTCTATCAATAGAACCAGGATATACATTAATAAGTGATTTGTTTGTATCCTGCTTCATCTAAACAGTATCTGTGCAACTTTGCTGCTAAATTGACTGAATAATATACACTAAAAAATAAGTTGTTTTAGTGGAACAAAACTGCACCTTTACCGTTCTCCCATTTACACATATACCTACTCTCATCTGACTCCTAAGCCCTAATTTTGCCTAGCTGAAACAATCTAGCAGCACTATTTGATATATTAGACACACTGAGTGCCATCAATTTACTTACTTCTACTTTATATTGATGCTCCAATTCCAAAAACTGTATAAGGCGTAAACACGCTTCTTCAAAACTTCAGGCTATGATTTTAAACGAATGAGATATTCAAAATTTCCGAATATCTCATTCTCGAATCAGTAAAGTAAAATCGAGAACAGAAGAAAAACAGGTAGAAGAAAACAGAAACAGGACGAAATATTTATTGTACAAACAGAAACAGAACAGGGCAGGTAAACAAAAAACAGGTCTTCTGTTTTCTGTTCTGTTTCTCTTTTTTTGTAAGAACAGAAGAGAAACACGTACTTTAAAAACCGAACAGAAACAGAAAACAGAAACAGGACCCATACTTACTCGTGAACAATGATGACAATATGGTAATAAAACTTTATATTTAACCGTAAAAAAACTGTTACTCCATGGTTACATCTAGACCCTGGCGCCGCGCCGATGAGGGAAGATCGGTGGCGGCGGGGCCAAAACAGCGCGCCGCCGCCGCGCCGCCGGTAAGATGTTGGTTGCATGCCACCGGTAAGATGTCGGCGGCGCGCCGCCGGCACAATCAATGTTGACCGCAAACATTAATGTTTTCATCAGTCTTTCTCAAATCACAGCATAAATTTACAACAGATTCGAGCCTTTTCATGAGTTCAAAAATACACAAGTCCCTGACTGGAAACTGGTGTTCTTTGTTACTCATCAAGAGAAGTAGAAATGTGGTAGAAACGAAAGGGATGTGACGTTTCAGAACCCTTGCATAATAAGAGTAGTTGAAGTATCTATTAGTTATGTATTCTTAACATAAATAATTATCAAAATTTACTGCATACAAAACTTCAAATACCGCATCACAAAATTCGTCAGTTATCTGGGTAAAAACTTTGAATATAACTTTGGACTTAAAAGCATAATTGTTTCATAATGCCCTTTGCCTATATCTGTTTTGTCAACTTTAAAACAGTTGAAATGGGCGACTTTGATATTGATTGTTTTATTGCTCTTTTGTATACCTAAAAAGCCTTCTTGTATTAAAAACTGGTTTTTAATAACAATTAAAAAAAAAAAAATTAAGTTTTTTGGGCTTCTTTATAGAATATAAGTCATGTAGGCTAAGGCTGAACTGCTGCTTTTTTATTGCTTTTGGCTGCTCTTTTGGATATTATTCATTTTTTCTTTTGGGGATTCATTCCAAATTATAAACTCATAAATACCTAATATCAGTCAAATTATATACTGCATCTAAAAGGAGTAAATTTATCAAATTGAAAAATACATGATGAACACTTCACATGAGAACACTTCAATTACAATGAAACAAAAAACACTTAATGGTTTATTCGGTATGAAGAAAAATGAAGTGCCAGCTATTTTCTTAGGTAAAAAAGGAAAAGCTCATCCGTTTTAAATGTAATTAAATGAAATAATATGCAGACTGAAGTAGCTCCAGGAAGATGTTGAGATTTTCTTCCTAGTTCATCACTTTTAATCCAAGCAAAATGTTAGGACACTTAGTATCAGTTATTGAGTTTAAGCTTTGATTTCCAAATGCTCACAAAAATTACCAAATTCAAGAAAGTCGCAACAATCAGTCACCCGTGGCCAAAATACTCAAAGACTCCTCTTTGATCCCCACCCATACTCAAAGCTTCTGCTATGGTCATATCCATGGAAATCTCCAAAGAGTTTCTTTTTAAAATAGCTTTCAAGCATAGCTAGGGGTATTTAACCTTTTATGCTTTTCTTCAAAGCTTTGAAAAAAATGTTATAATATTCCAAATGTTACATTTGTTATATTTGTGCATATTTTTGGTAATCATTTGTGGGGTGGTCGAATTTTTTAAACCACTGTAGATACGTAAGAACGTTGCAACATCTAGTACCCTGAGGTCATAAGACTGTCAAAGACTCCTCCTTGAACCCCCAAATTGAAAGCTTTTATTATGACATGGCCTTTTAATGTAACTTGGGCACTGGACCAAGGGCGCCATTGTCACTCGAGCGCATTGTTAGGTGGGGATGTCGATATCGCTTTCGTTACACCAATTCGTTTTAGTGTGAATCTGCCTGGTACTTATGAATGAATGTTTTCAAAGTAAACCCGTTTCATCAATAAGAAAAAAAACGGGTTGGACGCATATGTCCCTTTCCGTTTGGACGATAAAACCATACAAGTGCTGTATCAAGTATAACTCACGAAAATTTTGTTAATTTTTATCAACTTTTCAACTTTTTTGAATCCCTGCTTTCAATAAAAAAAAAAATCAAGGTACTATCACTTAAATATTATAACCCCCTATGCCCCCCCCTCTGGATACCATCTTGATAGTAAACCGTCTCTGCTTTAAATAAAAAATAATAATTAACTTATTGGCATCCCTGCGTTAAAAAAAAAAATCAAGGTATTATCATTTAAATATAATAGCTCACTAACCCCCCCCCCTCTGGATACCACCTTGATAGGATGCCGTCACTGCTTTAAATTAAAATAAATTAACTTTTAAGCATCCCTGCTTTCAGTGAAAAAATTTCGAGATATTATCATTTAAATGTAATATCTCCCTATTCCCCTCCCTCCGGATACTACCTTGATAGGATACCATCTCAGCTTTACATTAGAAAAATAATTTACTTAATAATTAACTAGGTCACTATATGTTTCAAACAAACACGCAAAATAACATTAAACAGCTTAGTGTTCTCAGAAAAAATTTTTTAGGGTATGAGTAAAGGGGTACAAAGACAACAACAAAAATGTCAAAACCATTCAGATATACCTCAAATTATTGGAAAATTGAGTCATAGATTCGCCGTGGCATTCAATAAGATCCAAAGAATCTAATTAAAAGGGAGCACACACAAAAGCCAAATTAGGCCTGTAGCCTATGAGAAATCACAAAATACCCAACACAATTAACAAGTCCCACTGGGGGGCCCTGGGTCTATAAAAATATTTCAATGGTTTCCCAGGGAATTTGATATCATTTTCTTCTGTCTCCACTTTAAATGAAAAAAAATAATTATCTTTTTGGCATCTCTGCTTTCAATAAAAAACAAAAATGAGGTATTATCATTTAAAGATGATAGCCCCCTATCCCCGCCTATTGGCAATAATTTACAATTTATTTATGAATCATATTTTGGTGTAACTTCCGTTTCAATCTTTAGTTCCCCAAACTTGTACATAGCTTAGTCTATAGCTAAATTCTGTCTCAATAGAAGGGGTTTTTGTTGTGGGGTGTGGGGGGGGGGGGTAAAATGTTTCAGATAGAAGATTGTATTTTCTATCAGGCGTCCAACAATTGAGTATTAAACATTAAGAAAATATTATCTAAAAACAGCAAAAGAAAAAAAAATCTGCAAACTTACAATTCAGCTGTAGAAACAATCTGTCAGCTGTCAATTTAAAAATCCAACTGAAGGCTGAAGATGTATAGTAATGAATGCGTTCTGTAATTCAATTCAACTTGAAAATAAAATTCTTGACTAAGAATGATGTAAGAAATAGCGATTGGGAAACTGCATTCGACATGATTTAAATTCATTTCATAAAGACGATACTTTTTTTGTCAACATATGAAGAACTGCGTATATTGCAATTTTTGCAATTGAATATTGCATCTGTCTGGTTTTTATGCAAAGCAACAAAAGAGACGAAAATTAACGAACAAGAGAGCAGTGAAGGATTATGGTATGCAAAGTTATATTTGGCAGCGAAACTCACTGGTGATAAATTGCAAGGGTTGGCACCGTGATTGCGTGATTTTCGGGAATTCGGGGAACCAAATTTTTTTTCGAGGTGAAGCATTGATTTTGGGGGAAATACCCGAAAATTCGGGGAAAGTGCAAACCCTGCTTGATTTCTAATCAGGAAAATCAAAATACTAAACCACATGAGAAGGAAAAGCTCCGACTTTGCGGTTGACGCAATAAAGAATTGCCGCAAAATTAATTTGAAGTCGACTGAATTCCGCCGCCTCTGCCGGCGGTGGACTGCCTGTGGCGCGTCGGTGGCGTTTTGACACTACAGATATATATATATATATATATATATATATATATATATATATATATATATATATATATATAATATATATATATATATATATATATATATATATATATATATATATATATATATATATATATATATATATATATATATATATATATATATATATATATAATATATATATATATATATATATATATAATATATTATATATATATATAATATATTATATATATATATATATATATATATATATATATATATATATATATATATATATATATATATATATAATATATTATATATATATATAATATATTATATATATATATATATATATATATATATATATATATATATATATATATATATATATATATATATATATATATATTATATATATATATATATCTGTAGTGTCTATATATATATATATATATATATATATATATATATATATATATATATATATATATATATATATATATATATATATATATATATATATATATATATATATATATATATATATATATATTATATATATATATATATAATATATATATACAATATATTATATATATATAATATATTATATATATATATATATATATATATATATATATATTATATATATATATATAATATATTATATATATATATATATATATATATATATATATATATATATATATATATATATATATATATATATATATATATATATATATATATATATATATATATATAATATATTATATATATATAATATATTATATATATATATATATATATATATATATATATATATATATATAATATATATATATATATATATATATATATATATATATTATATATATATATATATATATATATATATATATATATATATATATATATATATATATATATATATATATATATATTATATATATATATATATATATATATATATATATATATATATATATAAATATATATATATATATATATATATATATATATATATATATATATATATATATATATATAATATATTATATATATATATATATATATATATATATATATATATATAATATATATATATATATATATATATATATATATATATATATATATATATATATGTATATATATATATATATATATATATATATATATATATATATATATATATATATATATTATATATATATATATATATAATATATATATATATATATATATATAATATATATATATATATATATATATATATATATATATATATATATATATATATATATATATATATATATATATATATATATATATATATATATATATATATATATATATATATATATATAGAGAGAGAGAGAGAGAGGAGAGAGAGAGAGAGAGAGAGAGAGAGAGAGAGAGAGAGAGAGAGAGAGAGAGAGAGAGAGAGAGAGAGAGAGAGAGAGAGAGAGAGAGAGAGAGATAGAGAGAGAGAGAAAGAAGTGGTTGAGAGCGTAGAAAACTAAGAAGATGGGGGCAGTCGGCAGTCTCTCTTTACACGGTCTTTTTAACTCTTAATCTCAATATATTATAGCGTTGAAAAGTCTTTTCTTTTGATTTTTTACGAACAGAAAGTTCTACAAATTGATACAATCAGAAGCCTAGAGAAAAAGAAGAAAAAAAACGATAATCTGAAACATTAAAAGATCCCAAGAGTCTAACGTTGATAATCCTACATGCAATTTGGAAAGGAGCGGTATCAGAGACTAGTGTGGTTATTGTCAGAACAGAAGAGAAATAAATTGCCCACTAAGGGGACATACAACAGAAAAAGATCGCTTAATCTCTGGTGAGATTGTGGAACTCGGCAATTTATGAAAGCAATTTAGATGATAAGTCGCGTCAAATAAGATTGCCACTGAATAGACCATTTATAAAGAAAGTGCTAGGGGGCATCTATTATAATAACTTACATAGACAGGAGTCAGCAGTTCTTCGGTGCGATACAAGTAATCAAAAAAGAAAGTTAGCCAAACCGTAGATGTGAAAATAAAGAAAGAGAGTTGTTAAGAGTATCTTGAAAGATACTCCTTTAAATATCTTGTCATTAGATATTCTTTAAGATGAATCAAATTAAAAACCCTAAGGATCACTATCCTCATTTTTGGAAGAAGTGTTTTAGAACTTTCTCATAAACACAGGTGGTAGTGGGGGGTTTACAGCATTAAAAGGAGCCCTAACCATAGTTTTAAACGGTGTCCTGTTTTAAACGGAGCCCTATCCATACTTTTAAACGACGCCTTGCTTTTAGACGGTGCCCAACCCCTTCGAATTCCGATCCGGTCACTTATTTAAGCTTGTAAGCTTTTAAGAGATGTAGGTGTTAGACCATTCCATGGGAGGCGGTTGGTCTTACATCACATGATACACCCCTGTTTTAAAGGGTCATCTGTAATAGGTATGACGCAATCTTGTTTCAGTATTAGAAAAGAGTTCACCGTGTCAACATCAAGGATATTGTAATGGATGCTTTTAAACTATTAGATATTGGAAGCGCTAGCAATAGCTAAATGGAGCCTAGAGTGCCTAAGGAACAGTGTTAATTACAAGGGGTTGCCGACTATCCCTAGAATGGGACAAGATGTATGGAGGATATGTTATATCATTAAGCAAATTCAAGTCGGAAGAGCAATTATGCTTTGCTGCAAAAATGAATATAATGCTTATACAGAGATTACAAGACGGTTTAAATGCGTTAGTGAAATATATTAAAAGAACAACCTGAATCATTTCATTAGAAAGAATTAAGTTTGTTATTTGCGGAATTGGAAATGAGAGTGTCAGGATTAGAAATGGCTGGATTTTGCAACCAAAAATCCTACGGAATATAGGTAAAATTGGAAAAAAAGTTATCTAAATATCGAAAATGTTTAATATATGTCCATTCTGCATGTACAAATTGGGTAGCTGGTCATCCTGTGACAATTATACCTTTGCTGATGAATGTAATGAAAAGCGTAGAATAGGCAATCCATGTAAATTGTATACAGGATATGCTCTGCAAGTTAAAGACTGTAATTCCAGTCTCGAAGAGATTTGTGACTCTCATACTAGAGGTTTTCTATGCTCCAATTGCCACTATGATAAATACGATCAAAGGAAAAATACTTACCCTGGCCCGATTGCAAAAAAACTCTAAACGAGATCTCAGTTTATTTTTTAGAGACTAGTATCGTGGTTTTAATTTTTTTGGGAAATAGAACCTGGTCTACGGTTCAATTTCTGGGATAACAAAAGAGTCTCGTTTTTATGAAGTTGCTGCGAAGACACTGGCTACTATGATTATAAACCTAAAGATTTTATTTGGTTGTTACAGAAAGTGATTCTTCGTATGAGAATTTTGTGTGTGACACTGCTTCAAATAAGCAAATTGAAACACGTGGATTTTATAATATGGATTAGATTAGTATTATTGACTTTACAAAGAGATTTAATAAAAATGAAGTTTACAATATATTGTAGAAGATATGACCCGGACTTTGCGTGCCAAGATGAATACAAGTTAACTCCTGACGTATTGCTACCACTTATCGTTTCTGATGATTACCTATACGTAGAAGAAGAAATTTAAAAGAACAAAATGTTTTTGTACATATAAATTTTTATTAATAAACAAACTTACATTCATTTTTAAAGTGTTTTACTTTTAGGGTGCCGCATTTGTAATATAGAGGTAGGAAAGAGTATTTTCAACTAGAAAGTTGTTCAAATGTGGATTGTCACCATAAACATATGGTGACTAGTCAGTCAAGGCGTTATTAGGCGCACCTGTGCATTACAAGCGCAACCCCAGTTTCCATGGGAGTCAGCAGGTGTATCTTAAGTCACAGGATACACCCCTGGGGATTCCATGGCACGCCTGTTTTAAACCGGCCAATAGGTAGGTTTTAAGCACATCCCTGTTAAATCCTTCCTTTGTCCGAGGGAAACTATGAATGAAAGCCCCATACAATTCCTTTGTGTCCAGGGCTCTATAAATACAAGCTAATTCCCCTTTTCGTGCATGCTAGAATGGTACAATAATTATACAATAATTGAGGTGAAGAGGGGAGAATCGATTTCTAGAGTCTACTTATATTTGAAGTGCACCTGCTTGCTAAGTAATGCTTTTTAGAAAGATATTATAAACCCAAACATAGCAATTCTTCACATCTTAGCGATATGATCCTAACATTTTGGAGGCATTGCTGCATCTGAAACAGAGGGCTCAATATGCATATAGATTTTCGGTAATTCTAAGTCAAATTAACTATGTCAAAATTTTGACGCAATATGTTTTTGGCCTTCTTTTTGTTAGAATTGTCGTTTCACATCACAAATTGGCTGAAACCGCTACTTTGCAGTGGCATAGTCTTTTTGGCTATATTAATATCTATGTCAACCGTTTATTTTGTAGTGATAGTAGCATCTCTCAGAAATGGATTCACCATTGTACTGCATTGCTGCCTCTGAAACAGGAGGCTCAATATGCGTATAGATTTTCGGCAATTATAAATCGTTTTACTTTTAGCTTTTCAGCCTTCTTTTGGGTAGAACTGTTGCTTTGCAACAATCAATCGGCTGAAAACGCAGCTTTGCAGTGACACAGACGTTGTGGCAAAAATAAATGTATATGTTAATCGTATATTTTGTAGGACTACATGCACCCCAGGAAACAAACACACCCATGTACGGGATTCCTGCCTCTGAAACAGGAGGTTCAATATGCATACACATTTTTGATTATTCTAAATCAATTGACTATCTTCATAAAGTGATATCCAATTCCGCTACTGACCTCGGTTATAACGGTTCGAACTCCGATTTTGCCGTCTTCCAGCCCGGTTCAATCGGTTCCAGTTCCCTATACGCCCACTTCGATTCCATCTCCAAATCCGACTCTGGCTGCGTAAGCTCTGGATTCCCCCACTTTTGTTCCTGATTCCACAATTCCGATTCTGCCAATTCTGCTCCAAGTTCCTTTTATTCCAAGATCTTGTGTGTGGCTACCTCCAGTGCTAATCTATTGCTGACAAATGGCACCAATCTGGTGCATACTATCATGTCAAGAGGTTTTTCAACCTTTCTCTCACAAAATTGGCTTTACTAACCAAAAATAACCATTGTTTTTACTTGAACAGTGGAAACCTCCCATTCCATTATGCGATCGGACTAGAATCGATGTTTAAACTTATTGAAAACCCCCAATAACGTTCCTTCTGATGACTACTGGCAATTGAGGTTAATGTGACACAGTGTACCCACCTGATGGCACCCCTCATGCACATCATCGTTCCTAAGCCATTTTCCAGATATTTTAACTTGTATTGGTTAGATTAGATTAAGTTAACATCTTTTAAGTTAGGTTCCTTTATGCTAGGTTAGCGAGCGAATTCTTTTAAATTAGGGTCCTTTTGGTTAGTTTAGTTAGCCCATGCAAACCTAAACCTAAAGGACCTTAAGTTCAAAGAATTTAACTTAATCTAACCAAGCCTATCCAGTTATGTTGCCATCTATACCTATGGTGAAGTAGATGGCAAGAGTTGGGTTTTAATTCATACTCATGCTTATTCGGTGTCTTGGTCTAAAGAAATCTCAATAGTTGGTGAAAAGGGGGGGGATTGAAGAATCAGGGGGGTAGGAAGAGGGTATTTCAGCAATGTGGGAGAAAAACCTTGTTAGCGTTAGCATAAAACTTTTGAGTATTAAGAAAACTTGTTATCATTAAGAAGAATATTATTAATATTAAGAAAAATGTTACTATTAATAAAAAGATTTTTAGTATTAAGAAAAACTTCAGTTAATATTAAGAAAAAAACTTGTCACTATTAAGAAAAAACTTGTTACTACTAAGAAAAACCATGTTGTCATTAAGAAAAAATTTTGTTACTATTATGGAAAACCTTGTCATAATTAAGGAAAATTTGTTACTATTAAGAAAAATGTTACTATTAAGAAAAAACTTGTTTCTATTAACAGAAAACTTGTTACAATTATGAAAAACAAACTTTTTACTATTGAGGAAAAAAAAATTTATCATTAAGAAAAATTTTGCTACTGGTGACGAAAACAGTATTAGTATTAAGAAAACATGTTATTATTAAGACAAATTTATTAGTATTGAGAAACAATATTGTTCGGTTAACAGAAAACTTGTTATAATTTTGAAAAAAACTTGTTACTATTAGCAGAAAGATTGTTGCTATTAGAAAAATTGTGTTGGTATTAAAAAAAACTTGTTACTTCTAAGAAAAATTTTGTTAGTATTAATAAAAACTTTTGTTAGTATTAAGAAAAAGCAATTTACCATTAACAGAGAACCTGTTATAATTATGAAAAATTTGTTGATACTACGAAAAAATGGTACTACTATGAAAAAAATTCTTACCATTAACAGAAAACTCGTTACTAATATGAAAAATTTGTTAGTATAATGAAAAAACTGTTATGAACACAGTTATGAAAAAACTTTGTTATCATTAAGAAAAGCTTTTTACAATTATGAAAAAGTTGTTACCATTAACATAAAACTTGTTATTATTAGAGAAATTTTGTTGTTATTAATAGAATTTGTTACTTCTTAGAAAAAATGTTGCTAATAAGAAAAACTTTTGTTAGTCTTAAAATAAACCCCGGTATCAAGGTGGGTTGGTTTGCGAAAACACGAATCAGTGGATTTAAAGCATGGTTTTTAACAAGAAAATATTTGAAAATGGTCTTAGGAACAGTAATGTGCATGAGGATCTGTCATCAGGTGGGTACCTTGTGTCACGCTGACCTTAAATACCAGGAGTCATCAGAAAGGGTGTTATTGGGGGTTCTAATCAAGTTTACATGATGGATTATAGTATAAACGGATATTTTTAAAGGAAAATGTTCAAAAAACCCTTAGGCGTGATAATGTGCACCAGATGGTGTTGTGTGCCGTTTTTAGTTTCCCACAGTTGCGTGAATTGCCATAGAGGGGAGGGGGGAATCATGGTGGGTTAACTTGGGAGAACACGAAACAGTGGATTTGAAGCACAGTTTTTAACATGACAATATCTGGAAAATGTCTTAGGAACGACAATGTGCATGAGAGGGTGCCATCGGGTGAGTACACTATGTCACGCTGATCTCAATAGCCAGGAGTCATCAAAAGGAATGTTACTGGGAGTTTTCGTTAGTTCAAGGATCGATTCTAGTCTAAACACATAACGGAATGGCAGGTTTCTGCTGTTCAAGTAAAAAACAATGATCTTTTTTGGTTATAAAATAATTTTTGCGGGAGAAAGGTTGAAAAACCTCTTGTCATGAGAATATGTGCCTGAGTGGTGCCATTTGCTGGTCATATATTAGCACTGGTGGCAGCCACATACAAAATCTTGGAATATGTGGAGCTGGGAGTGGAATTGGTGGAATCAGAATTGTGGTATCAGGAGTAGAAGTGGGGGAACTGACGCAACCGGAGTCAGATTTGGAGTTGGAATCAAAGTGCACGCAGGGGAAACTAAAATCGATTGAACCGGAGGGGAACCAAGCAAAATCGGATTTGGAACCGTTGTAGCCGGGGTCAGTAGCGTAATTGGATATCAATTTATTATCCCAGCAATTGAAGTGTAGACTAGGTTCTAACCAGTGTTAGGTTTATAATCATAGTAGCCAGTATCTTCGCAGCGACGTCATAAAAACCAGATTCTTTTTATCAAAAGCAGTTAAATCGTAGACCAGGTTCTTCTTCCCAAAAGAATTTAAAACCACGACGATACCAGTCTCTTAAAAATAAACTGAGATCACATTTTGGTTTTTTACAATCGTGCCAGGGTAAATTTTTTCCCATTGATCACATTTATCATAGTGACAATTGGAGCATAGGAAACCTCTAGTATGAGAGTCAAAAATATCTTCAAAGCAGGAACTACAGTCTTTAATTTGCACAGCATATGCTCTATGCAATTTACATGGATTGCATAATCTACGCTTTTCATAATATTCATCAGCAAAGACACAATTCTCACAGGATGACCACTATTCCAATTTTACTAGATTCCGTAAGATTTATTTGGTTCTCAAATCCAGCCATTTCTAATCCTGACACTCTCATTACCAATTATGGACTAAAAATTCCACTAGTAACAAACTTACTCCTTCTTTATAGATTGATTCAGTTTGTTCTCTTCAATATATTTCACTAAAGCATTTAAAACGTCTTGTATTCTCTGTATATGCACTATATTCATTTTTGTAGCAAAGCATAATTGTTCTTCCGACTTGAATTTGCTTCATGATATAGCATATCTTACATATATCTTGTCCCATTCTAGGGTTAGTCGGCAACCCCTTGTAATTTACTCTGCTGTTTTAGGTACTCTATGTTCCATATCACTATTTTTAGCGTTTTGAACATCTAATAGTGCAAAAGCTTCCATTACGATATCCTTGATGTTGACACAGTGAACTCTTTTCTAATACTGAAACAAGATTGCGTCATACACATTACACATGACCCTTTAAAACAGGGGCGTGTCCTGTGACGTAAGACCAGCTGGCTCCCAGGGAACGCTCTAACACCTACATCTCTTAAAAGCTTCAGAAAACATGTCCGGATCGGGATTCAAAGGGGGCGGGGACCGTTTAAAAGTATGGATAGGGCTCCGTTTAAAACAGGGCATCGTTTAAAACTATGGTTAGGGCTCCGTTTAATACTGGCACCCCTCCCATTACTAATACCTTCCTATGCCATTTCACTGGAAGTAAAATTATTACCTTCTTCCGTTTAAGCTTCAGGTTACTTTTGTTCCGTGAAAGTAATTTGTGATATGGTTTACTGGGGTACGAAACTATTTCATGGACTCGAAAGATCTTGTTTGCTAATAAGAAAAAAAAATAAATAAAACGATAAATAAATAAAAAATGGCATTCAGAATATATATAGTCTGTTTTTTTTTAATAAATTTGTTAGTAATAAATTCAAAACTACATAACACGATTTTATTCTTCTATTCTCTTATTAATTTTAAGAGATATTTTCAAGAAAAAAGAACTGTTTCAAAGAAAGGTAAAAAGTCATATAAGAGGCAGCCCAGTACCGCAGCCTAAGTGAGAACACACAAGCCTTCAATGTTTGTTTTTAACCGGTCACTTCGTATGGAAGAGATCGTCATTTGAAAGTTGATAGGGGGCTCATTACATTGAAAACGAAAGTTCCAGTACTTTTTGTAAGAGCCAAAAAATTATTGGATCGCAACCACTTCCTCTACCGTTTGTACAACCAGACTCTACGTAACCCGCAAAGAAATCAGATCAAAACTCTGAGGTTTTTTCCAAAACAATTTTGATCAAAATAGTCGAAATGCGTATGCTTCTGGGAATGACATGATCCCCGCTGTCCCTGGGCCAAGGATAGCAGATAATACAAATTACCAGTTGTTCAGACTTTCAGACTTAGGTTTCTATAAAAGGAAAAGGGTGCTTGTTTAATGCTGGGTATGCAAATGGCTAAAAATGATCAAGGATCACGCTCTTGGTCAGAAGAATCAAACATTTTGTTACTGGAAGAGGTCGGTGCACAGAAATGGGGAAAAAAAACTTACTTTACTGATCAGCTTGAAACTTACAGTCATAAGTTTTTTGACCAACAGGAGCTTAATCTAAAAAAATTGCCGGGACAAAGACCACCCTACCCCAAAAAAATAATCTGAAAACAATCGATACGCGTTCTTTTTTTATCCACTTGAAATTTTCTCAAGTCATTGATCTAAGAGGCTCAATGACTTGAGAAGGTAAATAAAATAGAAAAAATGCTGAAGAAAAAAAAATAGAAAAAAATGTTAATTCCAACCAAAATGGGCCCAGCAAAGGTCCAGGAAATGGCCAAAAAACTTTGTTCCTACCGATTTCTCTAAGAAGCACGGTCACAGAAACTAGGGAGGGGACTCACTAGACCGGTAAGTGAATGTTTCAATGCCCTTTTTAAGAAGCAAAATGATATGAGGGCAACCAGACTCCATCCAATGTCCTTTTCTGCTAGCTTCCCCCATAAATCCAAAAATACTTTTAAATATGGTATAATATATTTTGTTTTAACGTAAATCCTTAAATTTCTTTAAAACTTCTTTTTTCGAAATTTTTTCTTGGTGTGAAAATTGACTGTTTTCTTTCCTTTGAACTCCATATAGCTCACACCGTTCCCTCATCCTCCACCAGTCTTTAGTGTTGCACCGGGTTAGCTCATTTCTTCCTCCAGATTCTATTCTTTCTCTATATTATGCTTTTATTTTTTCTTACTTTTCTTATTCCAGAACTGTCTGGGGCAGTACTAACAAATCTCTGCTGTGCTCACTTCAAAGAACCCAAAATAGGGCAGTGATGGTTAATTTTCTTTTCCCTCGGCTTTACCCTTCCTCTGACCTTTATAATGATACTGGTATAGCTCCGATGGATTCTATTGTGGGTAAAAGTAATCTTTATTTAGCACACACTCCTATTCTAAGTACACTTAAACCGTCTCTGCAGCAGCTTTTCACACAAACAGGCAGGTACTCTTCTTCTTTACGTACTTCTTCTTGAAGATTTATTTTACCTAAACGATCATCAACATCAGCTCATAGGTCTTCTCTTTATCAATCCATTCTGCTACGGAACTCCATCCCTTCTTGTGTCCCTCCATGTCTCTCTGCAAAGGCAGTTTCTCTACGGATCTTACCAGTCCAGTAATTTTTCTCCTTTTTTTTGAATTGTATCCCAATTCATATATCTCTTTTCTCTTCTTTTAAAATCATTTTCAGGAACCTTTCTTTCTGTTAAATGTCTTCGTCTTGTTCCAAGTGTTTTATTATTGTATGTGTTTTAGTGTTTTATAAGAGTCCACTGTTAATTATTATACTGTGTTGCCCAGTAGAAGCCAAACATCTTAGGCGTAGTAATCACTTTACGTTTGTAATAGTTTTTTTTTAAATATTAATAAGATGATTGATTGATTAAATTAATTAAAAACAAGGACAAGGAGAAATAAAGTCCTACAATAATTCAAGCTTAAAACAGACATAAATTACTATCAATGAATAAATTAAACCCTAAAAGAAATCAAAATGAATAGTCTAATCACACCAATCTTAAAGATAACAGCTGCTGCTAATGATAACAGTGCTTATGCTACTGCAATTGATCGACGCAGGGGATTTTCTGGCCTAAAAAAAAACTGATCTTGATAGGTTACAAGTTTGAGAAAATTCGTTTAGAGTCTTAATTTTGGAAAACAATCGTGTGAGTGACGACGTAATATTTATATACATGCCAACAGCATAAATTACATTACTTCTCCACCCCCCTCCCCCCTCCAGGAGTTGTTGCATTGGTTTTAGTATCTATGACGCATGCAGAATTACACAAAATGACAAATGACTTTGAACAGAAAAAAAGACTTAGAAAAAAAAAACAGCAAAAATAGCATTGAAGTGCAAACAAAATCGTTGCACGACGAAATCTCCAGTTAGAAGACGAAGAAAATTACAATGGAATTAAGGAACGTGGTAGTCTACATTGTTTGATTCTGTGAAGCATAAAGTGAAGGAGGAGTTGAATTTACGCCAGAATGACTTAATTCAAATAAAATTGGTGATTTTTCACCCAAAAATGAAGAAGTGTTATTTTAGCGTCTACAAAGGTACATAGGAAGGAGAAAATGTAGTTAATCATAATCTTTTTAGCAATCATGGAACAGAATGTAGTTGTTTTGGTGTTATGAAGGATAAACAGGAAAGAAGAAACAGGATTTATGGCAGAATGACTTAATTCGAATAAAATTTGTGATTTTTCACCCTAAAATGAAGATGTGTTATTTTAGCGTCTGCAAAGGTACATAGGAAGGAGAAAATGTAATTAATCATAATCTTTTTAGCCATCCTGGAATAGAATGTAGTTGTTTTGGTGTTGTGAAGGATAAACAGGAAAGAAGAGTTTAAATCATACCAGAAAAAAAATTATATGAGGGAAGTCACATTTATGTATATTTAAAGAACAAAAATTACATATTTTTTCCCCAGAGAATGCCGTATTGTTTTTAGTATCTATAACACATGTGAAATTAAAAAAGATGACAGATTACCCCGAAAAGCTGAAGAAAAAAGAATGGAACGAGAAACATAAAAATCACATTGATGAACAAACGAAATGCACCACAATGAAATTAAAGTTATAAGACAGCAAAATTACAACAAAATGATGGAACGCGTTAGTTTAGCGTGTGCAAGTCTTTAAAGGATATACAGGAACGAGGAATTAATTTTTAGCATCTATGATACAAAAATTACACAAGATGACAAATGACTCTGAATAGCTAGAGAAAATGGCACGGAACAACAAACAGCAAAAATCACATCGAATTGCAAACGAAAACATAACTGAAAACTAAATAATGGGAAAGAAGCTGGGGAAAAGCTGGGAAAGAAGTTTCTTCGGCATCTATAAACAGCTAAAGCAAAAGGCATGTAAATATGATGCACCAAAATGAGCCGCTAATGAGATCTGAAGCTAGAAGATATGCGACAACCAGCATCACAAAGAATCCCTAATGAAAATAATGGACAGCGAAATGGGTGGTTAGAAGAAAAGCGACAGGGATGATCACATTGACTCGTAAATGAAATCAGCGGTTAGAAGAGGATCAAAGTGAGAATCAAATCGACTACAAGAAGAAAAAAAACTATAAAGTGATGAATTCTTTTGTGCATTAATAAGAAGGAGGGATTGAATTGACAGCAGAAATTCTTAATTCAATTAAAATTTCTGATGTGCCACCTGATGACTTAAAACTAAAGAATAACATGATAGTTATGCTGATACGTAATTATAGGATCAAATAAATACAAGCCTGCCACGTTCCAAGTGCCAGAAACCCGGGTTCAGCCCGGTCTCCCGGTACTACCTTACTAAACCATAGAACAAAATAATTAAAATAACGAATGACTATATGGGGATGCGTACACTTGCCCAGTGACCAAAATATCGACCTTTATGCTTACGTTGACGGATGGAGTTTTGATTTTTGAGAGTGATTTTGTTCGAGGGTTTAAAATTACTTCTTTTAGTTTCGCTGAATTTAACAATTCTCATGCAATTACACAGAATGGACATTTTAAACAGAGTATTAACTTAAAAATATACATTGTTTATTTCATCTCCAAATGCGTTATATTTTCAATGGCTTTTAGTTTTCATTACTTTATCATATCTAATACTATGTTGCTGTTATTATGTGGCGCAAACGGGAATGCAAGGTGACAAATATTGCACGATGCTTTGTTCCATATTGCAATTAAATAGAAAATAAGTTTTTTTTTTAACTGAAAGTAAGGAGCGACATTAGAACTTAAAAAGAACAGAAATTATTCCATATATGAAAGGGGCTGTCCCCTCCTCAACGCCTCACTCTTGACGCTGAAGTTTGACTCTTTGTCGCAACTCTACTTTTTAAAGCAATAAATACTCTAGCGTAAAGAGCGAGGCGCTGAGGAAGGGACAGCCCCTTTCATATACGTAGAAAATTCTGTTCGTTTTAAGTTTTAATGTCGTTCCTTACTTTCAGTTAAAAAAAAACCTGTTTTTCTAATTTAGTTTCTAAATTTTTTTTTCAAATAATGAATTTGGCTCACAGTACATAAGAAATTAAACCAAAATTCTGGATATTGATTTTGGCAGATTTATTTCGTATATGAAGGGCTGCCCCCTCCTCAATACCCTGCTCTTTACGCTAAAGCTGTTAGCACTTTTAAAAAAGCTTCATATTATAATTAAACGGCCCTCGTGTTTCAATAGACGCTCTTTAGAAATTGGGACAATCAGTCAAACTATAGCGTAAAGAGCAAGGTATTGAGGAGGGGGCAACACTTCATATATGGAATAATTTCTTTTCGTTTTTTCAAATAATGCCGATAAATCTTGCGCTCCCTCTATGAAATATACCCCTCCCCCCCACGGAAAACTCCACCGTGGAAATTTCATCCAACGTAAGGTGCGCTTCCCCCCGTTGAATTACTCTCAAGACAGTTCCATCATCATTTAAAATTCCCCTCCCTGTAAAATTACTTGCGGACGATTCAGCCTGAAAAACTTTCCTAAGCATTCTTTCATTTGAATAAACTTTAATCTCTTATCAGGTCCTTGATCACCCAGAAATGCCCCCTTTCGTGGAAATTATTCGGCGGAAATCAAAATACACAGAAAAAAACCCCTGGATAATTCACCCGGAACATCTCCACGTGAAAATTTGGCAAAGAAATTGTCTCAAAGACAATTAAAAAGAATTCCGTACAGTAATTCTGTCAAATCCCCCATTGTAACATTTCACCTGAAATATTCAGCCCCAAGAAATTCCCCACCCCTAAAAAAGATTCTCCGTATCGAAACCTACCCCAAGCATAAGCCCCTGCCTAAAAATATGTCTGTATAGTTTCCAATAACAAATGCTATGCATAAACAATGGTCGAATTTCATAACTTACAGGCCTCTCTCCACGGGCTGTTGGGGGGTCATTTGAATTTAAAGTCATAATTATTGATCTTTCAACTATTCTGAACAATATTGGCTATCTTAAAATTTTGATCAGATTATTCTGGGGAAAAAATGGGCGTGGGAGATAGCTCAGTATCCCTCCAATCTTTTTGGTCACTTAAACAGGGCACTAGAACTTTTAATTTCCGTTTGAATATACCAGTTCCCGGTCTCTAGGACCATAATTTAGGACCATTATTATACAGTCACCCCTGGAGAAAAAAACAACAAACAAATATACACGCATCCATGATCTGTCTTCTGGCAAAAATAGCAAAATTCCACATTTTTGCAGATAGGAGCTTGAAACTTCCAAAGCAGGGTTATATGGTACGTTGAATGTGATGCTGTGATTTTTATTACAATCCTTTTAATTATTTTAAATTGGGGTAAACACCCCCCAAAAAACGAATTGTACTATAAATATTTTCTTTTGTACTTAGTATTGAAAATAAACATTAAGATTACAGTAAAATTTTGAACTGATGAGCTTTCAGCAATCAATATCATTATACATCAAATATTCTGTTTAATTTATTATTTCTTTCAAAATTTCTCAAGACCCCTAAAATTGTCCCCTTCCTTAACTGTAAAAACCTAAAGCCTACTGCGTCATTGGCACTGATGTTTGAAACCATTTTTAACAAAATGGCCGCCTCGAGATTTTTATCGGATGGGGATAGCCTGGCGCTTTACTGAAAACGAATTGCATTACAAATATTTTCTTTTGTACTTAAAATTGAAATTAAACATTAAAATTACAGTAAGATTTTGGACTGATGAATTTTCAGAAATTAATATACAAATATTCAGTTTAATTTATTAGTTCTTTCTAAAATTATCCACTGCAATTGTTAACTGCATAAAATTGTTAACTGCAAAAACCTAAAGCCTACTGCGTCAATGGCGCTTCACTGAAAACGAATTTTATTACAAATATTTTCTTTTCCAGTTCTTACAGCATTGAAAATGAAAATAAAATTACAGTGAAATAAAATCTTGAACTGATGGATCTTTAAACAATTAATATCATCATATATCAAACATTCAATTTGATTTTGTCTGTACTTTCCAAGACTGTTCAAGACACGTATAGTTTTCAGTAAAGCGCCATGACGAAGTAGGTTTTAGACTTTTACAGTGAGAGAAGGAGACGATACCCAAACTGTTGTTTGTAGTTATTTTTGCTCGTTTCAAGCTTGATCTGTATATGTCAATTTAAGTTTCACTCGTTTTAAGATTTATTTATTCTTTACGTTAGTCTCTATTATATGTTTGTTTGCATTAATTCTTTATTTAATTGCTGCTCGTTTTGGGTTTCATTTATACTTCAATAGCAAAATATTTTTATTCCTTTTAAGCTTGATTTGCATATTCAATTTAAGCATTACTTGCTTTAAAATTTATTTATTCATTAATATTATTGCTTGTTGTATGTTTGTTTTGCTATGATTTTTTATTTAATTTCTGTTCGTTTTGGGTTTAATTTTTTCTTTAATAGTAATTTCTGGTCGTTTTCAGTTTGAATTTTAACATGTGTACGTATCGGCTGATCTTAAGTTTAAAATGGCCTTTAATTTTCTTTGAAAAACTTCTTTTTCGTGAAGTTTGTTTTTTAATTAATTTGTGTTCCTTTTTGATTGCAAAAAGTTCCAAGTTTTTAAAATATCTTATTTCAAAATCAAACTTTTTTTCAAAATCAAATGATCAAAAAGTATCTAAAATAGTATCAAAGTAACAATATCAAAGTAAAAAAATGGGGTTTGTGTCCAACTTGGAGTTTTTATTATCTGATGTTTGAATTATTTTTAGCAAATTAGCTATCTCAAAATTTTTATTGGATGGGTTTAGGGAAAAAAGGGAGTGGGGGGTTGGGGGGAGGAGGCTAATTTCCCTTTGATCTCATTTGACTCTTTAAACTGAACTATAACTTTCCATTTTCAATCAAATGAGCCCCCTCTGAAGTTTATACGAACATCCCTTCTATAAGAACTATATATGCACCCAGGGCATAACTAACAACGCCTGTCCCCGGGCCTGGGGGGGGGGAGTGTCGACCCCAAAGTTTTAATTTCTGATGTTTGAATCTAATTTTAACAAAATGGCCACCTCAAGATTTTTATCGGATGGGTTTGGGGAAGAAAAAGAAGTGGATGGGCTAGTTGCCCTCCAATCTCTTTGGCTCTGAGAAAGTGAACTAGAACTTTTAATTTCAAATCAAATGAGCCCTCTCTGAAGTTTATATGAGCATCCCTTTCATAAGGACCATATACGGCCCCAGGACATATCTTAAAACGCCTGTCCCCGGGTCCCGGGGGTTGTGTCGACAACGGAGTTTTTGTTATCTGACCATTGAACTGTTTTGTAAAAATGGCTATCTCAATATTTGTATCGGATGTGTTTGCGGGAAAAGGGCGTGGGACGGACCTAATTGCCCTCCGATCTCTTAAAAATTGAACTAGAACTTTCAATTTCCATTCAAATGAGCCGTCTCTAAAGTTTGTACGAGCATCCATTCCATAAGAACCATATATGCCACCAGGGCACAACCTGCAGTGCCTGCCTATGGGGCCTGGGGGGGGGGTGGACACCGGATTTATTGTTATCTGAACTTTGAACTATTTTTAACAAAATGGCTATATCAAATTTTTATCGGATGCATTTGGAGAAAAAGAGGCTTAGGGGGGATAGTTGCCCTCTGATCTCTTTTGGCTCTTAAAAACTGAACTACAACTTTTTATTTCCAATCGAATGAGCACTCTCTGAAGCTTATGCGAGCATCCCTGGCACAACAGCTACATATGCCCGCCGGGCATATTTTACAACGCCAAACCCGGGCCGTGAAAGATTGTGTGGACACCAGAGTTTTCGTTATATGATCTTTGAAACATTTTGAATAAACAACACTCTCAAAATTCGTATCGGAGGCAAATAGGGCGTGGAGGTGAGGGGCTAGTTACCCTCCAATCTCTTGTGATTCTTAAAAAGTGAACGAGAACTTTCAATTTCCAATCAAATGAGCCCTCCCAGAAGTTCAAACGAGAGTCCCTTCCATAAGAACCCTATACGCCCCCAGAGCATTACTTACAACGCCTGCCACCGGGCCATCAGGGGTAGTGTTGACACCAGAGTTTTTGTTATCTAATTTTCAACCAATTTTTAAAAAAATTGGCTATCTCAAAATTTGTAGTGGATGGGTTTGGGGAAAAAGTACATGGGGAGGGGGTAGGCTAGTTGCCCTTCAATCTTTTGACTCTTAAAAAGTTAACAAGAACTTTCAATTTCCAACCACATGAGCCCTATATGAAGTTTATATGAGTATCCCTTTCATAAGAACCATACATGCCTTCAGGCCATAACTTAGAACAGCTTTCCCGTGGCCCTGTGGGGTCGTATTGACACCGGAATTTTCTTATCAGACCTTTGAACTATTTTTAACAAAATGTCTATCTCAAAATTATTATCAGATGGATTTGGAAAAAGAAGGTGTGGGGGGGGAGGGGGCTAGTTGCCCTCGGATCTCTTTTAACTCTTAAAAAGTGAACTCAAACTTTCAATTTCCAATCAAATAGCCCTCTCTGAAGTTTATACGAGTATCCCTTTCATAAAAACCACATATGCCCCAGTGTATATCTTAAAACGCCTGCCCCTCGCCCTGGGGGGTTCTGTCGACACCTGAGTTTTTGTTATCTGACTTTTGAACAATTGTTCACAAAATGGCTATCTCAAATTTTTTTCGGATGCATTTGGGGAGAAAGGGACATGGGGGGGGGGCTAGTTGCCCTTCAATCTCTTTTGAATCTCAAAAACTGAGCTTGAAATTTCCATTTCCAATCAAATGAGCCCTTTCTGAAGTTTTTACGAGCATTCCTTCCATAAGAACCATATATTTCCCCAGGGCATAACTTACAACGCCTGCTCTCGGGCCCTGGGGGTTTTGTCGACACCTGAGTTTTTGTTATCTGACTTTAAAACAATTTTTAAGAAAATGGTTATCTCAAAATTATTATCGAATGCATTTGGGGAGAAAGGGGCATGAGGGAGGGGGAGGGGGCTATTTGCCGTCCAATGTCTTTTGACTCTCAAAAACTGAACTAGAAATTTCAATGTCCAATCAATTGAGGCCTCTCTGAAGTTTTTACGAGTATCCCTTCCATAAGAACCATATATTCCCCCAGGGCATAACTTACAACGCCTGCCCTCGGGCCCTGGGGGCTGTGTCGATCCCGGAGTTTTCGTTATATAGTCTTTGAACTAATTCTTTTTAAATATAGCTATCTGAAAGCTCTTATCGGATGGTATTGAGGAAAAAAGGGCGTGGAGGGGACTAGGTGCCATCCGATGTGTTTTGACTCTTAAAAACTAAAGTAGAACTTTCCATTCAAATCAGTTCTCTTTGAAGTTTATACGAGCATTTCTTCCATAAGAACCATATATGCCCCCAGGACATAATCTAAAGGCCTGTCCCTGGGTCCTGGGGGGTTTTATCGACACCTGAACTTTTGTTATATTATCTTTGAACTATTTCTAACAAAATGGCTATCTCAAAATTTTTATCGGATGCATTTGGGAAAAAATGATTTGGGGGTGCTGGTTACCCTCCGATATCATTTGACTCTTAAAAGGGCACTAGAACTCTCTATTTGCAATCGAATGAGCCCCCTTTCAAGTTTATAAATAGAACTTTCAATTTCCAATCAAATTAGGCCTCTCTGAATTTAATACGAGCACCCCTTTCATAAGAACCATATACGCCCCCAGGACAACACTTACGAGGCCTAACCCCCTGGCCCAGGGGGGTTGTGTTGACACCGGAGTTTTTGTTCTCTAATTTTCGAACAAAAAAAAACAAATACTATCTCAAAAGTTGTAGCGGATAGGTTTGGGGAAAATTGAGCGTGGGGGGGGGGGGGCTAGTTGCCCTTCAGTCTTTTGACTCTTAAAAAGTGAACCTGAACTTTCAATTTCCAATAAATGAGCCCTCTACGAAGTTTATACGAGCATTCCTTTCATAAGAATCACACATGCCTTCAGGACAAAACTTAGAACGCCTTCCCCTGGACCCTGGGGGGAGCGATTGTATTGACGCCGGAGGTTTCCTTATCCGACCTTTGAACTATTTTCAACAAAATGTCTATCTGAAAATTTTCATTAGATAGGTTTGGGAAAAAAGGCGTGGAGGGCTAGTTGCCCTCAGATCTCTTTTGAGGCTTAAAAAGTGAACTCGAACTTTTAATTTGAAATCAAATAAGCCCTCTCTGAAGTTTATGCATGCATTCCTTTCATAAAAATCATACATGCCCCAGGGCATAACTTACAACGCCCACGTCCGGGCTCTGGGGTTTGTGTGGACACAGGAGTTTTTGTTATGTGAGCATTGAACTGTTTTTAACAAAATGGCTATCTCAAAATTTTTATCGGATGCATTTGGGAAAAAAGAGTGTGTAGGGGGAGGGGGGGAGCTTTTTGCCCTCCGATCACTTTTGACTCTTAAAGAGGGCACTAGAACTTTTAATATCTAATCGAATTAGCCCCCTTTGAAGCTTATACGACGACCCCTTCCATATGAAGGGCCTCTCGAAAAAATAATAAATAAATAATAAAACATTGGAGGTGTATGGCCTTTACTATAGCAACGCTGTAGCGTTGCCTCTGATTAGAGCAATCGCAACGACCGGCTTATAGTCAGTGTAGCGTTGTATTATCTATGAGGTCCCTCAGCAGTAATGGAAAGCGACCAAAGGTTATTTCAAAGTAAAAAAGGTTAGATAAAAAGATATGTTAAGTAATAAACTCGCAGGCTAAAATTACCAATAAAATTCCGCGCAAAGGAATCAGAGCATCTTTCCGGTTGCCGTAGAAATGGTTTATGATTGAGATAGCTCGCCAAGTAAATTATCGATAGTTCTGAAATATTGCGTTTACAGGTCATATTCAGTAGTTGTATTTTGAGCTGATTTTTGAAGTATTTGGATCGTGTATGCTCCAAGCATTGCATGGCCATTTTTGGCGGGAGACTAATAAAAAAAAACAACAACGTTGTTTAAATCAAACACATCCATTCTGGTCACTAGTGAATCTAAAAAGAATCTACTGAAGGTTTCAGTACCACTAGCTTCGTCACTTTAGCGAGTGAAAATTGCTAAATCTGGAAGTATAGCTAAAAATATGTGTGGTAATTCGACATAAAAAAAAAACATAATTTGGGCAGTTTTAGATACATGCCCTCAGAAAAACCCTTTTTTAGATTACCTTAAAATTTGACAGCTTGCTCCAATTCTCGACAAATTTTTCACTTAAAAGATTAGAGTACCTTTTTAGTAGCTTTTGATTTCGCAAAAAAGCTAAAAGTTTGACTTGACAAATTCAAAATACTCTTTATCTTATCTTATAGATGTGAGTTACGTTCATTCCAGGGTGGTTAAGAAATTCAGGAGTAAATTTATCCAACCCTCCCTTGGAATCTTCAAAGACATTGAAACAACACTTCTTCATTCTAGGGTGAAAACATAGTAATTTCAATTGAATTAAGTAATTTTATCGTCAATTCAATTCCTCTTTCCCGTTTATCCTTCACAGACTAAAGCCAGCTAAATTAAAACGTTCGTTCATTCCATTGTAGTTTTTCTTTGTCCTCTATCCGCAGATTTTTTTGTGCGTTTGCAACTCAATGTGAGTAGAGTAGTACCTACCATATTGCGGCCTTTATGTTCCTTCCGGTTTTTCTGGTAGGTAATTCTAATCTAGTAGTTACAGGTCATCACACTCTTTGCCAAAGCCCCTGTACAAAAAGGTCTATAGGTCTTTGCCAAGAGGACTTGCGCAATTTCAAAGTTCAATGTCTTTTTTAGTTCAAAAAACCGATGTCTCTTCTTTTTTACTCGCCTATTATTTTTTGTATATAATCAGGTTCCATATTTGATTCTCCATCAGTTTCGAATCGTTTATATTCGAGATTACAAGCATTTTTTGTAAAAAACATTTATATAGAAAAAATGGATAATTCTAACCTTTTTCTGGTGAGTAAAAATATTCGCATTATTAAAAAGAAATTGTCATTAAATTAAGGAAGAAATTCTTTCCTTACACTAGAACTAAGGGTACTTATGTACTTAGAAGCTTGTTGTTTTTAGGAGTTGAAAAAACCTCTAATTCTCTTATAGGTTGAAATTTACGGTGTGATTTTTTATCAAGATCAGTGGTCTTTTTAGGGAATGTTTTTTTTGAAAAAAGTGCTTAGCTTTTCGATCGGTAATTTAGGATTAGAATAAAATGTTGATTTTTTAATGTATTAATTGTTACAAAGCTTCCTTTTTTATCAAGATCAGTGTTTTTTTTTAGGGATGTTTTTGAAAATACTTCCAGGCCAGTCTGCATTTATGGTGTGATTTTTTATCAAGATCAGCGGCCTTTTTAAGGATGTTTTTGAAAAAAAGTGCTTAGCTTTCGATCGGTAAATTGGGATTAGAATAAAATGTTGATTCTTTTAATGTATTAATTGTTACAAAAAAGCTTCCTTTTTATTACAGTGTGATTTTTTTTTTTTTATCACGATCAGTGGTTTTTTAGGGATGTTTTTTGAAAATATTTCCTGACCAGTCTGCATTGAAGAATCTCTTCCTGAAATTTAATGCGTTCAAAACCCTCACCCCCCATTTCCTCAAAAATAAAATTTGTTACCTTATAACCCTATTTAATAAATAACATTGTTAGCTATCCTTTTTATTTAACGGACCTAATTATCTCATAAGAGGGATTGACTGAGCCGTGCTAATTAACTTTTCCACTTCTTAAATTTCTATTTATGTCTACATTTGATTGAAATCTGATAGTTTTACTTGACTGTCATATGCAATTCTTCTCCATATTGTTTAATAAGGAACGCAAATACTGCTTTTTAAGTTTGAATTTACAAATACAGTCACGGAAGCATGGACATAGGAGGAGAGGGGGGGGGGGAGGAGCAGTTTATAAAAGGTCCTCCATCTCACTATCAAAACCTCTGATTTTGAAATCAAGATGTCTAACATAAACTAAATTATTTTCCAAAAACCCAAAATGCATTTTTGCTACATGCTAAATTTTTTTTGTCTTTTTTTTTTAAGGAAGAAGAGACGTGCAATAATCCTCCTTCTGAGAAAAAAGCAAAATATGGCGAACCTTCGTTAATACAGCCCACAAGAGCGTCTGTTATCAAATTCGCTAGAAAAGTTACACACGATCATGCATCGAGCACTCAGCTTATAGCGACAGAACCCTCTGACTCCTGCGTTGGCTCCATGGCAACTGGAAGGAAGTTGAAAAGGAGTTCAGATATAGAAGACCAGTTAGAATTTGTAAGCATATACATATTTTTTTTTTTTCTATCCCTATTTTCAAAAAAATAAGACAAAATTTTCTCAGGCGCATAGCTTTTTAAAAACTTAAAATTTGTTTTTAAGCTATTTAATTTTCTTTCATTAACCAAATTAGCGATATTTATGGAGTGCTTATCATGCATTTCTAAATATAAAAAAACCTTACCTCGTAACTTATAACTAAGATGCATTCTAATACAATATTCCTTTTAGACAAAAAAAACTAACTATTTGAAAACAATTGCCACTATACAGTTAACACGCACTTTTAGACTGGTATTTTCGTCCCTAATGCATTTGAATACATCCGCTATACTTATCAGATCTACCACTGCTTTTAATCCGACTTGAATTCTAAGTAGGGTCGCATGCAAATTGGACTTTAAATAGCAAGACGTATATCTTCAATAAGCAATTTACACAGGGAAAAAAGGTTTTTTGACAATTTCCAAATATGTCTTCGCAGCAATTTTAAGAAACATTATTTGGATGAAAGTCGTTTATGGCCATTTCATTGAAACACTTAGGTGTTTTTCAAGAAAAGAATTTGAGACTATTTGAACAGTGTTGTGAAATCCGATACCCCTCCAACTCGGAAAGGGTATCGATCCTCCTACCTCGAAGGAAGCCCCCCGGTTCCCAAGGGTTCTCCCTGGGAGGGGTTTGGGGGGGGGGGCTCTAAAAAGGGGCCCATTCAACATTTTAATTGTTGATATGGACGGAGAAAAAAGTTCTTCTCTCTTACCAGTATTTATTTAGCCCAGGTCGAAAAAATCCGTTGGCAAAAGACAGAGGAAAATACGGATTATTGAGAAGGTAGCACCACCGAGCTCCGACATATGGAGTTCGTTTCCTTTAACTGAAGCCGAGGAGCAACTGCTCGTACAACATACTGCATCAGTCGAACAATGGTCCAATTTCATTAACAGTTACAATGAAGAAGCTCAAAGAATTGAATTGGACTCATATTTTGCGTTTTTATTTTAAAAAAAAATTTGGAATAAAACCATTAATTTTTTCTATCATTCTCTTGTTCGAACTTACCCTTCTAATAAGAATAAGACTACATTTTCCCGACAAAAAAAAAATATTTTTTTTTTTTTAACATGTTCAGTTGACATTATGAAAGACATAAGGCAATGTAACTTTTTTTTTTCTTCTTTTAATTGTTCAGGTGGTGGGACAATGACTATGAGAAATTGACAAAAGTTTATTAACTAAAAAAAAAAAAAATGATTATTTTACATAAAAAATAAAAAACTTTTTTTTTCTACAGATTAAAAATATAGCACCCCCAGCGGCAGCACCATTGAGTGATGATGCAAGTATATTTACAGAACCAATTCTGTCACCACCAGCAGAGTTCAGGGATGAACCTACACTGGTTCTAGAGAACATGGAGTGGCATGAGGGGTTCCTTAATGATGTTTTTGGGGAAATGGCCAGCCTGGAGGACTTAACTTGTGATATTGACATGGTTGAGGACCCAGAGTGGGCAGATAGTTTCATGCGCGAATATTTAGATGATGATGCTACAAGTAAATCTGAACTGGGTCCTCATAATGAAATTCCATCAGAGGACAATACAGGCTGGCTTGACCAATTGTCCCCAAACACCTTAGAATATGTACTAGGGGACCTCATGTCACAACCCTCCAATGTGATTGAACAAACAGGGTCAGGACATCAAAACAGTACTACGTCCCCGGAATTGCCTGATTTTATCTGTTAGAATCTGCTCTAGGTCATTTGCAAACATACAGGGTAGATTTTAGCCTTCCCGAGGAAAACGCTGGCAATATTTTAACTGACCCCGTGAAAAATCTCCATAGCTATATCGACAAAATTCGAGCACTTATTGATATTCAGATCCAGAATTGGGGAGGTCGAGGGGGAATTAAAGCATCAGTCAACCAAAAAGTTTTTTTTTACAAAAGGGGACATCTGGGGACATTTTTTATTTTCATTTTTCGACGGGGAACCAGACTTTTTACCCAGGTCTAAACGATTTTGAAGACAACTTTTTCAACTGGGTAAATAAACTAATTTCAACTTTGGATACATTTAGCGAGAGAGGGAGTGGTTCCACCATTTTATACATTAAACGAATGGATCTGAATCTCAGTAGATTTAAAAAAAACTTTATTTTAAGGGGAGCGGGTAATCTAAAAATAAAATGCCACCCAGATTTGTCAACTACAGGAGGAGTTCAGGGTTTCTATTTTGACACTGGACTTCAATGCTTTAAGTATGCATTTTTAGCGGCGGCCCATAAGACATTAAACAGTGAATCAACAATGAAAAATCTTGACAAACTTGCACGTAACGGTGGAAAAAATTTCCCTAAAGTAAATTTTGATTGTTTAGAGGGAAAATATCCGGTGTCCTTTAAAGAAATAAGCATATTCGAGAAAGCAAATGAAAATCTTGGGGTGGGGGTAGTTGTTCTCCAGTACGACACTGAATTTGTAGATGGGGGGAAAAAACCGAATAAAAAAGGGGTTTTGTACTCAGTGAGGACACCGAGGGTGGAAAATGTTAAAAATTTTGTATGGGTTATTTACCAGCCTCCCAAAGATGTAAATTCTTATGGTCATTTTTTCCCCGTTACGGCGATAAGTCGACTCCTCTCTCAAGGCGTTCAGAAGGGTGAACGTTTCTATTGTCCCATGTGCCTCTCCCCATTCACATCTGAGCGAACGTTTTCAGATCACATGGGGCATTGCAAAATTCACGGAAATCAAAGAATAGAAATGCCGGCAGAAGGCAAAGACATTTTACAATTTAAAAATTTTCAAAATTCTCTTCTGCAATCTGATAAAATGTCTTTGGATTGTGAAACAAGACTGGTTGAGGTATCAGACCCATCAAGGCCAAACATAGTCAAGGAACACAAACTAGTTGCGTGTTCCTACGCACATGCCCGTCGCGACGCCAACAATAAAATGCTATTGGAAGAGTTTTTTTTGACTATGGACGAGGAGAGCAGTATGGAAAAGCTATTGGTTTCTTTAATAAAAACGGTAAACAGGGCAATTTCACGATTACGTCATACTAATTATCCGATGACATTGTCGGATAAAGAGCAATTGGCGTTGGAAAAGGGAACAATTTGCTGGGTGTGTAGGGGTGCCCTTGCCCCAAAAGACGCGGTGCAGGACCACGATCACCTTATTGACCCCAATTCAACGGGAAAAAGTAACTTTCGGGGGTGGGCTCACAATTCATGTAATTTAAAAATTAAACAACAACTTTTTCTACCGGTTTTTATACATAACTCTAACTACGATCTGAAGTTTGTGCTACCTGCATTGGCACATCTTCAAAGAAATCGAACAGTGGATGATGATGCATGGGTGATAGACAGCTTTACGTACAAAATCATACCTAAGTCATCGGAAAAGTTGCTTGTTTTGGAATTTATGTGGAAATTTGTTGAAGCCGGTGTTGAGTACACGAATAAAATTCGCTTTTTAGATTCCTACAGTTTTTTTCCCAAATCATTGAGCGAATTAATTCAAGTGCAGAAAAACGATGACGGCAGCAATGCTTTCCCCCTTCTCAAGCAACAATGTCCAAATGATTTATATGATTTGTTAACGGTCAAGAGCATCTATCCTTATGACTTTTATTGTTCCATGTCGAGATTCGCCGAGGAGGCTATTCCTTGTATTGAATCGTTTTACGACAGTCTTCACGATCGTAGTTGCACCCCCGAGGAATACAGTTTTGCTAAAAAAGTTTGGGCAGCGGGAGGGTGTAAAAATGGATATGACTACTGCAAGCTGTATTTGTCGAGTGACGTGTTAACTTTGTTAGACATTATGTGTAAAAATACGGATAAAATCTATGAGGAGTTTAATCTTGATTTGGGGTATTATTTTTCTTCGCCTCATCTAGTGATGGACCTCATCCTGAAAATTAGTGGGGAAAAAATCGGGCTGATCACCGACATTGATCAGCACCTGTTCATCGAGAGGTCAATGAGGGGGGGTTTTGTTTTTCACGGAGACCGTATCTTGGAAACTGATCCAACGGGGGAGAAGACGGGGACAAAATCAAATGCAGTTTTCCTCGATATGAATTCTCTCTACCCCTCGGCCATGTCCCATTATGCACTACCTTGCGGCGACTATAAATGGCTCAATGACCCTCAAGCTCCCCATTTCCCCAACATTGGCGACGACAGTGTTGAGGAGAATGGACCGGTTGGATGGTTTTTTGAAATTGATGGAGAGATACCAGTCGAGCTTCACGATTCAGTAAAGGATTTTGTTTTCCCGTGTATCAATAGACCTGTGACTAAGGACTCTTTGAGTCCTCGCAATAGGCGTTTAGTCGAGGTGGACGGATTGCATTGGGCGCCTTCAAAACAAAAACTTATTGCTGACCTTCTGCCGAAAAAAAACATAGTTGTACATCATGTAGCGTTAAAATGGATGTGTAACAATGGTTTCAACGTCACAAAGGTTCACCGAGCACTCGAGTTTAGTCAAAAACCCTATTTGAAAACGTTTGTTGACACTTTTGTCAGCAAACGTTCTGCAGCAAAGACGAAAGCCGAAAAAGAAATTTATAAACTCATTTTGAATTTGGCTTTCGGCAAAATGTGTGAGAGTGTTCGTAATAGGAATCGTTGCGACGTTGTGACCGATCCAGAACAATGTGCTCGAATTATTGCCGATCCCAATTACACTTCCTTTACAATCATTGGCCCGGACATGGTACTTTTGAATAGGAAAAAAAGACGCATTGTCCTGAATAAAAATATTGCAGCAGGCAGTGCTATCTTGGAGATCTCAAAAAAGCTCATGTTGGAATTCTACTACAATGTGGCTAAGGTACAGTGGCCGGAAAAGGGGCAAGTAGAGGTCTGCTACGGTGACACGGATTCTCTACTGCTCAAAGTAAAAACATCAAATCTAATTGATGATTTGGCGCACGGTGAAATTATCAGTTCACGGATGGACTACACCAATTGGAGTGTTGGTCTTTACCCTGAGCTAGTAAAACGTCGGGCGCCCAATCAACTTTTATTTTTAAAATCTGAAACGGGTAGCGACTTGATTTCCCGTGGTATGTTTGTAGGTCCGAAGGTGTACTTTATACAGACACACGACGAGGAAATCAAGAAACGTTGCAAAGGAGTACCCACGCGCTATGTGGACAAGAATTTCAATATGGACATTTACAGGAATTGTATTACTGAAAATACAATTCCACGAGCCAAATTGTTGGCAATTCGTTCATTGAAGTACAAGAACTATACTGTAAATGTAGAGAAAATAGCCATGAGTACCATTTCCGACAAGGTCTATGTTTGTCAAGATGGTGTGACCACCCTCCCCCTTGGTCACTATTTAACTTCAGACCGGATCGAATGTATTGCCCACCGTGAAAGTCTCGGTTTAAATAAAGTCCTGTAACTAATTTCCTAAAAACCTTTGGGGGGGGGCCTCGCGGCCCGGGGGGGGGGGGCCTCGCGGCCCGGGGGGGGGGGGGGCGCCGCCAGCGCGGGAGGCGCACCGACACCAAAGTTATCTTTTTTTTTGGACTTAGAGCAGATTTTTTTTTTTCAAGTGTCATCTCTAATTTAATATTTTCTTCTCTGTAAAAAAAAAAAAAAAAAAAAAAAATGTTTTTCTCTCTCTGTACCCATGTAAATGTTGTTGTTGTATTTTTTATTATAAATAAATTAAAAAAAAAAAAATTTATTTTTTCAAGTGCTCTCTCTCTAATTTAATGTTTTTTTTTCTCTATAAACAAAAAAAAAGTGTTTTTTATCTGTGTGTACCTATGTAAATGTTGTTGTTGTTGTTGTATTTTTTTATTATGAATAAAATAAATAAATTAAAAAAAAAATTTATTTTTTCAAGTGCTCTCTCTCTAATTTAACGTTTTTTTTCTCTATAAACAAAAAAAGTGTTTTTTATCTGTGTGTACCTATGTAAATGTTGTTGTTGTTGTATTTTTTTATTATGAATAAATTTAAAAAAAAGTGTATTTTTTCAATGTATTGTTACTTTTTTATCTGCATATAATAAAAGAAAAAAATATGATTCTTTGTCTTTTGTCTTTGTCTTCTGGAAGAACAGAGTAGTAGGGAAAAAAAATTATTTAGTCATTAGACAATTAGGGTCTACAGTTAGTTGTTCTCCAGGTGAACTGTTGAAAGGAACATGTATCAATTTAAAACACCATTCAGATCGTTTCTGTGTGGGCCCTCAATGTCGGGCAAAACAACACTCTTAACTAAAATAATTAAAAATTGTGATAAAATGTTTGCGGAAAAGCCGAAAAAAATCTACTATTGCTATAGTATTTGGCAGGAGTCGTACAATAAAATAAAAGCAATTGCTGCCATGGGATCGATGCAGATACAGTTCATACAGGGACTTGACGTTTTCAACATTATTGAACCAAACTCTTGGCTGATCATTGACGATCTGGCTGAATCCATTGAACAATGGTCCCAGCAAATGTTGCAATTGTTCACTGTTCGCTCTCATCATGAACAGATTTCCGTTACTCTGGTTCTACACAATCTCTTTCATCAGAGCAAATGTATGCGAACACTTGCTTTGAACTGTACCTACTATATCATCTACAGAGTTGTTCGTGATTCTAGCTCGCTAATAACCCTCAATAAACAAATCTATCCAGGTGCCCCTAAATTCCTGCTCTCAGCATACAATCAGGCAACTAATAAACCCCACGGTTATATCCTGCTGGATCTTAATCAAAATACACCCGAGGATCTGCGTGTAGTCACAGATATTTTCGACAATGAAATTACAGTATATCTCCCGGTGAACACTAAAAAGACCTATTAGTCGCTATCATGACACTGAAGAAACTACATGAAAATAGACACTTGTTTTCAGTTCTAAGCACTTCAAAACCTCAGCTTAGAAAAGCAATACTCAAACATGGTATTGACAATGATTTCATTAATCTAATATCTGAACTTTGTTTAAATTTGACCGAGGGTAATGTTCAACTACCAGAAGTAGTTAAGCAACAGGCAAAGCAACATCGTTCCATTGTACGTACATTGGCCTCTAAAAAGAAAGGAAAGAATTTTAAAAGGAAACGACTTCTTCAGGCGGGCGGTAGCTTTTTCACACTTTTACTGCCAATAATTGCAGGACTTGTAAACAGTTTTCTCTAGTGAGAATGGCAAAACCCTATAAATTGACTCCAATAGAACTCGCTCTCTCACCCGTCGAACACTTTGAGGACAATCTGAGTAAATTCCTCGACAATGAAACTATTGATGATGATAAAAAACTGATTTTACTTCAAGATGCACTTCTCCGAGTGGACAAACACTATCGATCAAAGCCCACTGCTGCTGCTGCTGATCTCAAAAAAGAATCATCTCCTCAAGAGTCTCCTGCTGCTGCTGCTGGAACACAATTAAAGAAGGAGGAATTGGATTCAATTGTATTGAAAATTGGAAATCTAATGCCCCACTCATATCGTGAACAAAGTAAACGACTCCTAATCTATCTCTTGGAAAGTGATCAAATTCAAGTTGAGAGCAATGGGGAAAGGATTATAATTCAGGGCAAGAGCTATAATCTACTTGATTTAATGTATGACATGGTTACAAATCGTAAAGGACTATTATCATTTGACACTCGTCTATACAACTTTCTAAATTCATTAAACTTCCCCAAAAGTCTTATTGGCAATAGACAAATTCCAAAAAAATTAAATGAACGTGCATCATCATCATCAACATTAAAAGATGAACTTGAAGCAGAAGAAGATTTTAAATCAATTTTGGAAAATACTAGCACACCACTGATAGCTAGACAAAAGCGAAGACGTATCAAGTCAACGTCTCCGTCACCAGCAGCAGCGGCAGCAGCCAGTATACAAAAGGGTAGCGGACGTTACACAACGTGTTTACGTTCAAAATGGCTGAAGTTCTGAAAGGTGTTTATGAAAATATTGGCGAGGCGGGGAGTTTAAGTTCCCCCACAACTCTTTCCAAAGTCACGGGTGTTCGCACTAAAAGTGTACAAGACTATCTACAAAATGAACCAAGTTACACTCTGCATAGAAATCATAGACTTCGTGCCAATCAATATCGAAAAACTAAATCCTTTTACCCATTGGATATAATGCAAGCAGATCTCCTGACTCTAGATGAGCTTCAAAGACGTCACAATACACCGTACAAGTACATTCTACTTGCAATCAGTGTTTTTAGTCGCTATGCATATGCAATTCCATTGCGATCAAAGAGAGGTGTTGAAGTTGCTCAGGCCATTGAAAGTATTCTCGAAAAGGATTCATATAAAAAAATTCAAACGGATCGCGGTAGTGAATTTGTTAATCCTCATGTTGCAAAAGTACTAGAGAAATATAGTACACTGCTCTATCATAGTCACAGTCCTATAAAGGCTGCATTGGCCGAACGATTGATAAGAACTATTCGACTTTTAATTTCAAGATATTGTACATTGAAAAATACACCAGCTTTTATTCATGATCTAGATAAAATCATGTTGATTTATAATCAACGACCTCATCGCTCATTGTCCAACTCTACACCAACGGAAGTTCATCATTCGGATCATAATACAATTGACACCTTTCTTAAACAATATTCCAATGAATCAAAGGCCAAGAAGAAGAAGAAAAATAAATTCAAGGTTGGTGATACTGTTCGAATTAATAGAACAACTAATGTTTTTGAAAAGGGGAATTACTTGTGGTCCACTGAACTTTTTAAAGTGGCAAAAATCCTAGACACTAAACCCATAACTTATCGCCTGCGTGATACCAAAGATGAAGAGATTCTCGGCGGCTTTTATGACTATGAATTGCAAAAAGTTAAAAATGCTAGTGAAATCTATCAAATTGAAAAGATATTAAAGACACGTACTCGCGGGGGTAAGAAACAGTTACTTGTTCGCTGGCTAGGATACAACTCTGATTTTGATTCTTGGATTGGTGTTGAAGATATTGACAATGCCCAATGATTTCTATGTAACTTTCATGTCCAACGTTTCCGATCCTCTCTACAATGACTTGAATACGACAAGTGATTTTTGGACAAAACTCTCACCCGCCATCAAATTTGACGGTGCATATGAAGTGGCCCTTGTCGACTGTATCCTCAAAAATACCTATGACATCCTGAGAAAGGATCGTAAATATGAAATAAAAATACGACCGTTTGAATTCGGTGATGAAGGTGCAATGGCAACTTTTGACTCTAATCAGTACCCTATTGCTAACATCCCCTACAGGGAATACAATAACATGCATGAACTGTGTCGAGTTATCAACAAAAAAATTGCAAGTCGAAAAAAAGGTGGTTTCACTTTCAATTACTCGACAGAACAAAGGAGAATTTATATTACCAATCCATTTGAGAATGAAAGAATTTTCCTCAATGAGAATTTACGTGAGGTTCTTGGTTTTAAAAAACGTATTATTAGGACAGAAAATTTCAGTGGTAGTGACCAAGTTATCTATGCAGACTATGCACCCAGCTTCTCCACGGACACTTGTATATTTCTCTACGCTTCATTTGTGGAAACATCTCGGGTTGGTAATTCAAATGTTCCCCTCCTACGAGTTCTTGAACGAAAAACCAATCAAGAACATGTTCACCACTACAATATAAAGCATCTTCAGTATATTCCCGTAAACACTTCCTATTTGGAACTCTGTCAGTTAACACTAAGAACCGAATTAGGTGATCCAATAGCAATTTCAAAAGGCCTAGCAGTGATTACATGTCATTTTCGACCTATTGTCAACGACGGTACAATCACCTAAAAAATGAACAATAGAAGAATTTCATTTGTCTGTCCCGATATTGACTGTTATGTTGGTGCTTTGAGTCCACGTCAAATAGGCAATGGATTGGACTACTACAAGGGGCGTACTACAATGTCTGGCTATGGTGTTGGTAGCTGGTTTGCTAGGCTATTTCGTTCTGCACTACCCCTTGCCAGAAAATATCTTGTACCTGCTGCATCAAATTTTGCTGCCTCCACACTACAGGACTGGGGGTCGGGCAAGAATTTCAAGGAGAGTGTTAAAGAAAATATTAGATCTTCAGCAAGAGCCGTTGGCGAACAATTAAAATCTCGACAAAATGGGGAGGGATTGAAAAGGATGCGTTCGCGTCATTCACTCATCAGTCTCCACCCAGGCAGGAAGCAAAGGACATCAACAAGGACTTTGAGAAATAAAACAACAAAGACCAATAAGCAGCAGAAGAAGAAGAAGAAAAAGATCGTTAGATCAAAGAAGGATTTCTTCTCTTAAGATGACTTATCTCCCTCACAAGGAATCATATCCATCAATCACTTCCTCATTGAATCTATTCAATGCTGAAAATGTTGATGTCAGTGTCAAGTATGGCTACTATGAACAATTTCATCCCCAACAGCCCCTCTCGGAAAATATACACTTTCAAATATTTTCCAATGAAGACTATTTCATTGATTTGTCGTCAACATTTATTGATTTAAATATTGTGGTGAAGAAAAAGTCAGATAATACAACTCCAAATGCCGGCGATGGTCTCTCCTATGAAAACTGTATTCTACACAACCTATTCAAACAAATTAATGTATTTATTAATGGTACATTGGTGAGCACCAGCAATAATTTATCCAACTATGCAAGCTACATACAATTTATGATGATGACGCCAAAGGCGTACAAGGAGATGAGAGGACAATCATTGGGCTATGAATATCGAACAGGTGTTGATACTGACGGTGAGTTGACCACTGCAGTGACCCAGGAGTATCATCTAGTTGGAAAATTAAATCATGAGATATTCAATGTATCCCAATGGCTACCCCCCAATGTCAAGATTGACATAAAGTTACAGATGGCCCCATCGAATTTCATTCTGAGAAAAACACTTCCTGCAGCACCCGATGCAAATGTTATTATCACATCGGCAATTCTCCACGTCCGAAAACAACAAGTTATGAGCTCTGTTGCATTGGCAGTGGAAAAGCTAAGAGCCAATGGTAACAACATTAAACTTCTTGTCCCCCATACAATCACCAATCAACGTCACATTGCCACCGGTTCTCGTAGCTATAGCGATTCATCGTTTATCAATGGAGAAATCCCTTCAAAATTGGCTTTGGCCTTTGTGAAGAGTGGCAGTGCCGTTGGATCCTGGACTGAATCCCCCCATGATTTTAATTTTTTCGGTCTATCTAGCCTTGTGTGCAAAGTGAATGGTATTCCACTGTACACTCTATCATTTGATAAAAAATCCTATAGAACTCTGTACGAGTTGACCATGCAATCCCTAGATCATGACTCTCAACTATTTGAAAATGGAATAACCGAATCAATGTTTTCAAAAAATCATGGGGTTATTGTTTTGGACTTGTCAGGCACACAGGATATGAGCATAGTACGAACTGGGAATGTACGTTTAGAGTGTACATTTGCCGATGCTCTGACTGAGAGTATCACGCTAATATCACTGAGCCAATTTGAAACCTATTGGGAAATCACACCCGACGGCAGTGTTCTACTAGACCTTGCACCATGAACACAAATCAAATAATCAATGTATTTAGTATGGATCCATACATGTCCCAGTACAAGTCCTATTGCATACCCTCGGACTTCATTGAAAAAATTCCAAGTGTTAACAATACCCTAATCATTGTTAATAGCAGTCCATCGACTTTGAAGACCGGTCATTGGCTATGCATCTTTCAAACGGCGAAGAATATTGAATTTTTTGATCCTCTTGGCCTATCGTATAAATTCTACGCTCCATACATCAGCAACTTTATTGAAAGCAGTGGGAAAACCATTATTCAAAATCAACGAAGAGTACAGGATTTAGCGACTAAGACATGTGGCTTTCATGCACTACTCTTTTTCATGTTCAGATGTCGTGGCTACACCTACAAGCAGTTTCTCAACATCTACGTTGACTTACCTCAATTGAACGACTTTCTAGTGGAGAATATACTTACAAGTGTATTTAATATTGATTTTAGTGCCCTAAGAATAAAATGTTCCAAAGATGTATGTGAAATTGTTTATTAATAAAAAAAAAAAAATTATATACATGATAAAACGACTTTTCTACTCTTTTAGATTTCATCCACTACTAGGTATTTGTCGACAACAACTAGTGCAGGTAGATTATTTGAATTCACAGTGTACTGATTCTGATGTACTGCAATGTCAGGGTCACATTTTCTACAGTAGAGTGTGACTTCACTCTTGTCATATCTCTTTGTATAGTCAATGATACTATTCGCATTCATTCTATAGAATTCACATGTTTCAATTTGTGTATTTGAAGCAATTTCACAAACAGTGTCCTCAAGTGTCGAATCACATTCTGTCACTGCCAAATAAAAATCAGTGGGCTTATAATCATAACACCCAGTGTCTTCACAGCAATGATGTAGAAACCATATTCTCTTGTTGTTCCAACAGTTGAATCGTTGACCTGGTTCCTCCTCCCAGAACAATCTAAAACCACGACGATACCAATCTCGTAGCAATAAACTAAAATCACGGTTAGGATTCTTTCCAATCATACCGGGATATGTACTCTCCCACTGCTTACATTTTTCATAATGACAATTGGAGCATAGGTGGCCTCTAGGATGAGAGTCACACACCTCTTCAAGACAGGAATTACAACCTTTAATTTTTACAGCATATCCTCTATGCAATTTACACGGGTTGCATAATCTACACTTTTCATCACACTCCTCAATCATTGTGCAATTCTCACATGATGACCAACTGCCCAGTGAGTACATACATAGTGGGCATGTATGGAACATTTTGTCATGTGTTGACGCTCTCACTGCCACAATGAAACTGAGCTAGCAACATCAAAAAAATTGTCTGAGATAGAGAGAGAGAGAGGAGTAAATCATCCTTGAGCACCATCTTTCTTATGAAAAAAGTCCTAAATTTCTAAAAACTAATGTTTAAAAGCATATCCACAATATCATTTTGCTGTGTCATGATCAATATATCAATAAATTGTGTAAATGCATTTGGACCACGATGTAGAAGCTTCATACAATAGTCTAATGATGGAGAATCAGTTTTCATTATATCGACAAGCATTCCCTGAGAAAATATCTTCCTTTGAATAGACAACTCTAGAAAATCATCGTCTAGAATCAAACGCTTTTCCATAAGAACTAGATTCCTCATGATTCGATCTTTCTCGAATCTATCCATTTTTTAGAGTCCTAACTCTCTCACAACCAACTTCAGACTAATCAGAATCTCTTTTTTGTACTCAAAATATACGCTAGTCTACTATAGAAAAAAAGAAAAAATACCATTGATTTAGAAACAGTTTTATTGAACATAATTACAATAATAATAATATTCACTGATGCATTTTGTTCTCATCAATATATTTCGATAGAACATCTAATGCTGACCGAAGTTTATTTATATGGAGAATATTTACTTTTCCAGCAAAACACAGCTGTTCCTCCTGCTTAAATTTGCTTAATGATATCACATATCTAGCATACATAGTGTCCCATTCAAGACATAGTCTACAGCCAGCAGTTATTTCCACAGCTACATTAGGTACTCGTATATCGTTGCTGCTGCTGCTGTCGGTTCCATCATTAATCTCCAATAGTGTAAATGCACCACTCATTTTTTTTTCTCCACTAATATCCTCTCAAATAAAAACTATTCTCTTTGAATCCAATTCTTTTACTAATATGAATTGTAAAGAAAACCATTCCTTTTATTCAAATCCTAATCACCAATCAAGTCATACACGTTCCTCTTGGCAAAGAGTGTGATGACCTGTAACTACTAGATTAGAATTACCTACCAGAAAAACCGGAAGGAACATAAAGGCCGCAATATGGTAGGTACTACTCTACTAATGTGATTTGTTTCATAGCAGCAGTAGTAGTAGCGATTGAAATAGTAGCTGGAGTAGTTTCGTAGTCAATTGATCTTCCCCTTCAAGCATTCTCTGAAAGTTCCAACTTAATACCCAAATCCATTCTTGAAATACGCCCTTTTGACGATATCCATGCACATCATACGCTTACCATGCTTCAAATGCTTAGCCTTAATAGTACTAGTATCATAGAGTAATAGTGGCAGTATAGGAACAGTAGTAGCAGTAATAGTGTTTATTAATAGTAGTACTAGTAGTAGTAGTAGTAGTAGTAGTAGTAGTAGTAGTAGTAACAGTAGTAGCAGCAGTACTGCTAGCAGTAGCAGCCTGTACATGTTGCCTTTTGGTCAGTACAAAACCCCCCTTATGAAGCCCCAGAATTTTCATCTTGACACAGTAAGCCACACCGAATATAATATTGATACGTCCTTTTGACAGTCTGTATGCACATTGTATGTTTTGATTTAGCTCAGCTTTCCTCTCCTAAGATGTTAAATTCAATATCCTCTGTCTTGGTAATACTCGCTACAGACGCCTTAGTTAGTAGTAGTAGTGGTAGTAGTAGTAGTAGTAGTAGTAGTAGTAGTAGTAGTAGTAGCGGTAGTAGTAGTAGTAGTAGTAGTAGTAGTAGTAGTAGTAGTAGCAGTAGTGGCAGTTGTAGTAGTAGTAGTAGTAGCATGCAAATATTGCCCTTTTGGTAAATTGATCATCTCCCATTGCATTTCCTGAAAGTTTGAAATTAATATACTCAGTCATTCCTGAGTTATGCCTTTTGGACCACGTGTATGCATATAACGTGTTTTGATTTAGTTTAACGCTCCAACACTCCCCTTAGAATTCTCTGAAAGGCTCATCTGAATACCCTTCAAATACCCCTCAAGGGGGGGGGGGGGTAGTTTCAACCCTGGAGGCATTGTTATATGATCTTTGGACTATTTTGAAGAAAATGGCTATTTCAAAATTTCGATTGGATGCACTTGGGGGAAAGAGGGTGTTGGGGAAGTTGCCCTACGATCAATTTTGACTCTTAAAAGGGAACTAGAGACAGTCCGAAAGCGCTATTAGAGAAGCATATATAAAAACTAATAAGCGATAAAAAAAGAAATGTAAATGTTGATGGAAAGGCTGAAAATACGTAACATAAAGGAAAATAAATTTTTATGGTGAAACTGCCGCGTTTTTCGTAATAGAAAGGCTAGGATGGTTGGTGCGGATGATTCTAAACTAGCAAACAAAGAAACAGGGAGACGATGCTGATACAAAAGTGGGAAAGGTAAAACAGTCCACATATGTTTGATAAATTTGCTACTATTTCGGTGAAAAAAAAAATCTGGAACATATTTCTACACTGACTGCAAAGGTGCATAAGGGCAAATCCTTAGATAGGGAGGGAGAGAAAATTTATCTAAGGGAGAGTTGTCAAAATCTAAAAAAGTCCATTTCAGAACGCTCTAGTACAATAGTTTCGATGTATTTAGTTTAGACCGTTGAATTATTCCCTGATCAATAGAAAAATAGCAATTTATGTCTTGTTTCAGTCTGTTGAAAGAGTAGGAGATCCAATTCAATCAATACGTTTAGTACTTCTATCGACAAAATTTCACAAAAGAAACTCTTAAAGGTGCCAATCACAAAAGTTTAAAATTGCTCCGCCAAAGATATTTCCATTTCCTTAACCTTCAGTGCTATATAAATATAATCTCAATTAATCTTTTCAATCAGAATTTCTTCCCTGTTGATAATTGATCTTTTTCAAGTTGTTCGTAAATTACAAGTTTTATTTTCTATTTCATGTACATAATTTATAAGCGGAAGAATATGACGAAACTTGAATTTCTTTGGTCATGGTAATCATCTCATAATGCAATTATATAAAAAAAAAAGTTTTTTTTAGCTGAAAGTAAGGAGCAACATTAAAAATTAAGACGAACAGAAATTATTCCATATATGAATGGGGTTGTCCCCTCCTCAACGCCTGGCTCTTTATGCTAAAGTTGTTCATTGTTTTAAAAAATAAAGTTGTGAAACAGAGTCAAACTTTAGCGTAAAGAGCGAGGCGTTGAGGCGGGGACAGCCCCTTTCATATACGAAATAATTTCTGTTCATTTTAAGTTTTAATGTCGCTCCTTACTTTCAGTTAAAAAACTTATTTTTTTTATTTAATTTCTGAACGTTTTTCGATTAATGCAGCTTTGATTTGGGCTAACTGTACATGAATAATTAAAACGAAATTTGCATATTAATTTTACTTTTTTTGGCTAAATGGCTTTCTCAAATTTTGATCTGACGTATCTTACGAATTAACTTACGTAACGAACTACTATATTCGTATATTTTTATTACGTATATTAGGGAGTTTGCCCTCTAGTCAATACCTCGCTCTTTACGATAAGGTTCAAATGTTATTCCAATTCTTTAAGAATGACCCCCTTAATCACAAAGGTCGTTGATTGGAATAAATAGCGCTGATGAAAGTAAAAAAAAAACTTTAGCGTGAAGAGCGATGTAATTACAAGGAGGCAAACCTCATCATTCACGTAATAATTTCTGTTCATTTTAATTTTTGACGTTGCTCCTTATTTTCAGTTGAAAAAGTTTTTTTTTAATTTTGTCTGTGGTCGTTTTTTAAATAATGCTGGGAAGTCCGGCGCCCCCTTCATAGCAATGTTCCTTCCCCCATGAAAACTTCCTCCGTGAAAAGATCCTTCCACGTAATCTCCGACCCCACACTCCACAACTACCAGAAAAAATCACCCCTGAAAACTTCTGTATACTTCCCACTACTATATGTAAACATTGGGCAAAGTTCATAACTTACAGACCTTCCCCCGGGGACTGTGGGGGATTAAGTCATCCTCAAAGACATAGCTATTGTATTTTTCGGCCATGCTGAACAAAATAGCTATCTCGAAGTTTTAATGGGGTGACTTTGGGTAAAAAATGAGCGTAGGGGGGGCCTAGTTGCCCTCCATTTTTTGGTCACTTTAAAGGGCACTAGAACTTTAATTTCCATTCGAATAAGCTCTTCCGCAATATCCTAGGACCACTAGGTCGATACGATCACCCCTGGAAAAAAAAAAAAAACAACAACTAATAAACACGCTCCGTGATCTTTTTTCTGTCAAAAAACACAAAATTCCACATTTTTGCAGATAGGAGCTTGAAACTTTTACTGTAAGGTTCTCTGATGTGCTGAATCTGATGGTGTGATTTCACTAGGGCTGTAGGGCTTTTAGGGGGTGTTTTCCTCTTTTTCAAAAATAAGCCAAATTTTCTGAGGCGCGTAAACTTTTGATGGGTAAGATTAAACTTGATGAAATTTATATATTTGAAATTGGCATAATAATTTGATTCTTTTGATGTATCTGTTGGTATCAAAATTCTGTTTTTTAGAGTTTCGGTTACTATTGAGCCGGGTCGCTCCTTACAGTTCCTTACTGTTTGATTCCCATTTTATTAGAGAAACATCATCTTAAGTTTGCAATTTAAGATATATATATATATATATATATATATATATATATATATATATATATATATATATATATATAATATATATATATATATATATATATATATATATATATATATATATATATATATAATATATATATATATATATATATATATATATATATATATATATATATATATATATATATATATATATAAATATATATATATGTTTATATATATATATATATATATATATATATATATATATATATATATATATATATATATATATATATATATATATATATATAAATATATATATATATATATATATATATATATATATATATATATATAAGTTCAGTCTGATCTGTCAGTGGGCAGACGAATAAGCATTCTGTCGACAAAAATGCAACAATAATTCGGTACTGGTGCATTATGCGGGCACCGCGAAGAAGTCAAGTTTTGTTAATGCTAATGAAACAAAATAAAATGGACTGAATATATAATAGTTTAGAAACAAACTTGAGCTATATATTTGCACATTAGGGGGGGGGGGGTAAAGCATAGCATATATTAAATACGTAACCTACCTAACCTAAGTACCTTTCTCCCTCCTAAACCCCAAAAAACAATCGTTTAAACATTGAGAAACCACGCTTTGCCATCAATTTATCTAGCAAATCACCCGTTGTCTGCTAATGAAATAGCCGTTTGATGTGTTTCATGACTGATTTCTTTGATACAGTATATAGCGAGCCCGCATAACACATTCGAAATAGTTTAGCCTCGTCGAACCCTTAAAGAGTGGACAGACACGGAGTTTTCTTCCAGCTTTGTGACTGCGGACATGATACAAAGGATAAGCTAGCCTATTCCCGCAAAAAAATCGTTTGCTTCACACTAAAAGCTGCAAAAATTTGAACGGACGTTCAAAGAACAATGGATGAGCATGAAACCTTAATAGTATATATTTCTACAAATCCAGCACTTATAAATACGGTTATAATGAGTCAAACCCAAAGAATTACATACAAACGCTCAAAATCACTGTTAATCCAGAAACAGTTCCTAGTTCGAAAGCGTGATGTGCGTCGATATTAGAAAAGCGTATAACCACTTTTAGCATGAAAAAAGCTAAAATTTTCCAGTTTTTTTGTTTTGCATACTTATTTGACTATTAATAAATATTTTTTGATGCAAAATTTCATAAATATTTTGAATACTACATCTGCAGCATGGTTTTGCACGAAAGCTCAACAGGACGGGGAGCATACTCCTTGGATATAATGTAAGATTTCTTGCTTTTATTTTGACTAGCTTCCATGTTTTTCCCATGAAGATTCATAACAAATCATAGGCAGCGCGCTACCTTTTCCCCAAACACATCCAATCAAAATTTTAGATTGCCATTTTATTCAACGCAGTTGAAAGTTTTGGAAATTAGGTCTTTAAGTATGACAACCCATCCCCCCCCACAACCCTCAGTTTAGGGTTGTAAGTTATGCCCTGGAAGCATGTAAGGCTTTTATAGAAAGCGATGTTGTAAAAACATAAAAAAGGGCTCGTTCAATTGAAAATTGTAAGGGCTAGTGCCCTTTTAATAGTCGAAAGTGATTAAAGGCCAACTAATCCCCCTCTCACGCTCACCATTTCCCCAAACACATCCAATCAAAATTTTGAGATATCCTTTTTGTTCAATGTAGTCGAAAGTTCTGGAAATTAGGTCTTTTAGGAGGATAACCCCATCAGAGCCCTCAGTGCAAGGGTTGTAAAATGTGCCCTAAGGGCACATAATGTTTATACAAAAAGTTGTTGTAGAAATTTCAAAAGGAGCTCATTTGATTGGAAATTGAAATTGCCCTTTTTAATAGTCGAAAGTGATTGGAGAGTAATTAACCCCCCTCTTACGCCCACCATTTTCCCAAAAATGTTCAATCAAAGTTGAGAGATAGCCATTTTGTTCAACCTAGTTGAAAGTTCTTGAAATTATGTATTTAAGGATGACAAACTCCCCAGGGCAAAGGTTGTAAGTTGTGCCCTGGGGGCATATAAGGTTTTTAATGATAGAGTTTTCGTAAAAACTTCAAAAAGGGCTCATTCAATTGGAAATTGAGAGGTTTAGTGCCCTTTTTAATAGTTGAAAGTGATTGGAGGGTAACTAACCCCTCTCTCACGCCCACCATTCCCCCAAACACATCCAATCAATATTTTCAGATACCCATTTTGTTCAACGTAGTAGAAAGTTCTGGAAATTAGGTCTTTGAGGATGACAACCCCCCCCCCCCAGCCCTCACGGCGAGAGTTGTAAGTTATCCCCTGGGGGCATATAAGGTTTTTATTGAAAGCATTGCCGTAGAAACTTCAAAAGGGCTCATTTGATTGAAAATTGAAAGGGCTAGTGCTTTTTTTAATAGTTGAAAGTGATTAGAGAAAGATTAACGCCACTCTCACTCCCACCATTTCCCCAGACACATCCAATCAATATTTTGAGATACCCATTTTGTTTAACGTAGTTGAAAGTTCTGGAAATTAGGTCTTAGAGGATGACAACCACCCTCACAGCCCTTAAGGTAAGGGTTGTAATTTATGCCCTGGGGTCATACAAGGTGTATTTAGGAAGTGTTGTCGTAGAAACTCAAAAAGGGCTCATTCGATTGTAAATCGAAAGGCCTAGTGCCCTTTTTAATAGTCGAAAGTGATTGGAAGGCTTGACATTTTTATAGTAAAGATCGATATGGGTATAATGTATTAGTTTTTTTTTTGTTTTGTTGTTTAGACCAGGACACTTTGTATCGAAGGAGTTGTCGTGGGAACTTCGAAAAGGGCTCATTCGATTGAAAATAGAAAGGGCTGATGCCCTTTTTAATGGTAGAAAGTGATTGGAGGGAAACTAAGTCAAACTCAAAACGAGCAGAAATTAACATAAGTTGGGCTCAAGACCCATATGCCTTCCCAGGGCCAGAACATAATTTGCACTTTACTGAAAAAAATACAAATGAATGTGCATTGTCAGTTTAATATACATATACTGATATTTAGTAATCAAAATGTTAATGTTATTTGATTTATTAAAGTTATAAAAGTAAAAGCATTTATATTTTTCAGTGAAGTGCAAATTATGTTCTGGCCTTGGGAAGGCATAAGGGTTTTGAGCCCAACTTATGTTAATTTCTGCTCGTTTCGAGTTTCATTCGGTTATTTATTGTAATTTCTGTTCGTTTTGGGTTTCATTTATTTATCGATGCTGATTTGTGGTAGTTTCACGCTTGGTAGATTATCTAATTTTATTTTTGCTCATTTTTTGTTTAATGGAGTTATTTACTTTTCTTTGAAAAACTAATTTTGTTGAAAAAGTTTTTTTTAATTAATTAAGTAAAAACCATAAAGTTTACCATTGTGTTAGAAAAATAAAGGAATGACCACGTTTTGTATTTAGAATGTAATAACATCGAGAGGAAGGTATTTTATTAGACATCTCAAGCGATAGCAATAAATTAGCCGTTTAAGAGGCTATACGGATTAGGGCCATAGAATAAACAAAGCGAAATATTAAAATAGCAGATATGTTGCAGATTTTGATTTTAGTATACCGACCATGTCGTGCAAAAGCTCCTAAAAATATTTTGGTTTTTAATGTTTGAGCACAAAGAACGAATATACAGCATGAACTTGGCCAAATTTGTTTCTAAAAAACGAATTTTGGAAGGATATTTTCCGAAAATCACCCAAAAACTAAATGATCTATTGCTAAAATGCTAGAAATTACGAAATAAATCGGAAAAGATCGCGAGTTTACCAATACTCTTTCTTTTTTTTCTGATTGATCTTTTTCCGCAAAAAACTGACTGTATATAGAAGAAAAGACAAAGTTTTTGATTAGATTAATTAAGAAACAAAATGTTGCGATCCTTTTGAAATACGTGGACGATTTCATAAATACAGAGATCACGGAGGAATCTCTGACCTTAGTCTGACTTTCCTAAAGAGGGGAAAAGAAATAAGTTTTTTTCTGAAGACAATAAAGAGCGGCGTTAGATCCTAAATCAAAAATATTTACCATCCGTATATAAGATGGTGTTAGGAAGGGCCTGCATCAAAAATCTTCAATCTTCTTATACCTTACTTTTATATAGGACTTTACTTCTACTTTCTCTGAACTCAGGCATACTTTCAAACCTGTCTTTTTTCCCGCTATGGAAGAGCACCTTCGCTTCTTAACTTGACCACAGCTATTTCAATTTTGCTCATATTGCTAATCATTTTAACATTTGTTAGGCCTGAAACTAATTTTAAACGTTTTAAACTAGCATAAAAAGTATATTCATTAGACGGATATGTTGTTCTCAACGTGGGGTGCAGGCTCCACCAATGCGTCATGGTAATATTTTGGTGGGTCATGGGCAGAACGTGAAACCTTTGGCTGACCATACTTTACAGTACAGTTATTTTAGACTATAGTCGTTTTAGTCAAAAAAGATTTTTCATGTGAGTGACGTTGCATTCATACATGATAGTACTGCAATAACATTATGCCTTGTATAAAATGTGTTTTATACACACAATATTTTTCATTAGCGTAAAATATGCCTAGAGGACGACCCCTTTCCAAAAAATATTAACTTAACGACTTTTTAAGCTTCCTTCAGGCAAATACATATAAAATTTTTAATAATACAATTCAAATATCACGAGGGGGCAATCAGGATTTTAGAAATGCCTAGGAGGGGCATAGCCCAAAATCAGTTGGGAGTCACTGGTATAGACTATACATTACTAAAAGTAATTGTCACAAAACTAATTGTAGGTGTATGTTTTAGCCTACATAAGCTAAAATAACATAAAAGTAAAAGCACTTACTTAACTGAATCACTTGTGAGTACATGTTCAAAGACAGAAATTGCATATTGTAGATTTAACTTCAGTTTATCAGAGGGCACGTCTAAGCCACCATCGAACACTCGCAAAATCTGACGGAGCCTGGAAAGTAAATCATGGTATGTTAAAGCACGGAAACACCTTTACAGAGTGAAAGACCTGCTACCAGAATTATTCTGATAAAAACAATTAAAATTCTATGAAATCTAAGTGTTTAGGCATAAAAGTGCATTTATTCCTAATAATTCACCCATAAAAGAGATAAGTTCTGTGTTAAGATTCCAACACTGTGGATACATATAGAGTTCTACCCAAGGATGTATAGATGGATGACAGACTATATCTAACAACAAGTGAAAATGATACCATTTTTTATATAATCCTGAAAAAGGTTTATGCCAGCTTTGCCTGTCACTCAGACTACCCGTCAGACTACCTCAGACTGCTTGATTTTAATTCAAAACCATTTTTGAATTAAAATCAAGTTGCCATCAAGCCATTGGCCAATTGGAGACAAATCTCACACAGATTGTCTGAGTGAGAGGCAAAGCTGGCATTAGCTAAGAGAGCCATAAAACTAAGGGATGATCGAGATTTTTGGTTTGACTCATGACGGACAATGTCGACTGGACTTGTATGCAAAAGGGGAGGGGGGGGGGGGGACTGAATTTGCTTGGAGTTACAGGCGAGCAAGTGACGAAATTTATCTAAATTTATCTACAGTGGATTGTATGGACGGATAACAGTCGTGCTTTATATTGAGTTCCAAATGAGACATCAAACTAAACTGTTAGTATTTGATGGATTTATGATATTCTGAACGATATTTATTTAAATCCTTAACTTATTTATCATTGTTTCATTACTTGTTTTTTGTGCTTTCTTTCAATCTCTCTCTCTCTCTCTCTCTCTCTCTCTATATATATATATATATATATATATATATATATATATATATATATATATATATATATATATATATATATATATATATATATATATATATATATATATATTATATATATATATATATATATATATATATATATATATATATAATATATATATATATATATATATATATATATATATATATATATATATATATATCGATCTATCTATCTATCTACAGTCTTTTTCTAAACTCAAAAAAGAGACAGAATATTCCACAACAAGACAAGAAACCCAATTTGTTTTGCCCTACTACGAAACATGCCCTTATCCCAGGGGACAATTCTTCAACCCCATATTGTACACCACTATGATACGCAAACACCCGTATTTTACAAGTTCGCTTGAAGATAACTTTTAAGACAGCCAAATATACCACCAAGAAAGTAAAGATTTTTACTATTTGACAGTTCCTTGCTCTCAGGAAAGAAATATGAAGAAATAAAAATGGTAAAAAACAGCCAAAATGGTCAACCATTTACGGTTAGCAGTGGAATAAAACAACTTTCAGATGCATTTTGAGATTCATTTTCATTCTTTCAGCCTGAATGACAGTATTATTGCCAGTATTTTAGTTCATTTACACTTGCCTAAAGATTCAGTTTTTACTGATACTTCAGTTATCGTTACGTAATAAAAAGACAGTTCAACTTCTATTGGTTCAAGTGTAAATTTGCAAAGGTCAAGACCTGGAGCTGCTGAGTGTAACTAGTCCCTCTACCTCGCGAAGTGGGTTTTTTACGAACCGAATAGGTGGCAAAACCCCATCTTTTGATACTACCAGAGAAAAGAATGCTTCGAAGACCACAGTATGACATATGATCACATTAAAGAGAATTATTTCTTCTAAAAACCATGGTGGTATACGATAAAATCCCCCGAAGTATTATTTTAGAAAGTGGTGTCAATAATAAATATAGACAGGCCTGAAAAGATCATAATGCTCATGGTTTAATGGGACAAACAAAACAGGAAAAATTTATTGTGTCTGACAAATGGTTTTTACTCTTGATTTTGAGAAACGAGGGGACACTCTATCTCTTTTTTTTTCACCGGCGCTTTAGGCGAATATTTTACAAGTAGGAAAGATGATGTGATCTTGCCTCTCTCTAGAAACTAATCTTTAGTCTTTTCTAGATATTAATTAAAAAAAAACTTTCCAAAAAATAAGTTTTTCAAAGAAAAGTAAAGACCATTTTCAACTTAAGCTCAGTTGATACGAATACCTGTTAAAATTCAAACTCAGAATGACCAGAAATTACTATTAAAGAATAAATGAAACCCAAAACGAACAGAAATTAAATAAACAATCATTGCAAAAAACATACAACAAGTAATAATATAAATGAATAAATAGATTTAAAGCGAGTAATATTTAGATTGAATATGAAAATCAAGCTTAAAACGAAAAACAATGTTTTGCTATTAAAGTATAAATGAAACTTAAAACGAACAGAAATTAAATAAACAATCAATGCGAACAAACATACAATATATATTAATGTAAATGAATAAATAAATCTTAAAACGAGTGAAACTTAAAAAGAATATGAAAATCGAGTTTGAATCGAATAAAAATAACTACAAACAAGAGTTTGGGTATCGCCTCACTGCAGAAGCCTAAAACCTACTGCGTCATTGGCGCTTTACTGAAAACAATTCTTTGAAATGTTTTCACTTTTGTAACTTTAAGAAATAAAACAGTAAATTAAGATTTTAGGGAATAAATATCAGCATATGTATATTAAATTGACAATGCACATTTTTTTTTCTGTAAACTCATTTGAATTTTTTTCAGTAAAGTACAAATTATATTCTGGCTTTTAGAAAGCATAGGGGTTTTGAACTCTACTCATATTAATTTATGCTCGTTTTGAGTTTGACTCTAATATTTATTTTAATTTTTGTTCGTTTTGGGTTTCATTTATTTATTGATACTGATTTGGGGTAGTTGTATGCTTGGTAGATTATATGATAGTCCGGACGCCATGTGTTGAAAATGTGAACCATACCACGACGGAATGGGGCTGCTATGAGAATTAGCCTTCCCTCCACCCCCTAAATTCACCATGCGGATTCAAAAATACCAATGGCACTTGCTTGCGAGTGTTGGAACACTCCGAAACTTGACATTTTATTATATTTTGGTGTTTCATGCAAGAAAATGCATGTTCCACAAAGTTTGAGGTGCAGTTTTCCGCTGAAATAGAAATGCCTAGAAGCCATAGAATGTTTTCATAACAAACTAACACGATTAGTTAGAAAAAATGGCAGAGTTAAAAAAAATTGCAAAACTATATGAGTCTTCAACAGTCTTGGAAAGTATAAACAAAATCAAATTGAATATTAGATATATGATGATATTAATTGTTGAAATATCCATCAGTTCAAGATTTTATTTCACTGTAATTTTTATTTTCGTTTTAAATGCTGTAAGAACTGGAAAATAATAAATTTGTAATATACGAGTAATTCGTTTTCAGTGAAGCACCAATGACGCAGAAGGCTTTAGGTTTTTACAGTTAAAGAAGGGGGCAGTATCCAAATTTTGTTGTAGTGAAATTATATTTGTCTTGACCAATCTTGAAAAGAACTAACAAATTAAACTGAATATTTGATGCATAATGATATTAATTGCTAAAAGCTCATCAGTTCAAAATTTTACTGTAATTTTAATATTTATTTTCAATATTAAGTACAAAAGAAAACATTTGTAATATAATTCGTTTTCAGTAAAGCGCCAATGACGCAGTAGGTTTTAGGCTTCTGCAGTGAGGCGATACCCAAACTCTTGTTTGTAGTTATTTTTATTCGATTCAAACTTGATTTGCATATTCTTTTTAAGTTTCACTCGTTTTAAGATTTATTTTTTCATTTACATTAATATATATTGTATGTTTGTTCGCATTGATTGTTTATTTAATTTGTGCTCGTTTTAAGTTTCATTTATACTTTAATAGCAAAACATTTGTTTTCATTTTAAGCTTGATTTTCATATTCAATCGAAGCATTACTCGCTTTAAGATCTATTTATTCATTTATATTATTACTTGTTGTATGTTTTTTGCTACGATTGTTTGTTTAATTTCTGTTCGTTTTGGGTTTCATTTATTCTTTAATAGTAATTTCTGGTCGTTTTGAGTTTGAATTTTAACAGGTATTCACATCAACTGAGCTTAAGTTTAAAATGGCCTTTACTTTTCTTTGAAAAACTTATTTTTTGGAAATTTTTTTTAATTAATTTTTGTTCGTTTTTGATTGCAAAAAGTTTCAAGTTTTTATGGCATGGAGAAGGGGGGGGGGGTACTTACTGTCCGATTATTCTTGACTTTAAAAAACAGATCTAGAACTTTCAATTTAAATCGAATGAGGCTTTTTTCAAAGTCTATACGATTACCTCTTTGATAAAAACCTTATATATGAACAATAGACAGCTTGCATAACTTGTGGACAGCGATTGACAACAATGAATGGATTGAAAAAATAGCTCCAATAAGGGGTTTTAGACCATTTCACTTGCTGACACAAAGGGCACTATCCCTTTGAATTTCCATTCGAATGAGCATGTTTTGAAGTTTCTAAGACAACGCCTTCTATAAAAAAACCTTATATGCCCCCAGGGCATATCTTAAAACCCTTTCCCTGTAGGTTCTGGGGGAGTGTCCTCCTCCAAAATATATTTTCTATCTGGAAATCAACTACGCTGAACAAAATGGCTGTCTCAAAATTTTGATTGGATGTGTTTGGGGAAAAGATGGGCGTGGGAGGGGGGCTAGTTGCCCTCCAATCACTTTCGACTATTAAAAAGGGCACTAGCCCTTTAAATTCCAATCGATTGAGCCTGTTTTGAAGTTTCTACGACAACACATTCTATAAAAACCTTGTATGCCCCCAGGGAATAACTTAAAACCCTTGCCCTAAGGGTTATGGGGGAGTGTCCTCCTCAAAAATGTATTTTCTATCTGGAAATCAACTACTCTGAACAAAATGGCTATATCAAAATTTTGATTGGATGTGTTTGGGGGAATAATGGGCGTGGGGGGGGGCTAGTTGCCCTCCGATCACTTTCGACTATTAAAAAGGGCACTAGCTTTTTAAATTTCCAATCTAATGAGCCTTTTTTGAAGTTTCTACGACAACGCCTTCTATGAAAAACCTTATATGCCCCCGGGGTATAACTTAAAACCCTTGTCCTGAGGGTTGTGGGGAGTGTCCTCCTCAAAAATATATTTTCTATCTGGAAATCAACTACGCTGAACAAAAAGGCTATCTCAAAATTTTGATTGGGTGTGTTTGGGGAAATGATGGGCGTGGGGGGGGAGGGGGCTAGTTACACTCCAATCACTTTCGATTTTTAAAAAGGGCACTAGCCCTTTAATTTCCAATTGATTGAGCCTGTTTTGAAGTTCTATAACGCCTTCTATAAAAACCTTATATGCCCCCAGGGCATAACTTAAAACCCTTGCCCTGAGGGTTGTGGGGGAGTGTCCTCCTCAAAAATATATTTTCTATTTGGAAATCAACTATGCTGAACAAAATGGCTATCTCAAAATTTTGATTGGATGTGTTTGGGGGAATGATGGGAGTGGGGGGGGGGTTGCCCTCCAATCTTTTTCGACTATTAAAAAGGGCACTAGCCCTTTAATTTTCAATCGAAGGAGTCTGTTTTGAAGTTTCTACAACAACACCTTCTATAAAAACCTTATATGCCCCCAGGGCATAACTTAAATCCCCTGCCCTGAGTGTTGTGGGGGAGTGTCCTCCTCAAAAATATATTTTCTATCTGGAAATCAACTACGCTGAACAAAATGGCTAACTGAAAATTTTCATTGGATGTGTTTGGGGAAATGATGGGCGTGGGGGGGAGCTAGTTACACTCCAATCACTGTCGATTATTAAAAAGGGCACTAGCTCTTTAATTTCCCATCGAATGAGCCTGTTTTGAAGTTTCTACGATAAGGCCTTCTATAAAAACCTTATATGCCCCCAGGGCATAACTTAAAACCCTTGCCCTGAGGGTTGTGGGGGAGTATCCTCCTGAAAAATAATTTTCTATCTGGAAATCAACTACGCTGAACAAAATGGCTATCTCAAAATTTTAATTGGATTTAAATGTATCGGAGTGATTAAATTCCATATCAACATCCCTTTCTCGGATACATGGGATAAAATTTACTAAATCTAAGTATCAGAGTAAATAAATGCTTTATTAACATCATTTGTCGGGTATATCGGATAAAATTGACAAAAACTAAGTATCCGATTGATTAAATTCTATATCAACATCCATTTCTCAAATACATGGGATAAAATTGACAAAAGCTAAGTGTCAGAGTGAATAAATGCATTATCAACATCATTTGTCGGATATGTCGGATAAAATTGACATGTCGGATAAAATTGACAAAATCTAAGTGTCAGAGTGAATAATTTTTTATCAACATCTTTTGTCAAATACATCAAATATAATTGACAAAATCTAAGTATCAGAGTGATTAAATGCTTTATCAGTATCCTTTGTCAGATATATCAGATAAAATCTAAGTATCAGATTGATTAAATTCCATATCAACATCCCTTTCTCGGATACATGGGATAAAATTGACAAAATCTAAGAATCAGAGTAAATAAATGCTTTATCAACATCATTTGTCCGGTATATCGGATAAAATTGACAAAATCTAAGTATCCGATTGATTAAATTCTATATCAATATCCATTTCTCAAATACATGGGATAGAATTGACAAAAGCTAAGTGTCAGAGTGAATAAATGCATTATCAACATTATTTGTCGGATATATCGGATAAAATTGTCATGTCGGATAAAATTGACAAAATCTAAGTGTCAGAGTGAATAATTTTTTATCAACATCTTTTGTCAAATACATCAAATATAATTGACAAAATCTAAGTATCAGAGTGATTAAAGGCTTTATCAGTATCCTTTGTCGGATATATCGGATAAAATCTAAGTATCAGAGTGATTAAATTCCATATGAACATCCCTTTCTCGGCTACATGGGATAAAATTAACAAAATCTAAGCATCAGAGTAAATAAATGCTTTATCAACATCATTTGTGTTGCGAATCTAGGTGTTAGAGTGAATTTTTTTTTTTCAACGTCCTCTGTCAGATATGTCGGGCAAAATCGACAAAATATAAGTATCAGAGTGAATAAATTATTATCAACATCCTCTGTCAGATACATTGGATAAAATTGACAAAATCTAATTATCAGAGTGAATAAATGCCTTATCAACATCATTTGTCGGATATATTTGATAAAAATAGACAAAATCTAAGTATCAGAGTGATTAAATTCTATATCAATATCCTTTGTCGGATATGTCAGATAAAATTGACAAAATCTAAGTTTCAGAGTGATTAAATTCTATATCGACATCCCTTTCTCGGATACATGGGGTAAAATTGACAAAATCGAAGTGTCAGAGTGAATAAATTTTTTTCCATCCACATCTTTTATCAGATACAACGAATATAATTGACAAAATCTAAATATCAGAGTGAATAAATGCTTTATCAGCATCCTTTGTCGGATATGTTGGAAAAAATCGATAAAATCTAAATGTCAGGGTGAATAAATGCTTTACCAGCATCCTTTGTCGATTCTGTCGGATAAAATTGACAAAATCTAAGTGTTAGAGTGATTTTTTTTATCAACATCTTCTCTCGGATACATCGGATAAAATTGACAAAATCTAAGTATCAGAGTGAATAAATGCTTTATCAACATCATTTGTCGGATATATCGGATAAAATTGACAAAATCTAAGTACCAGAGTGAATAAATTCATTATCAACATCCTTTGTCTGAAATGTCAGATAAAATTGACAGAATCTAAGTACCAGAGTGATTAAATTATATATCAACATCCCTTTCGCGGATACAGGGGATAAAATTGATAAAATCTAAGCATCAGAGTGAATAAATGCTTTATCAACATCCTCTAAATGCATTATCAACATCATTTGTCGGGTATATCGGATAAAATTGACAAAATCTAAGTATCGGATTGATTAAATTCTCTATCAACAACCCATTCTCGAATACATGGGATAAAGTTGAAAAAATCTAAGCGTCAGAGTGAATAAATTTTTTATATCAAACATCTATTGTCAGATACATCGAATATAATTGACAAAATCTAAGTATCAGAGTGAATAAATGCTTTATCAGCATTCTTTGTCGAATATGTCGGATAAAAGTGAGAAAATCTAAGTACCAGAGTGAATAAATGCATTATCTACATCATTTGTCGGATGTGTCAGATAAAATTGACATGTCGGATATAATTGACAAAATCTAATGTTAGAGTCAATATTTTTTATCAACATCCTCTGTCAGATACATCGGATAAAATTGACAAAATCTAAGTATCAGACTGAATAAATGCTATTTCAACATCATTTGTCGGATATGTCGGACAAAAAGTCACAGTTTTTTTTTCGCAGCGCGAAAAAAAAAGCCGTGACTACTTCAGATGGTTTTGTGTTGCAGTGAGTTGTTACTAGTAGTAGTATTTTCGTGTTTTTTGCAAGCCATTCGTACTATACCTTAAACGCATTCAGATGTTTCCTTGATAAAAAAATTTTGTCCTACATATCCGACAAATGATGTTGATATAGCATTTATTCAGTCTGATACTTAGATTTTGTCAATTCTATCCGATGTATCTGACAGAGGATGTTGCTAAAAAAAATTATTCACTCTAACACTTAGATTTTGTCAATTATATTCGATGTATCTGGCAAAATATGTTAATAAAAAAAAATTATTCACTCTGACACTTAGATTTTGTCAATTTTATCCGACATGTCAATTTTATCTGACATATCCAACAAATGATGTTGATAATGCATTTATTCACTCTGGTACTTAGATTCTGTCACTTTTATCCGTATATAGTCGACAAAGGATGCTGATAAAGCATTTATTCACTCTGATACTTAGATTTTGTCAATTATATTCGATGTATCTGACAATAGATGTTGATATAAAAAAATTTATTCACTCTGACGCTAAGATATGACGCCCATGTATTCGAGAAAGGGTTGTTGATATAGAATTTAATCAATCCGATACTTAGATTTTGTCAATTTTATCCGATATACCCGACAAATGATGTTGATAATGCATTTAGAGGATATTGATAAAGCATTTATTCACTCTGATGCTTAGATTTTATCAATTATATCCCATGTATCCGAGAAAAGGATGTTGATATAGAATTTAATCACTCTGGCACTTAGATTTTCTCAATTTTATCCGACATTTCTGAGAAAGGATGTTGATAATGAATTTATTCACTCTGGTACTTAGATTTTGTCAATTTTATCCATTATATCCGTCAAATGATGTTGATAAAGCATTTATTCAATCTGATACTTAGATTTTGTCAATTTTATCCGATGTATCCGAGAGAAGATGTTGATAAAAAAAATCACTGTAAAACTTAGATTTTGTCAATTTTATCCGACAGAATCGACAAAGGATGCTGATAAAGCATTTATTCACCCTGAAATTTAGATTTTGTCGATTTTATCCAACATATCCGACAAAAGATGCTGATAAAGCATTTATTCACTCTGATATTTAGATTTTGTCAATTATATTCGTTGTATATGATAAAATATGCGGATGGAAAAAAAATTATTCACTCTGACACTTCGATTTTGTCAATTTTACCCCATGTATCCGAGAAAGGGATATCGATATAGAATTTAATCACTCTGATACTTAGATTTTGTACATTTTATCCGACATATCCGACAAAGGATGTTGATATAGAATTTAATCACTCTGATACTTAGATTTTGTCTATTTTGTCCCTTTCTCGGATACATGGGATAAAATTGACAAAATCTAAGTATCAGAGTGAATAATTTTTTTTATCAACATCTTTTATCAGTTACAACTTATATAATTGACAAAATCTAAGTATCATGAAAAAATTGTAAGTAAGTAAGTAACAAACTCTTTCTTGAATTCACCTTTTGGATACACATGTCAGAAAGTTAATTCAGGAAATTATGAAAAAATTGAACAAATTCTTTATTAATATTCTTTATCGATTGAATTCGCTTCCGTCAACATGTTTTTGTCAGATACATCGAAAAAAATTGACAAAATGTAAATATCAGAGTAAATAAATACTTAATCAACATCCTTTATCGGATATGTCGGATAAAATTAACAAAATCTAAGTATCACAGTGATTAAAACCTAAGTATCGGAGTGATTAAATTCCATATCAACATCCCTTTCTCGATTACATGGGATAAAATTGACAAAATTTAAGTATCAGAGTAAATAAATGCTTTATCAACATCATTTGTCGGGTATATCGGATAAAATTAATAAAATCTAAGTATCCGATTGATTAATTCTATATCAACATCCATTCCTCAAATACATGGGATAAAATTGACAAAAGCTAAGTGTCAGAGTGAATAAATGCATTATCAACATCATTTGTCAGATATGTCGGATAAAATTGACATGTCGGATAAAATTGACAAAATCTAAGTGTCAGAGTGAATAATTTTTTTTGTCAACATCTTTTGTCAGATGCATCGAATATAATTGACAAAATCTAGGTGTTAGAGTGAATAAATTTTTTATCAACATCCTCTGTCAGATATGTCGGGCAAAATCGACAAAATCTAAGTATCAGAGTGAATAAATTCATTATCAACATCCTCTGTCAGATACATCGGATAAAACTGACAAAATCTAAGTATCAGAGTGAATAAATGCCTTATCAAAATCATTTGTATGATATATCGGATAAAATACACAAAATCTAAGTATCAGAGTGATTAAATTCTATATCAACATCCTTTGTCGGATATGTCGGATAAAATTGACAAAATCTAAGTAGCAGAGTGATTAAATTCTATATTGACATCCCTTTCTCGGATACATGGGGTAGAATTGACAAAATCGAAGTGTCAGATTGAATAAATTTTTTTCCATCCGCATCTTTTATCAGATACAACGAGTATAATTGACAAAATCTAAATATCAGAGTGAATAAATGCTTTATCAGCATCCTCTGTCAGATATGTCGGGCAAAATCGACAAAATCTAAGTATCAGAGTGAATAAATTCATTATCAACATCCTCTGTCAGATACATCGGATAAAATTGACAAAATCTAAGCATCAGAGTGAATAAGTATCATAAGTATCAGAGTTTAAAATGCCTTATCAAAATCATTTGTATGATATATCGGATAAAATAGACAAAATCTAAGTGTCAGAGTGATTAAATTCTATATCAACATCCTTTGTCGGATATGTCGGATAAAATTGACAAAATCTAAGTAGCAGAGTGATTAAATTCTATATTGACATCCCTTTCTTTGATACATGGGGTAGAATTGACAAAATCGAAGTGTCAGAGTGAATAAATTTTTTTCCATCCGCATCTTTTATCAGATACAACGAATATAATTGACAAAATCTAAATATCAGAGTAAATAAATGCTTTATCAGCCTCCTTTGTCAGATATATTGGAAAAAATCGACAAAATCTAAATGTCAGGGTGAATAAATGCCTTATCAGCATCCTTTGTCGATCCTGTCAGATAAAATTGACAAAATCTAAGTGTTAGAGTGATTTTTTTTATCAACATCTTCTCTCGGATACATCGGATAAAACTGACAAAATCTACGTATCAGATTGAATAAATGCTTTATCAACATCATCTGACGTGGCATTCTATTTGAGTGCAATCATCTCTGGAGATCTCAATCTTGCATATCCACCAACATAAGAGTTGAATTTTTTTGGTACTCCAAAGAAATTTAATTCCTTACTGTCATGACAATGCATGCATACATTTCCAATGGTGCTACCACTTGTACTTGTTTCATAGTTTAAATACTTCTCCTTGTCGGCATTCAATGCTACAATAACATTGTCATGTGAACACACTTTATTAAAATGCTCCATCTTCACTTTTTTTTTAAAAGATATGACTTATGTGTTTATTGTTCCACTGCGTAAAAAATACTGATTTAATACAAGCAATAAACTAGATAGTGTCGATAACCCGCCATAAAGTACCAGTGGGAAAGCTACATTGCGTCTCTCAGCAAGCATTGAGTACAATTGTTAGAGCCGTAAGCATAGTTTATGTCATTTTAAGATATGTAAAAAAAAAGTTGAATAATTTCGAAGTCTAACATGTCTATACCATTCTCATTTTGAGTTTGGAAAATATTAAATGTGATTTTTTTCATTTTAAGTGTTTCATCTCATTCGAAGACACGTAAAAAACAGTTGAAAAAATATATCATGTTAAAAAAATAATATAAAAAAGTTAAAAAAAAATTCAAAAAAAATTCAAAAAAATGGGGGGAGGGAGCCAAAAAGTTGGAGGGGAGGGGCGCCCTTCGAGTTTTTGGGGTAGGGGACCTTTGGGGGGTTGAGGTCTCTAGTGGTTAGGGTGCTTATGATCCTTGATGGTTCGTACTCACATACACCTTACTACTTGATTTGCAAGGATTTCTAAGGTTTGTCCTGAATTTCATTATTAAAATTCTTTTCTTAGTATCAACCATCTACATTTCTCTTAGTATCAACTTTTTAGTATACTATAACGTTAGATTCTATTTTAAACTGACAACACTGTTCAAACGCCACTTGTGTTTTATACAGAACACATCGAAGAAATAAAGCTATGTCAAGTCACAAGACCATTTTATCATTGTTAATCATTTTCTTAAATTGATATTGTTCCAAATTTATAATAAATAAGCTATGAGTTAACAACCCCGAGGGGTTACATTAACTGATAATAAGTTTAACCCTTTTTTCTCCACCTTCATACGATCCAATTCGCAAATGCTATCTAGCTCTGATTTTTCCCTATTATTCAATTAATATCGTTCGTATAGTCCAATTCGCAAATGCTATACCCTTTTTTGCAATTAGAGTTAGCTTTTAAGCAAAATGATATAAAACCATATGCCAATCAATCAATTCTAAGTATAGCATTCTATTCTTTAATTGGCAGCGACACATTCCTAACAAACTAGTCTTGACTAAAGGCAATTGTCCAAAAAATCAGAAACCAGTTTGATAGCACATACTTCAAAGAAATGGAGCAGTGGATAATGCATGGGTGGTAGACAGCTTTTCCTACAAAATCATTCCTAAATACGCAATTTGACAATTTCTAGTTTTTGGGTAAAAAAACACGTTATGATGAAAGTGCCTCAAAACCAGTCTGGTTGCGTTATACAATCTCAATTATACTTTCAAAACGTGTTTGTTCACTTTATAGGTATATATTATAAAAGGATTGGTCGCTTTTTGCAATGTGCACGTCAAACTGCACTGTATATTCTTGTATCCGTGAGTGTTGCCTAGAATAGCATAGGAAGGAACATAATCCACCCAAATAGCACAGGAAGGAACATAGAGTCAGCAAATTCCATAGATGCGTTCTACTTTCTTAATATGTTGACAAAAAAAAGTATCGTCTTTATGAAATGAGTTTTAATCATTTCGAATGCAGTTTCCCAATCGCTATTTCTTACATCATTCGTAGTCAAGAATTTTATTTTCAAGTTGAATAGAATTATAGAACGCATTCACTACTATGCAGCTTCAGCCTTCAGTTGGATTTTGAAATTGACAGCCGAAAGATTGTTTCGACAGCTGAATTGTAATTTTGCAGATTTTTTTTTGTTGCTTTTAGATAAGATTTTCTAAATGTTTAATACTAAATTGTTGAACGCCTGATAGAAAATACAATCTTCTTTCTGAAACATTTTTACTCCCCCCCCCAAAAAAAGCCCCTTCTATTGAGACAAAATTTAGCTATAGACTAAGCTATGTACAAGGTTAGGGAATTAAAGATCGAACCGGAAGTTACCCCAAAAATATGATTTATAAATAAATTGTAAATTATTGCTTACAGGGGGAGGGATAGGGGGCTATCATTTTCAAATGATAATACCTCATTTTTTTGAAAGCAGGGATGCCAAAAAGATAATTATTTTTTTCATTTAAAGTGGAGACAGAAGAAAATTATATCAAATTCCCTGGGAAACCATTGAAATATTTTGCTAGACCCAGGGCCCCCCATTAGGACTTGTTCATTGTCTTGGGTATTTTGCAATTTCTCATAGGCTACTGGCCTAATTTTGCTTTTGTGTGAGCTCCCTTTTAATTAGATTCTTTGAATCTTATTGAATGCCACGGTGAATCTATGACTCAGTTTTCCAATAATTTGAGGTATATCTGAATAATTTCGACCTTTTTGTTGTTGTCTTTGTACCCCTATATTCATTCCCTCAATTTTTTTCAAGGAACACAAAGCTGTTTAACGTTATTGTGCGTGTTTGTTTGAACCATATAGTGACCTACTTAATTATTAAGTAAATTATTTTTCTAATGAAAGGTGAGACGGTATCCTATCAAGGTGGTATCCAGAGGGGGGGGGGGTAGGGAGGTATTACATTTAAATGATAATATCTCGAAATTTTTTTTATTGAAAGCAGGGATCCCAAAAATTTGATTTTTTCTTAACTTAAAGCAGAGACGGCATCCTATCAAGGTGGTATCCAGAGGGGGGGGGGTGGGTGGGTAGTGAGCTATCATATTTAAATGATAATACCTCGATTTTTCTTTTGAAAGCAGGGGTGCCGATAAATTAATATTTTTTTCTATTTAAAGCAGAGGCGGTATTCTATCAAGATGGTATCCAGAGGGGGGGGGTAGGGAGCTATTATATTTAAGTGATAGTACCTTGATTTTTTTTTTATTGAAAGCAGGGATGCCAAAAAGTTGAAAAGTTGACAAAAATGAACAAGATTTTCCTGAGTTATACTAGATACAGCACTTGCATGGTTTTATTGTCCAAAGGGAAAGGGAGATATGCGTCCAACCCGTTTTTAACTTATTGATGAAACGGGTTTACTTTGAAAACATTCATTCATAAGTACCAGGCAGATTCACACTAAAACGAATTGGTGTGACGAAAGCAATATCGACATCCCCACCTAACAATGCGCTCGAGTGACAATGGCACCTTAATCCAGTGCCCAAGTTACATTAAAAGGCCAGGTCATAATAAAAGCTTTCAATTTGGGAGGTTCATGGAGGAGTCTTTGACAGTCTTATGACCTCAGGGTACTAGATGTTGCAACGTTCTTACGTATCTACAGTGGTTTAAAAAATTCGATCCCCCCTCAAATGATTACCAAAAATATGCACAAATATAACAAATATAACATTTGGAATGCTATAACACTTTTTTTAAAGCTTTGAAGAAAAGCAAAAAAGGCTAAATACCCCTAACTACGCTTGAAAGCTATTTTAAAAAGAAACTCTTTGGAGATTTCCATGGAAATAACCATGGCAGAAGCTTTGAGCCTGGGTGGGGATCAAAGAGGAGTCTTTGAATATTTTGACCACAGGTGACTTATTGTTGCGACTTTTTTTTAAATTTGGTAATGTTTGTGAGCATTTGGAAATCAAAGCTTAAACTCAATAACTGATACTAAGTGTCCTAACATTTTGCTTGGATTAAAAGTGACGAACTAAGATGAAAATCTCAACATCTTCCTGGAGCTACTTCAGTCTGCTTATTATTTCATTTAATCACATTTAAAACGGATGAGCTTTTCATTTTTTACCTAAGAAAATAGCTGGCGCTTCATTTTTCTTCATACCGAATAAACCATTAAGTGTTTTTTGTTTCATTGTAATTGAAGTGTTCTCATGTGAAGTGTTCATCATGTATTTTTCAATTTGATAAATTTACTCCTTTTAGATGCAGTTTATTAATTTGATTGATATTATGTAGATATCAGTTTATGATTTGGAATGAATCCCCAAAAGAAAAAAATGAATAATATCCAAAAGAGCAGCCAAAAGCAATAAAAAGCAGCAGTTCAGCCTTAGCCTACATGACATATATTCTATAAAGGAGCCAAAAAAAACTTTAAAATGTATTTTTTTTTAAAGTTGTTATTAAAAACCAGTTTTTAATACAAAAAGCCTTTTTAGGAATCCAAAAGAGCAAAATAAAACAATCAATATCAAAGTAACCCATTTCAACTGTTTTAAAGGTGACAAAATAGATATAGGCAAAGAGCATCATGAAAAAATTAAGCTTCTAAGTTCAAAGTTATATTCAAAGTTTTTACCCAGATAACTGACGAATTTTGTGATACGGTATTTTAAGTTTTGTATGCAGTAGCGCTCGATAAAAAAAAACTACTAATTTTGATAATTATTTATGTTAAGAATGCATAGCTAATAGATGCTTCAACGACTCGTATTATGCAAGGGTTCTGAAACGCCACAGCCATTTCGTTTCTACCAGATTTCTACTTCTCTTGATGAATTTTGAAGAAGACCAGTTTCCAGCCAGCGACTTGTGAATTTTTGAACTCATGAATAGGCTCGAATCTGTTGTAAATTTAAGCTGTGATTTGAGAAAGACTGATGAAAACATTAATGTTTGCGGTCAACATTGATCGCGCCGGCGGCGCGGCGTGGCGCACTGTTTTTGGGCCCGCCGCCGTCGGTCTTCCCTCATCGGCGTGGCACCGGGGTCTACTTAGAATCCTTAATGATGTAACTATTTTTAATTTTCTAACGTAACTTAACGATGTCTGCTAGCTCTTTCCCATTCTTTTCCGTCTGAAATGATGAAAAGTACTCCATGTCACGTAATTCATTTGCTCTGGGCTTTCAACTAATCTGTTGAACTTCTCTGAGGTGGTACAAAATGGATTTTAGTCCTAACTCAGCCCAAAAAAAGAGATGAGTGAAAGATACTGGGTGACATGTTGGACATCAGAGAGGTGGCCAAACAGTGTACTATTTGCAGGACACTAACATTGGGTTGTAGGAAACTCTTCAACCAAGAACTATTCCAAAACCTATTGCGGAAGAAACACTTTGATTATATTATTTTTTTTGCCATCAACTAAACACTAGTTTTGTCAACCCATTGGAACTTTTAAAAGGTTAACGGGTCTTAACTCCTAGATTTTACCCAAAATTATTTTTCCGAAGAAGTTTTTTCTTAAGAGAATGGTGATACGTTCCTTAGAGACGCTCTTAAAATACGGGGTTTCTGATTAAACCCAATTTTGTTCTCCGTTTTCTGACACTTTCCTCTCTAACCCTGACCCCAAAAGACTTGCCCCATAAGTTCCAAGCGAATCCAAGCTGTTTCACATAAAATTGAGAGGAGGGGGAGTATGCTATTAATTCTAAAACAATCTGTAAAAAAAAAATTCTGCATACTTTTCTGCTGAAAAGTTTGTGTAAAGAGATGGCCTCAAGCCACACAAATTGAAAGTAATTGCATGTTTTGAAGGTACAACATGCTTACACTTTGACTAAAAAAATAGTTAATGAGATGAGTATTGGTGTTGGAAGGGGCCACCAATCACTTTAGCTAAAAATCATAAATATTAAGCATTCTGGCGTATCTTTCGTTCAAACAAAGTGCATTATGCCAACAGTTCTGCTAAAATTTTCACATGAAAAGGGACAGGATGGGGTATCACGGGGTTTCCAGCCCACTTCGGTCCTCCAATAGCTGCAAATTGAAAATAATTGCATTATATTAGCTCAAGCAAAAGTGAATCATTTCTATTTTTCTTCTAAAGAGATAACAGGTTGAGGAAGAAATAACAAAGAGAGCTAAGGCACAGTATCTCTCCTTAACTTGTTTCTGCTCCAAACAAGGACTCATATTTATTAACTTTTTTAACCTTAATTAGGACGTAGTTCTTTTTGCAGTCTTCCAGGTTTTTTTTCAAAGTGTTGCAGAATGCTGCAGCAGGCAACCTCTTGAAATTTTTCTACAAAGATTTCCATACAGAAAAACTAATATTTTATACTTTATTGGCTACTCAAGGATTACCTATCTGGGTTAAAAAAAACTCTATCCATAGAAATTATCTAAATTGTTTGATGTATTATTTCGTATTAACATCTAAACTGAACAAAATAAACCTAAGAAAATAACACTGGTAAGGACAACTAATATTTTTTTTTCTTTTTTCGTGTGATTTAAATAAGAAGTGCCCAGCAATTCAAGGAATACTAGAATTTCACTAGAGGCCTGGCCCCGAGCACCCTGATCCCTTGCGTACGGCCATGAGCACGAGATGCTGTGTGATTGGTTCTCGGAAAGGCTTTAAACACTCGGTAACTTGGAACTACTTATTAAAGAAATACACCAAGATGCAAGAAATACGATAGATGAACAAATACTGGGGCATCACGAATTTCAGAATGAAGAAAGATACCCCAAAAAATAAAATAAAACCATTTTATCGGCAAGATGCTCATCTTAGTAAAGGCCTGATTTCAAAGGTTTAACAATTACTTTTTCACAAAGTAATAAAAGCACAGCCTTCGAAAGGCAATTTTCAAACATAGCATTTAAAAGAAACAGTGATATACGCACCGTTTCATTGCCACTTCAACAGAGGTAGAACTATCTGGTTGCATATCTTCTGTGTCAAGGAAGTCGACTGAGTCTGTTCTGGAACAGTTCGAAAAGCTTGATGACTTCATTTTATAATTTGATCGACGGAAGACTTTATAGTCAGTTAATTGTAATTGATCTGTAATTCACAGTAATAAAAATAAAATTAATGAAAACAATAATTGTTCTTAATACTGACCAGAAACATAAAAATGTTCCACAAATAGAGTAAAAAGAAAAAGAAAACGACACAAAAAAACAACCACACTGGCTAAAAACACACAGCAATTCACAGAATCGCATTGAAAATCTTTGATTCAGATCAAGCGAATCAAGGAAGTTCTCGATCGTGCCGATGATGAGGGACTTAAAAGCTATCCCGCATCTACTGTTAATTATTCGATTACGAGGCCAAATTCAAATTCCTAACAAAACTTCGTATACTTCTAAAAACACTACAAATCTTTTTGTATTCCTCCATTAAAAACACTAAAAACTATGCGAGATCACAAACGCTTTACAAAGACGAGCTAACACAATATGGTTATATGGATCCATCGTTCTTATAAGCGTTCCATAGGTGCCTCTATTAAAAAAAAAAAAAAATCGAGAAGGGCAGAAGGATAACTTTTCAAATCTGAAAAAATTAGAAAGCCTAGCAATATCATATTAGGCACTAATCCATAACATTATCGTTGCAGCCGATAATCCCAACTACTTTTCAGAAAATGTCACTACTTCGCTCCAACTCGGATTGAAATTCAGGCCTATATAAGCATATTTTTCACTTAAAATTGTAGGTTTTAATTAAATTTGATAACGATGTCATCCGCACAGTGTATTAAAGAAAACAGTTTTGGCATAAGGAAGACGGGGATTCTCCTGTCCCAGTTGTCCAACGAAGGTCAATGTACTAAACATCGTGCTCTAACCAGTGATAACTTAATGACCTTATGGTTACCGAAACAAGGAAATGTAACTTAGGCGTGGCTACTGAAAAGAAAAAAAAAGAAGACTGCATTAAGAAGGTTGAAAGTGTTGGTCATTGATGAAATTACCCAAATAAACGGATTAACAACTTGCGGTAAAAAATTTTGAAATTTCTTTTTACCCCAGACCAAAAAAGGGTTATGTATGAGTAAAAGTCAATATTTAAAATCTAAAATTCAAGGTCAAATCCGCTGATGGGAAAAGACCGTTCTATTTTTGAGTTAATTAATTTTGATAAATATTTTGACATTTTTGATTACCCCAGACAAAAAAAAACGGTTTTTAAGAGTTAGGAAAACAGATATTTAATACCTCAAGATTGATCCGACATTTTCAGTTAAAACATTCAGGATGTGATGGAGGGATAATTTCTAGCTAAATTCAAAGTTGTTTTTAGCCTAGGTCTTCAAAGGAAAGTGAAGAGCAAAATTCCTAAAACTTAGAAAAATGATGTAATCGAGAGACTTCAAAAGTTAGTTCTTGAAGCTACCTGAAAGCCACCTTGAAATGTCATATATTTTTTATTCTGAACATTTTCAGAATTTCGTCTGAAATTGACGCGCTCCAGAAAAAAAATTTAATTTTCAAAATGCAGTTTTTGCAATTGAATTTCTTTAATTCTTATACATACTTGTAAATTCTTTAGGTTTTTTTTTAAACTTTGAAATTTACTGTTTATGCTTCAACTTTGAATAATGTTTTTTTTTGTTAACGAAAAAATGGAGTGCCACATTAGTAGATTCTTATACAATTTTAAATTTCTGTTACATTTAGGCTACTTGAAATGATCCACCAATACTTTGATGATGTTATGGTATTCTAGATAATTTAATGGTTATTTTTCAACATTAGGGATGATTTATATGCCAAATCAAAATGAATTAGATGCATCAAAAGTAAATTCTTCTCTCGTACGTAATTCACTGTGTTATATTTCTGAATTAACACTTTCTATGGTTTCATTTCCCTCATTAAAGTCTCCACGACGTAAAATTCTAGTGAATCAAAGCTATTGTAGACAATTTTCAAATATTAAGGAAATTTAAATGTAATTTAGAGCAAAATAAACTTTCAACATTTCCATGTTTGAGACTATACAGAATGAACATTTTAACAAATTAGAACTATTATGCATGAATTTTTTGTTTAAAAATATTTTTAGATTGTATTAGAGCAAATTGGGTGCAATCATAAGATATTTTCTGCTCTTATATGTGGTTTGCAATATTTACAAGAGTTGATTGACATTTTTTTTACGTTTCCCTGTTTCATATTGCTCTTAGTCGGAATTTAACAATTCATACCTATCATAAACTAACAAGAGTATTAATAAGATATATTCTATTCTAATATATAATTTACTGAGTTTGTTAGACTGAACTGACATACGCTTAGTATATATTTTCTTCATGTAGACTGTTGATAGTTAAGCTTTTGGCAAATTAGGACCTTTGGTTACAATTTGTTATGTTTGTGGTAGTTTGTACTCCATATTAGAACAAACTAGACATAATGATAAGATATATTCTACTCTTATATTTAATAAATAGTATTTAATTTACCTGATTGACAGTTTTTAGGTTAAAATTTCCTTTTGAAACTACTTTCGGTCATATTTATTGATTCAGAGCAATCATAAACCATTAAGTGCGCGTTCATTTGGTAGGTTATGTTCTCCTATGTGAGATACCTTGTTTACTTGACTTGATTGACACTTTTAGGTTGCTCATCCTTGCTTGGGAGTGCTCATAAAAATTTTTAGCAATTCAGAGCCTTCATTAGCAATTAAGTACATTCATATGATACGTACTGTTCTGAAAAGTAATTTAATTATATATTTGACAGAAAAAGTATTTATTTATAGTATATTTTCTTCATTGAGACATCTCAGGGAGTACATTTTAGTGGATCGGAGATGTATAAACAATTTTTAATATTTAAATAAACTTATTGTCAAATTAGTGTGAATTGAGTAAAATCATAAGATAAATTCTGTACTTATGTCTAATTTCTGCATTTATTAGACTTATTCACACATTCTTAGCCTATATTTCCCTTTTGAGGCGTATCACCGAACACATTGTTGTCGATCAGGTATATTTCAGACATTCTATTTCATGAGGAGACTTGTATGTTATATCAGAGTGAAATATGTATTATAACAAGACTTTTTCTGTTTTATATGTAATTTTAAACAAATAAGTAGAACAACAGGGAAATTTTTATACAAGACAGTGGAACGCAACTTTAAATGAATATTTCGACCCTATATCCAAGGACCGTCCTCAGCAAAACCGACGAAGAGAATAAAAACACTATAAAAGTCCTGGTTGAGCTTCCTTGAAGTAATGATATTAGGGCTGTTTTAAAACTTTTTTTTAAACAGTTTTAATGATTGAATCTTAATGTAATTTTCTTTTATAGTGTTTTTATTATCTTCGTCTGTTTTGCTGAGGACGGCCCTTGGATATAGGGTCGAAATATTCATTTAAAGTTGCGTTCCACTGTCTTGTATAAAAATTTCCCTGTTGTTCTACTTATTTGTTTATGATGGAAAGGCAGTGTGGTCTTCGTCGCTATTTGTATATGTAATTTACCGTAATTACTTAACTTAATTGACATATTCTTTGCCTACGTATCCTTTGAGAAGTCTCACGAATTACATGTTAGAAGATCAGAGATATTTTAGACCTTTTGTTTATGTTTGTGGAAGTTTACATGTCATATTAATGAAAATTAGGCATGCTTATAAAGTGTATTCTGCTCTTATATCAATTTAATACAACTGCTTTGTCTTAGTTGGACAGTTAAATTCCCCTGGCTCGTCACCATGACTAAGCAGGATTCAAAAGCACTACCACCTGAGTCGTCGACTGTCAAATAGACCCATCGTTAAATGTGGCTTCCGAGTTTAGAGAGGCTTCAAAACTGGGATAGAAGACATTAACGCAAGAAATTTCTCAGAGTCCACTATCCTCATCAAAGTTTATTGATTACTCCATATATGAGATAATCTATCCTGATCAGGAAAAATTTCATTTAATTTAAGCGTTCCCATATAAATTTTAAAGAATAGCTGTCACTATCTTTTAGATTAATACATATTTGATCTGCCCCTGATAGTTTTTAAGCCTTAAAACAAAATTTTGCAGGAGATAAATCCTTGATGAAGCTGGCTTCAGAACTTAGAGCTAAGATGGATACCATCAATACAAGATTTTTCCGAATTCCATTGTCCATGTCTTTGGAAATAAAGCAGGAGGACTGAATATGGGGGGTATAAACCGTATATTTTTTTCCAATTAGTATGTAACCATGATGAATAACTTCTCTAAATATTTTGCATTTGTAGTCTCATCGTAAAGCAACACCAAGAAAGAAGATCTGATGTCACGTAGATGGTACTAGCGAAAATAGGAGAAATAAACCTCTATAATAATGTGCGGCAACTTTTGTGACGCTGAGTTCTTCATCGATATTTAGCCTAGATTTATAAATTTAAAATTGACCACATTTCCATTTCAAGGTGCAGCGCTTTTAAATCATATTACTCACAACCCAAAGAAACTTGGCCTTTACCGTAAGTACCCCTTTCGAATTCAATTCTATTAAAGAAACTTAGCAGGAGCTAAATGGTTGCAATAAGAGCTGGATCAGAGTCAGCTTAGCTATAAAGTTCAAGAAGGAATGTTGGATTGTTTAATTTGAACCTCTAACACAAAGTAGTCTATCATTGCAAAGTTGACAGAAAACTTCCTGGTCACTATTGGTGATCCACTCAGTATTGCTATGAATAGCTCAGTACAAGCTTAATGCATGTCAATCATAGAAACAGAATATTAATATTAAAGTTTTTAAGTTCATTAAGAGTCTCCGTGACACAATTTGTACAGATTTAATCACTGTGGAGTAGAATAATGCCACAAAACAATGAATATCTTCAAAGACCCCTGAAGTTCTTTGTTTGTCCCTTGTTTCCATCTACAATGCAATATCAATTGCCAACTTTATTTCAATTGCCACGAAGGATATTGAAGATATCTAGCATTCTGAATCTCCAGCCATCTATGGAAATATAGTACTCTATAATTTTATTTGGTCGTATATGAGTATTTAGTTATTACAAGAACAATCTTATGATTTTATTTTACAAAAGAAATTTGTGTTTCTATAGTCAATAATGAGAGTAGATTTGTTTTAAACTTCAATACAAATTGATTAGGCATCATAAGCGTATCTGCAGTTCGATACTAGGTGAGCTACCGAGAACTTTATAACAACAAAGCGTAATATTTTTGAGTTAGTTAAAAAAAATAACAAAAAACAAGTTTTCAAAGAAAACTTAAGACGAGCAAAAAGAAAGCCCTATAATAATTCATACTTAAAGAGACCAGAAAATACCATTCAAGAATAAAAACAGAAATTAAAATAATTACTCACGTCTAACTTAAGAATAAAAGATACTGATGTAGACGATTTAATAAATCCTAAAACGAGTTAAAATCAAAATGATTAATCAAGTCAAATTTAAAACGAACAGAAATCACTACAAACAGGAGTTTGTCAACTGTCCCCTACCCTGACTGTAATCCTCCTAGGGTCAGTTGAATCATTTATCATAGGCAGCGCAATCGCACTGCCTAAGTAAAGAACGATGTTGGCACAACATCTGGAAATTAGCTACGCTGATTTCCAGATAGAAATTATGTTTTTGAGGGGGACACTCCCCCCAAAACCCTCGGGGCAAGGGTCTCAAGTTATTCCCAGGGGGCATATAACGTTTTTATAGAAATCTCTGTCGTAAAAATTTCAAAAAGGGCTCATTCGATTGGAAATTCAAAGGGCTAGTGCCGTTTTTGATGGTCAAAAGTGTGGTTGGAGGGCTACTAACCCCCCTCTCACACCCACGTTTTCCCCAAACACATCCAATAAAAGTTTTTAGCTAGCCATTTTGTTCCACGTAGTTGAAAGTTCCGGAAATTAGGTCTTTGAGGATGCACCCCCACCCCCCCCACCCCACAAACTTCAGGCCCTTCCAGGCCCATAATTTATCCAGACACATCCAATAAAAATTTTGAGATAGCCATTTTGTTCAAAGTAGTTGAAAGTTCCGTAAATTATATCTTTGAGGATGACAAACTCCCCAAGGCCCTCAGGGTAAGGGTTTTAAATTATGCCCTGGGGGCATATAAGGTTTTTATTGAAAGCTTTGTCGCAGAAAGTTTAAAAAGGAATCATTCGATTGGAAATTTAAAGGGCTAGTGACCTTTTTAATAGTCAAAGGTGATTGGAGGGCAACTAACCCCCCTCCCACGCCGACCTTTTCCCCAAAGACATTCAATCAAAATTTTTAGATAGCCAATTTGTTCAACGTAGTTAAAAGTTTAAGAAATTAGGTCTTTGAGGATGATGACCTCCTCAGAGCCCTCAGGGCAAGGGTTGTAAGTTATGACCTGGGGGCATCTAAGGTTTTTATAGATAGCAATGTTTTAGAAACTTCAAAAAGGGCTCATTCGACTGGAAATCAGAATGGCTTGTGCCCTTTTGAATAGTTGAAAGTGATTGGAGGTTAACTAACATCCCTCTCACACCCACCATTCTCCCAAACACATCCAATCAAAATTTTGAGATAGCCATTTTGTTCGAAGTAGGTAAAATTCCCATAAATTACGTTTTTGAGGATGAAACTCCCCCCACAGCCCTCAGGGTAGTCTTGTCGTAGAAACTTCAAAAGGGGCTCATTCGATTGGAAATTGAAAGGGGCTAGTGCCCTTTTTAATAGTCGAAATTGAATGGAGGGCAAGTAACTCCCCTCTCACGCCCTTCATTTCTCAAAACACATCCACTCAAAATTTTGAGATAGCCATTTTGTTCAACATAGTTGAATGGTCCAAAAATTATGTCTTGAGAATGACACTCCCCCCATAGCCCTCAGGGCAAGGGTTTTAAGTATTACCCTGGGTGCATATAAGGTTTCTATAGAATGTGCTATCGTAGAAACATCAAAAAGGGTTCATTCAGTTGAAAAATGAAAGGGCTAGTGCCTTTTTTACTAGTCGAAAGGGATTGGAGGGCAACTAACCCACCTCTCAAGGCCACAATTTCCCCAAACACATCCAATCAAAATTTTGAGATAGCTATTTCATTTAACGTAGTTAAAAGTTTTGGAAATTATTTCTTAGAGGATGACAACCCCCTTACATCCCTCAGGGCAAGGGTTGTAAGTTATGCCCTGGGGGAATATAAGGTTTTTATAGAAAGTTTTGTCGTAGAAACTTCATAAAGGACTCATTCGATTCGAAATTTAAAGGGCTAGTACCTTTTTTAGTAGTCAGAAGTGATTGGAGGGCAACTAACCCGCCTCTCACGCCCACCATTTCTCCAAACACATCCAATCAACATTTTGAGATAGCAATTTTGTTCAACGTAGTTGAAAGTTCTGGAAATTGGGTCTTTGAGAATGACAACCCCCCCAGCCCTCAGTGCAAGTGAAGAGGCTAGTGCATCTTTAAATAGTTGAAAGTGATTGGAGAGCAACTAATGCCCCCCTCACGCCCACCATTTCCTCAAACACATTCAATTAAAATTTTGAGATAACCATTTTGTTCAACGTTGTTGAAAGTTCTGGAAATTAGGTATTTGAGGATGACAACCCCCCTCACAGCCCTCAGGGCAAGGGTTGTAATGCTACTGAAAAAAAAATACAGATGAATGTGAATTGTCGGTTTAATATACATATACTGATATTTATTAATCAGAATGTTAATATCATTTGATTTATTAAAGGCAAGAACAAAATTTGCACTTCACTGAAAAAAATACAAATGAACGTGCATTGTCAGTTTAATATACATATACTGATATTTAGCAATCAAAATGTTAATATTATTTGATTTATTAAACTTATAAAAGTAAAAACATTTACATTTTTTCAGTAAAGTGAAAATTATGTTCTGGCCTTGGGAAGGCATAGGGGTTTTGAGCCCTACTCACGTTAATTTCTGCTCGTTTTGAGTCTTACTTGGTTATTTATTGTAATTTCTGTTAGTTTTGGGTTTCATTTATTTATCGATGCTGATTTGTGGTAGTTTCACGCTTGGTGGATTATTTGATTTTATTTTTGCTCATTTTTGGTTAAATTGAGTTCTTTACTTTTCTTTGAAAAACTTATTTGTGTAAAAATTTTTAAAATTAATATTATTAAAAACTGTATGGATTTTAACTAGTGTAACTAGTGCGGTTAATTTTTCTAAACATAGATGAAAAATGAAAATTGAAATAACTATAATATAATTAATTGAATGTTTAGTATATAATTATATTAATTCCTGGATATATCAGCAATCCAAGATTTGATTTAAAAGTATTTTTTATTAATAATTTCATTCATAACTTATTTTTATAGCATTTTTCATCGTTATAATTATAAAAATTGTTTAGAATAAATTTAATTTTTAGTAAAGTACATACACAATCAAGAAGCTTTGCGTTAATGGGAGGGTAGGAGGCATAACCTTGTTTGTAGTAGTTTCTGTTCATTTTAAGTTTGACTTAACTAACAGTAGTAATAATCTTAAGTAGTAGTTGTAGTCACAATTAGCAGGAGAAGTCATAAGTAATAGTAATAGTAGCAGTAGTTGTATTAGTACCACTGTATAGTACTGTTGTCTACATAGTATGTTTTGGCTGGTTCAACATACCCCTCAACATATCCCAAGAGTTTCAACTTAATACTCCCAGCCGTTCCTGAGATATTGTTGATACAAATGGCATAAACATTATATGTTTTGATTTTGCTGAAAGCCCCCTTCAACATTTCCTAAATATTTCATGTAATATCCTAAGGCGTTTTAGAGATCCAGAATGAAACATGCCCCCGAAAACAAATCCGGATATGTAAAACAATGGGTAACTTGCATAGCTTACAGCCCTTATACCAGGGCCTGTGGGGTTCTTACCATCTCCATACGCAGAGTTATTTGACTTTTAGGGTATTTCCTACAAAACAGCTATCTCAAAATTCTGATCACATTCGATCTTGTTTATAAAAAACAATTAATTCTTCTTAATTTTTACAGCTTTTGAGGACCTGAACCTAGAACTCCTCTAGTGTTCTTATATTCATTTATAAAAGGATAATAAATTTAGGTTAATGTTGGATAATAAATGCTGATTTCATGACATCGAGTTGTATCCCTAATGCAACTCTTAGCAATTGTTTTCTCTTTAATTGTTACTTCCATTTATTCTAAAACTTCCTCCATAGTTATGCATAAGCCTATATATTCGGTTTTAGAATATGAATACATATGATTTTAATTTTGAATGTGAGCTGCAGTAATCCTATTTGAAATATTTTGAATTTCGAGGGAAAGTTTTGAATCATAGAAAGCAAAATAGCGCTGCTTAAATAAAGAGCGATGTGGGCATAACGTATTATGTATTTGTTTTTATTTTTATTTTTTTAGACCATAGCACTTCGTATAGAAGGAGTTGTCGTAAAAACTTCAAAAGGAGCTCATTCGATTGGAAAATTGAAAGTTCTAGTGCCATTTTTAACAGTCGAAAGTGATTGAAGGGCAGCCAGTCCCGCACCCAGCGTTTCCCCTAATAAATCCTGTCAAAATTGTGAGAAAGCCATTTTGTCCATCGTAGTTGAAAGTTCCGGTAATTATATCTTCGAGAATGACAACCCACCCCCCCCCCCCCCTACAACCCCCAGGGCAATGGTTGTAATTTATGCCCCGAGGGCATATAAGTTTTTAATTAAAAGGGTGGTCGTAGAAACTTCTGAGGGGGCTCATTGGATTAAAAATAATAAGTTCTGCTGCTGTTTTTAAGAGTCAACGTAATCAAAAAGCAACTAGCTGCTCCCCTCACGTCCTATTTTCCCCAAAAGCATCCGATAGAAATTTTCAGGTAGACATACCTTTGGGGTTGACACAACCCCACAGAGTCTGGGGGCAAGGGTTGTAAGTTATATCCTGGAGGCAAATATGTCAACCTTAGAGGAGGCTCATTTGATTGGAGATGGAAAGTTCTAATTCCCTCTTAAGAGTCAAAAGAGAGGGAGGTAACTAGCCCCCCTCCCTGAAAGCCTCTTTTCCCCAAACCATTCCGATCGAAACTTTGAGATAGCGAATTTGTTCACAAAAGTCCAAAGAGCATTAAACAATACCTTCCGGGTAGACATCACCCCCAAAGCCCAGGGGCAAGAGTCGCAAGTTATACCCTGGGTCATACAAGGTTCCTGTGAAACGGTATTCGTATGAACTTCGGAACGAATGGGGCTCATTTTATTGGAGCTCGAAAGTTCTAGTGGCCTTTTTAAGAGTCAAACGTGAATGGAGGGAAACCAGCTCCCCCAAGCCTATTATTCCCCAAAACACCTCCGATCATAATTTTAAGAGAGCTATTTTGTTCAACATTGTTCAAAGATCTGGTAATTCTGTCTTTGGGGACATTAAGCTCCACATAGTCTTCAGTGCAAGGGTAGTAAGTTAGGCAATTTGTTCATAGTGTACTTATGTTGTATATTATTGAGAAAGGTATGCATGTTTGAACTTTACTTTCTAAGAAGACGAAGGACATTCAAATGACTATTTCAGAAAATGTTGATGGGAGTGTTGAACTAAATCAAAACACGTTATGTGTATACGGAATTTCAAGATAATGTAATTCAGGAGTGACTGAGTGTATTATTTTTCAGGAAATAATAAGGGAGACGATCATAAGCGCACAATTTGTATACTAACACTACTACTACTGCCACTACTACTACCACACTACTCCATTTTCAATATTGGGGGGAAATTTGAACTAAATTAAAAGACGCTATGTGCAGGTACATTGTCAAAAGAGTGTATGTCAAGAATTGATTTGGGTATTAAGTTTGAACTTTCAGAAAATGTTTAAAGGAGAAGATCATCTGACCAAAAGGCAATATGTGGACGCAGCTAGTATACCATTAATAATACTTTTACTGCTACTCTTAATACTGCTACTGCTACTTCAATTTTTACTTCTATAGCAACTACTTGTAAGCCTATGAGCATCGAGATGGAAATTTCAAGAAGTATATGAACACACAGGCAATATGTGCACGCATACTATTAATACTATTATCACTGCTACATTTATACTACTACTACTTCAACCACTACTTCATCTGCTACTTCTATAGCAACTACTTGTAAGGCTAAGAGCACTGAGATGAAAAATATCAAGAAGCATACGAACATTCAGGCTATCAAAAGGACATATCAGGAATGTCATAGGAATAGCTAATTGTATTTACTTTAAACTTCCTACTCATACTACTACTAATGCTACTATTATTGCTACTTCTACTACTGCTACTGCCACTAAAGCAAAGGCTACTACTACTAATTTTACTGCTACTACTACTACTACTGCAACTAAAACTATGGGTATTAAGGCGAAAAATTTGGAAATATTTAAACTGTATGGAACTAAATTGAAACAGACTATGCCCACACATGTTGTCAAAAAGACGTATCAGAAATGTTTGAGGAACAATTGATGGTATTAAGTTGAAACTTCCGGCTGTATTGAAGGGGATGTTGAAGAAACCAAAGGAATACTACAACTATTTCTGCTACACAAGCTATGAGAATTAAGGTGAAGCGTTAAAGGAATACTTAGGAAGATGTTGAACTAAATCAAAACGAACTATGAGCGCGTAGATTTCCAAAAACATGAAAAAGCAATATCTCAAGAACAGCTTACATTATTGATTTATACCTTTAAGGGTAAGGTGTTGTGGATTTGGAAAAAAAAGTCAGAAGGCACTATATGTATGCTATTAATACTACCACAACAGTTACTGTAACTAATGACTTTAAGGTATTGAAGTGAAACTTCTAGGGTACGTTTAGGGAGAGTTTCATTTAAACGAAAAAACTATATGCATGCAAGTTTTCGAAAGAGTATAGATAGATTAGATTGATCCAAATGTAACTGGCATAACAAAAAACGTAAACTGGCAAAACACTAACTGACTATTCAAGAAAATCTTCACGATGCTTTATCCCTACTCAGAAAAACATTCCAATATTATGTATATTTAAATAACACTTCCATTTCAAAATTTCCAAAATCCAGTCTTTCCCCCGACCACCCTGCCAAAAATTTCCACTCGTAATTCCCTCAATTCCTTACATTCCCCTAACTAAATGATACAAAGACTCATTCACTTCTCCACAAATATGGCATCTGTAAGAGTAAACCCTTAATCTAGCCTTCCCTGAATATTTCCTTCGCTCTGTATATAAACTATTTCATATCCAGCGCCGCTTTATATTAGCTCCAAATAGCATTGAAACATTTAAGTGAGTTAATTCGAATGGGCATTAAAAGTTTTAGTGACCTTTTTAAAAGTCAAAAGAAGTTGGAGTGCAAGCATCCCTCCTCCCAAGCCTACTCATCTTTCAAACACATCCAGTCAAAATTTTGAGAGAGCCATCTTGTCCAGCATAGTAGAACGGTCCATTAACTATGTTCTTAGGGAAGTTGAGTATTTCAATCCCCATTCTTATGTTATTGAATGTACACTACAAACAAGAGTTTGGGTATCGTCTCCTTCTCTCACTGTAAAAGTCTAAAACCTATTACGTCATGGCCCCTGGAGGTTGTGTCGACACTGGAGTTTTTGTTATCTGACCTTTGAACTATTCAAGGGCGTGGGTGGGGCTATTTTTTCTCCGATTTCTTTTGACTCTTAAAAATCTAACTAGAACTTTCAATTTCCATTCAAATGAGCCCTCTATGAAGTTTATACGAGCATCCCTTCCATAAAAACCAAATATGTCACCAGGACATAATTTGCAGCCCCTGCCCCCGGGCCCTGGGGAGTTGTGTCAACACCGGAGGTTTTGTTATCTGACCTTTGAACTATTTTTAACAAAATGGCTATATCAAAACTTTTATCGGATGCATATGGGAGAAAAGAGGCGTGGAGGAATAGTTGCCCTCTGATCTCTTTTGGCTCTTTAAAACTGAACTAGAACTTTCAATTTCCTTTCAAATAAGCCCTCTCTGAAGTTTATACGAGCACCCCTTCCATAAGAACCAAATATGCCACCAGGGCATAGCTTTCAGCGCCTGCCACCGGACGCTGCGGGGTTTTGTCGACACTGGTGTTTTGTAATTTGACCTTTGAACTATTTTTAACAAAATGGCTATATCAAAATTTTTATCGGTTGCATTTGGTGGAAAAGAGGCGTGGAGGAATAGTTGCCCTCTGATCTCTTATGACTATCAAAAACTGAACTAAAACTTTCAATTTCCAATCAAATGATCTCTCTCTGAAATTTTTACGAGCATTCCTTCTATTAGAACCATATACTCCCCGAGGGCATAACTTACAACCCCTGGCCTAGGGCTCTGGGGGGCAGTGTCGACCCCAGATTTTTCGTTATACGGTCTTTGAACAATTTTTATAAAAAATGGCTATCTTACCGGATAGGTTCTTACCGGATAGGTTTGAAGGAAAGGGGCGCAGAGGGGGAGAGGGCTAGGTGCCCTCCGATCTCTTTTGACTCTTAAAATGTTAATTAGAACTTTAAATTTCCAATAAAATGAGCCCTCTTTGAAATTTATACGAGCATTCCTTCCATAAGAGCCATATACGAACCCAGGGCACAACTTAAAACACCTGTCCCTGGGCCCTGGGGGTCGTGTCGACACCGGAGTTTCTGTTATCTGATCTTTGAACTATTTTTAACAAAACGGCTATCTCAAAATTCTATCGGATACATTTGGGAAAAAAGGCATCGGGGGGGGGGGGGCTGGTTACCCTCCGATATCTTTTGACTCTTAAAAAGTGAACTATAACTTTCAATTTCCAATCAAATGATCCCTCTTTGAAGTTTATCCGAGCATTCTTTCCATAAGAACCATATATGCCCCCAGGGTATACCTTACAACGCCTGCCCCTGGGCCCTTGGGGGTGGTTTCGACCCCGAAGTTTTTGTTATGTGATCATTGAACTATTTTTAACAAAATGGCTATCTTAAATTTTTCTCAGATGCATTTGTGGAAAAAATTGCGTGGGGGGGGGGGGGGCTAGTTGCCCTCCGATCACTTTTGATTCTAAAAAAAGAGCACTAGAACTTTCGATTTCCAATCGAATGATCCCCCTTTGAAGTTGATACGAAGATCCCTTCCATATGAAATGCCTCTGGGAAAAATAATAATAATAAAACATAGGAGCCGTATGGCCTTTACTATAGGCGACCCTATAGCGTTGCCTCTGATAAAGCGCAAATCACGTTCTGGTCTTGAGAAAACATGGGTTTTCCTAGGCCTTTTCATGTTAATTTTTTCTCATTTTGAATTTGACTTGGTTATTTATTGTATTTTTTGTTCGTTTTGGGTTTTATTTTTCTATTGATGGTGATTTGTTGCAGTTTTACGCTTGGAAGATTATTTGTTTTTATTTCTGCTAAGTTTTGGTTAAATGGAGCTCCTTACTTTTCTTTGAAAAACTTATTTTGTGGAATTTTTTTTAATTACATATATATATATATATATATATATATATATATATATATATATATATATATATATATATATATATATATATATATATATATTATATATATATATATATATATATATATATATATATATATATATATATATATATATATATATATATGTATATATATATATATATATATATATATATATATATATATATATATATATATATATATATATATATATATATATATATATATATATATATATATATATATATATATATATATCGATCTATCTATCTATCTACAGTCTTTTTCTAAACTCAAAAAAGAGACAGAATATTCCACAACAAGACAAGAAACCCAATTTGTTTTGCCCTACTACGAAACATGCCCTTATCCCAGGGGACAATTCTTCAACCCCATATTGTACACCACTATGATACGCAAACACCCGTATTTTACAAGTTCGCTTGAAGATAACTTTTAAGACAGCCAAATATACCACCAAGAAAGTAAAGATTTTTACTATTTGACAGTTTCTTGCTCTCAGGAAAGAAATATGAAGAAATAAAAATGGTAAAAAACAGCCAAAATGGTCAACCATTTACGGTTAGCAGTGGAATAAAACAACTTTCAGATGCATTTTGAGATTCATTTTCATTCTTTCAGCCTGAATGACAGTATTATTGCCAGTATTTTAGTTCATTTACACTTGCCTAAAGATTCAGTTTTTACTGATACTTCAGTTATCGTTACGTAATAAAAAGACAGTTCAACTTCTTTTGGTTCAAGTGTAAATTTGCAAAGGTCAAGACCTGGAGCTGCTGAGTGTAACTAGTCCCTCTACCTCGCGAAGTGGTTTTTTTACGAACCGAATAGGTGGCAAAACCCCATCTTTTGATACTACCAGAGAAAAGAATGCTTCAAAGACCACAGTATGACATATGATCACATATATATAAATATATATATATATATATATATATATATATATATATATATATATATATATATATATATATATATATATATATATATATATATATATATATATATATATATATATATATATATATATATATATATATATATATATATATATATATATATATATATATATATATACCTGATTCACCCGTATCTACCCGATTTGAATTCCGCTTATTAAAGGTTTTTAAAGTTTTAAAAGTTTTTAATGTATACCGCTAAAATAGAAAAACCAACGACGTTACCTCGAGTTTCTTTTCCTTGAGAATATTCAGCTGACGCTAAAAGCTGGTCATCACAAATAGGGACTGCACTGCCAGGACTTGCAACTGAAAAAAAAAAATGCAATTTCGCAATTGTTTTTTAAAGTGACATTTAAAGAACAAAATTTTGGTAGACATAGGTGACAGACATAGGTGAGCAGAATTTGGCAGACATTTTGGTAGACATTGGTGAGCTGGAATAAGTGTATAAGGAGTCAAATGTACCACAAGAACTCACAAACCGCTGACATCTTGAAGATGAACAACAACTAAGATGATTATTTCTGTTAAGTTATGAAAACTTTTACCCCCTTCAGGAAAATATTTTGCAGGTCCCATCCGTTGGGGTAAATTTTGGACATTCAGGAAAATGGGAGGGGTTATATCATAAATACTTAAGGATCAAACTTTTTTAATTGTTTGATTTTTAATTGTTTAATAGTTTAATTGTTTTTTTAATTCAAACAGTTTTTAATTAAACGCAATCCTCAAATGGATGAAAAACTTAATATATGCAAATTTTTCCCTGCAATTATATTTTAGCAGGAAAACTGCAACTAATAGTTGCAGATAAGCAAGTTATTTTTAAGATTTTCTGTAAGGTAAAAAAAAAGTTTCTCTGTTGAGAAAAAATATAAGTTTTTCTCGCAACTTCTTGCAACTAGTTTCTTGCAACTTTATTTTAAAATATTTTTGATGTCACTACTCTTAACATATATATATATATATATATATATATATATATATATATATATATATATATATATATATATATATATATATATATATATATACATATATATATATATATATATATATATATATATATATATATATATATATATATATATATATATATATATATATATATATATATATATATATATATATCTATATATATATATATATATATATATATATATATATATATATATATATATATATATATATATATATGTTCCGTCACTGTTAGCGGAAGACTGTAAGAACATAGAGACATGTTTAAGGGTATACAGAAAAACTAAAAGACATAATTTTTCTATCTTCTAATATAAGATGATGAATTACTACATCATCTTTACAACCATAACATAAAATAATTTGCATAATTTACGTTATTTGTTGTATTTTGTTCGTTTTTGTTTCATTTATTTATTGATGGTGATTTATGATATTTTTACGCTTGACAAATTATTTGACTTTATTTCTGCACATCTTTGGTTTAACATTTTTGGTTTAGCTCTTACTTTACTTTGAAAAACTTATTATACAGAAAAAGTTTTTTGATGTTTATTCTAAAACGAAATTATTACCTCAGAGCCTCATAACCAAATTACTTTAAAGATCCTGTCTATAAATTTTCCTAATTTCAAAAAAAGTACTTTCCAATTTAAAAGTTCTGTGGTTAACGAAAAGAATAAACCTGACATCATTTTTTTTTTATCAAAATTTAACCAAATGAATAAACGTAATATTCAGTAAATATCAAGTGTAACTCAATTCTGGTAAACTGCAACCTAAAATTTCCACCCTTCTTTGATTTGCAAACGATTTTTTAGTTTTGTCAAAAGGTTTTTTAAGTACACTGAAGCCTTTTTCGACTAGGTATGATGGTGATTATAGTTAAGGGAAGTGCTGAAAAGGAAATCGAGTTATGCTATCTTTTTGGTATTATACTATTTAGTTATGAAGAGGACATGTACATTTCAAAATGATATCCTAAACAAAAACAAATTAAAATGGAATCGTCATGGGCAGATTGTAGGCGAACCAGCTTCTTCCCATGCCCATTTAGCTGCTCAGCCCTTCTCAAGACTCCACAGAAACTCAATAGAAGTTTTTAGGTGGTTTTTTTTTTTCACAGTAGTTGAAAGGTAAAAGTAAACTATGCAAGGGATGACGTAACCCAAACAGTCCTTGCAGTGAGGGCTGCAAATCATACAATTTATTAATTGTTTAAACATAGGTTTTATGATTGCGAAAGGGGGACATATGTGATCCTGAGTATCTGAAAAGGCTAAAATTTAAGGGAATGCTTAGGGAGATGTTGAAGAAAATCTAAAGACGCTATGTACATCCGAGTAACTAAAATAGCAGTCCAATAATATCTTAGGAGCAACTATGCTTATTAAGTTGAAACTTTCAGGGAATGTTGAGGGGGAGGTTGAACCAAATCATAGGCACTATGTGCATCCAGGTTTTAAAAGGGTGTATCTGAAAATCTCGGGATTATATTGGTACTAAGATTTTTTTTTTTTTGTTTCCGAAGGCACTTTATATGAAAGGAGTTGTAGAAACTTCGGAAGGGGTTCATCAAAGCCTTGCCTATGTATAGATCGAGGCCGTTTCTGTTAATTTTTTTTTACAGACCACTGCGTATGAAAAGGGTGGTAGCAAAGGATTTGGAAGTGGCTTATTAAAATGGAAACTGAAACTTCTAGTGCAAAAATAGGTGGAGGACAAAAGCCCTTGTATCTGCCTGTCCAACCTAAACATTCCAAAGACACTTGATAAAAATGCACGTCCAAAAACTATGCCTCCCGGGGTGACATTACCCAAAACACTCCTGGAGAGGGGACTGCAAGATATGTAACGTACGCATTCGCCTTGCTCTTTACGCTAAAGTTTTTTATTGTTTAAAAAAATAGAGTTGTGAGAAAGTCAAACTTTAGCGTAAAGAGCGAGGCGTTGAGGAGGGGACAGCCCCTTTCATATACGGAATAATTTCTGTTTGTTTTAAGTTTTAATGTCGTTCTTTACTTTCAGTAAAAAAAAACTTGTTTTTTTATTTAATTTTTGAACGTTATTGAATTAATGCAGGGTTTGGTTTTGGCTCAACGTACATGAATAATTAAAACAAAATTTGCATATTAATTTACTTTTATTTGGTTAAATTGCTTTCTCGAAACTTGTTTAATTTTATTTACGAAAGTTTTTATTAGTAATAAATATACTTAACTTACGAATTAAATTACGTAACGAACTTCTATATTCATATATTTTAATACGTATATTGGGGAGTTCGCCCCCTAGTCAATACCTCGCTCTTTAAGCTAAAGTTTGAATTGTGTTCCAATTCTTTAAAAATGACCCCTTAATCACAAAGGCCGTTATTTAGAATAAATAGCTCTTATGAAAGTGCTAAAAAATCTTTAGCTTAAAGAGCGAGGCGTTGACTAGGGGGTGAACCCAATCATACACCTAACAGTTTCTGTTCGTTTTAAGTTTCGATGTTGCTCCTTACTTTCAGTTGAAAAACTTGTTTCTTTTAATGTTTAATTTCTGATCCTTTTTTAAACAATGCTGGGAAATCCAGCGCCCCCTTCATAGCAATGTCCACTCTCCCATGAAAACTTCCTTCATGGAAAGATCCTCCCACATAACCCCCGACCCAGCCTCCCCCCCCCCCGCTACCAGAAACAATACCAGCTGTAAACGTCTGTATATCTCCCAATAACCAACACTATAAGTAGAAGGAGAGGTATTACTCCGGAGGGAAGTCCATATATGGGCATTGACGTACTAATGGGAGTGGCGCAACATGTTCAGTTAATAAGCACATGGCAAGATCATTGACCAACTAACGGTACGAACAACAGTACCAACAAGATGACATCCAATATTTACCTTTAATTTATGAAACAGGATGTTATTGAAATCAAAGTATTGTATTATCAGTGATGTCATAATTCCGCATTGAGAGTTTTTTTATAATGATCACGGTTTGAGGTTAAAGTAACATTACGCTTCAAATTATTATGGAGGAAGCATCAAATACAATGGACTTAGAAGTTTTTGCTACGCAAATTTATAATGTGAGCTCTGTTTAGTAAATTTTCTTTGGTTTTTCCAAAAAAATCTTTTTTTTTGCCGGAAATGAATTTTAGCCTCCCCCCCCAATATATTCAAATTCAGGGTATATATTTACACATTAGAGGGGAGTGGGGTTGCATGAAGTGTATGTTAAGTGTAAAGCTGGAAAGCATTTTTTTTATCTGATCGCATATATTTTCTACTAGACTAGCTTTTGGTATAAATTTTAGGTCTACATGATGTATGTATGTTAACGATTTTTTTTTATCTAATTATAAGCCTGTATGCTGGAACTGTGTTATCAAGTCAATATATCTAAATACCCCCTGTTTCTTGAGCTTATAAAATTTCGAAAGTTATGCTATGAGTCTGTAACCTACTTAGCTATCTAAATTTGACAATTTACCCCTCCCCCAATATATTCAAGTTCAGGGTATAAATTTGCACATTACAGGGAAGTGGGGTTGCATGAAGTCTATATTAAGTGTAAAACCGGCTAGCATTTCTTATCTAATCGCATATATTTTCTACTAGACTAGCTTTTGGTATAAATTTTAGGCGTAAATGATGTGTGTACGCTAACGATCTTTTTTATCTAATTTTAAGCCTATATGCTGGAACTATGTTATCAAGTCTATTTATCTAAATACCCCTGTTTCTTGAGCTTATAAAATTTCGAAAGTTGTGCTATGAGTCTGTAGCCTACATAACTACCAAAATTTGACAATTTACCCCCCCCCCCATAATTCCCCGTTTTTTCATTAGCCCTGGTTTTTAGAAGCATAATTTCTAAGATATTTACAAGATTTTATGCTATATTATGGGTTGTTTTTTTTATGTGCCTTTCTGTTCTATAGGCTTTTCCGAAGGAAACAAGATACTTATGCATTATATGACACACGACAGAAGTGAAGTTCGGCTAATATGAAATAAAATAGGATGAAAATATAATAGTTAAGAAACAAACTTGGTCTATATATTTTCACATTAGGAGAGGTGGTATAAGAATTAGCAACTTTTATCTAGTTTCAAAAATAAATTCCGACAAAAGTTGTAAAAATGATTATTTTAAGGATAATTTAGAAGAATGCGTTCCTCCCGCCAACAAAAGGCCCGAATCGAGCATGAAAATCAATTACGTCCTAGTGTAATTCATTAAATTGCCTCTTCGAGGGCCCGTATGCAAGAAGATGAAATGGCTACGGGCGTGGCGATGTTGCAAAAAGCGAATGTAAGTTAAAAATTTTATTGACATTTTCACTAACAATTTTTCCCCAGGTCAATTTGAAGGACATGAGATTGTACCGTTAGACTTCGAAATAATTCCAGAATAATATAGGTTCTAATTTGTGTAATATTTGTTGACATCTTTCAATTAGAGCTCGCCTGGGCTTTGAGACACTCGATAAGAGAGACTTAACGGTCTCCTTTATCATATGTTAGAGAAAATCTTGGAAATAACAGATGTGATTCACGAGCCAAAAATATGGCTAGTTCATCAAACGTGCAATTATTGATTTACACATTTTAAAAGCAACTAACCAGGTATACAGGACAAGTACCTCAAATTATATCTTGGTTAGGCCTGGGTATGATTTAGAAAACAATCGGAAATTGAATAAAAAAGAGCTTTTCATCAGAAAGTACGGAACTGGGGGGGGGGGGGTATTGCTACTAAGTATATTTTTTTTAATTTAATGCATATGTTTTAAATGATTAGAAAATATAGTCGCTATTAATCCAATTTTCGAATTCTTAAAAAAAGGATGATTTTATACACGTTGAAATTAAGTGAGTGTTTTCTTTATAGGTTAGAAAAGATTCACCGCTACCTTCACATTTTCATGGGAGGGGGGATATTGCTACTAAGCATGTTTTTTTTATTTTAATGCATATGTTTTAAATGATTTGAAAATATAGTCGCTATTAATCCAATTTTCAACCTTATTAAAAAAACCGAGTTTTATACACGTTGAAATTAAGTGGCTGTTTTCTTTATAGGTTACACCGGTTTCATCACTACCATCACACCCACCGGAAGAAACAAGTCATGTGTCATATTATTGCATTGATGATATGATCCAACTTGAAGCACCATTGCAGTTTCGTGACATTATTGAAACACCATCACATAACGGTGAAAAATATGGTAATTTTTTACAGGGGTGATATGAAGGTAGTGATAATTTTGATGGTATATGCTACCATTATCAATGACACGGAATGGACGGATAATTTATTATAAAAACATTTCAATGTTGATAGTAATTCTTTAGATGTTGTCAATAGCACAGTTCAACAAGGCAATGCAGTTAGTCCAGAGAGTGATCTACCTTGGTTGAGCCCGAATACTATGAAAATTTTAGACAATTTTACTCTTGAGTTAAATGAGAATCCTTCCCTCTCAGATTTAATGAATATAGTCCCGGTTCAATCAAATTGAATTGATCATGAAAATTAATTCGATTGGATGGATTTACATAGTCCTATCGCACTAGAGGCTATGTTAAGCGAACTGGGGGATTTTAGTATACACACCAGCCCTATTGTGGAACAACGTCGGAGAGGGGGTTTAGATAATGATACACAAGGGGAAGGGGGTTTTGGCAGTGATGATATACAAGGGGGGAAGGTTTAGGTAGGGATGATATACAAGGGCGAGGGGGTAATGATACACTTTTCTGATTGCTACCGGAATTTCAGCGAACAAGTTCAATCCTAAATACAGTAGACGTTTTCACTGCAACCTTTGGTGATCCGTTTAATGCACCTATGGCAGGGAATATTATGAGTGATCCCATAGATATTATTCATGTATATGCAGAGAAAATTCATGCAGTTTTAGAAAACCGGATTCAACTGTGGGGGCCGGGACAGTATCAAAGCCAAAATTGTTTTAAAAATATTTTATTTAAATGAGAGTCATGGTGAGGTATATGACCATTATGTGCACACCGAAACGTCGGGGGTGCATCCTCATTTTGAAAATTATGAGACTGAATTTATGCAATCGGTTGACAATACTCTCTCTATCATCTCGACAATTATTCTGAGAATGGTAGTGGTTCCATAGTTTTATTTGTTGAAAATTTAAGTGTAAATATATGTAAATTTAAAAAAGATTTTATTTTAAGAGAGGGTGAGCCAGAGTCTACAGTTTTAAAATATAATTCTGATTTAGAAGGATGTCAGGGCTTTCATCGAATCTGTTTCGAAACAGGCCAAAAATGTTTCATGTACGCATTCCTCATATCGGCTTTCCGATCTCTGAAAGATGAAGCTTGAAAGAAAAATTTTGACTACTGGGCTGTGCATGGGAAGAAGGGGTCTGATTTTCCCCCAGTAGATTTCTCTTGTTTAGCAGAAAAATTTCCTGTAGCACTCAGGGCGATATATATTTTCGAACGGGCAAACGCACATTTAAATATTGGTGTTACAGTGCTACAATATGAAACAGAATTTCAAGAGGGTGTGCGTTCTCATAAAAATGGTGTAATATTCCCAGTAAGAGCGCCATCTATGGAATCTGTGAAACACTGGGTTTGGCTTTTGTACACACCGCCTAGTGAACCTAATTGAATTGGCCAAGTCAACCCCATTGCAGATATTAGTAGATTTCTGGGGGAGGGTAAAGAGGGGCGGGGGGATGTACGTTACTATGCCCAATGTGTTTTTCCTAATTTCGTAGTGAATTAAATCTACAAAATCACGTGAAACATTGCAAAAGACACGGATACCAATCGGTTGAGACAGTTTCGGCTTACCGATCATTTTTACGATTTAAAAATTTCCAGAATACGCTTATGCAAAGCGATAAAATAAGCTTAGACTGTGAATCTAAGCTTATGAATGTGAACGACCCACAATTTCCAAATCGTATCAAAGAACATTAAGCCATTGCAGTTTCCTATGCCCGCGCACAAAGAGACAGCTCTAACACTATGCGATCGTTAGAAATAGTCGAGACGTTGGATGAGAATGATTGCATGATCAAAGCATTCACTAAATTAATTGTCAATGCAAATGGGGCTATTTCCTATTTTAGAAATACACACTCACCAATGATATTATCAGCAGAGGATCGCCTGGCAATTAAAAATAAGAAAATATACTGGGTTAATGAGGGGGAATTTGAAGAGGGGACTAAGGGGAAAGGGGCTAGGGGATAAAAAGGCTAAGAAGGTGGAGGGGAGGTGAAAGTCAGGAACCACGATCACTTGTTGCAGGAAAAATCTTCATGGGGTAGTAATTTTCGTGGTGTAGCACACCAATCGTACAATGTGAATGTAAGCCAGCAGTTTTTTAAACCGGTTTTCATTCACAATTCAAATTATGATTTGAAATTTATTTTACCGGCTTTGGCATGTATGCAGAGGGAGGGAGGGGGAACAGATAGTCCATGGGTAAATAACTCATTTACCTACAATATTATACCCAAATCTGCTGAGAAGCTGTTACTTATAGAATTCAAATGGCAGGCAGTGGATTATGGGCATACGTGTTGGAATAAAATCTATTTTTTAGATTCATATAGTGTTTTCTCCAAGGCACTGAGTTAACTAATTCAAGTACAGAAAAGCGAAAATTTCAATAGATTCCCTCTGCTCAAACAGCGCTTTCCAGACATTGAAATGTATGACTTACTGGCCTGTAAAGGCATATATGCATATGACTATTACAGCTCTGGTGCAAGGTTAAGTAAGGAGAAACTCCCTCCATTTGAACCATTCTATAATTCACTTACCGATAGTGAATACACTTTCGAGGGCTATTAATTTGCCAAAAGGGTATGGGTTAAGGGTGGTTGCAAAAATGGTTGGGATTATTGTAGAATGTACTTGGTCAGTGATGTAGTGACTCTTTTACACATTGTCTGCAAAAGCACAGACCAAATTTGTTCAGAATTTGGACTAGACATTAGTTATTATTTTTCAACACTGCACCTCACCATGGACTTAATTATAAAAATCAGTAGGGAGGAAATAGGTTTGATCACCGATGTGGATCAACACCTATTTGTAAAAAGATCTATGAGGGGGGAGATGTTTTTCACGGGGATCGCGTCTTTACAACTGATCCAACTGGGCAGAACTCTGCTGATGGTGTAAAGTCCAATGCTGTTTTCCTTGACATGAACTCCCTGTACCTCTCAGAGATGTTTCACTATAGTTTACCGTCTGGCAACTACAAATGGCTTGCAAATCCTTGTGCCATCCCCGACATTCACACTGTCGCAGGAAATGGTCCCCAAGATGGTTTTTTGAAATTGATGGACACATACCATTGGAACTCTACGACACTGTAAAAGATGATGTTTTTCCGTGCGTGAGTAGACCTGTGACCAAAGAGTCATTGAGTCCATACAATCAGTCTTTGGTCGAGAACATGGGCATGCACTGGACCCCCACCAAGCAGAAACTAATTGCAGATTTGGACCCTAAACAAAATATTGTTTTTCACCATGTACTATTGCGATGGATGGTGACCAATGGTTTCAGGGTCACAAAAATACATGGGTTCCTGCAATTCGATCAGAAACCCTACTTGAAAATGTTTATTGACTCATTTGTCAGTAAACGCTCACAGGCAAAAAGTAAAGTTAAAAAAATATATAAACTTATTTTAAATTCAGCTTTCGGAAAAATGTCTGAAAGCGTACGAAACAGATCACGTTATGACGTCGTAACTTGCCCCAAAAAATGTGCACGAATTATCGCCGACCCCAACTTTACAACATTCACGAGCATAGACACGAATATGGTTCTAGTACACAGAAAAAAGAGAAATATTGTTCTGAATAAGAATATCGCTGGGGGAGAGTTCAGTACTTGAAATTTCCAAGAAACTCTTGTTGTCTTTCTTTTACAATGTGTTTAAGGTACAACGGCCGAGGGAAGGGTTGTTCAAGTTCACTATGAGGACACAGATTCTCTGCTGTCAAAAGTTAAAACCGGGAATTTATTGGATGATTTGGAAAATGGTGTACACATTGGCGCGCGGATGGATTTCACGAATATGAATAAGATCATCTATCCCGAGTCGGTGAAACGCCAGGCCCCCAATCAACTATTAATATTAGAGTCGGAGACGGGGAGTTTTTTAATATCCAATGGGGTGTTCCCGGTACAAAAGTACACCGTGTTTCGACCTGAGTGTCTGCAGAACTGTGTGGTCAGTTGTCTAGTGCCAAGAGCAAAAGAGCCTGCAATTCGCTCTCTACAATACAGGAACTATACTGTTAAGAGTGGAAAAAATGCCATGTCTTGCATATCCGACAAGGTCTATGTGCTCGAGAATGGTGTAAGAGTACTCCCCCACGGCCGCCACTATCAAGTTTCAGATCGAGTTGAATGTGTGGACTATCGAAAACAACTAGGTCTAGATAAATTGACTTTTTAACGGGAACATTTTGTTAGATCTTAACCAGAATACACCCGAGGATCTAAGCGCAGTCACAGATATTTTTGACAAAGAAATTACTGCATATCTTCCGGTGAATAGTAGAAAGGGCTATTAGTTGCAATCATGACATTGAAGAAACTACACGAGAATGGACACTTTTTTCCCGTTCTAGGCACTTCAAAACCCCCACTCAGGAAGGCCATACTCAAACATGGTGTTGACAAATAATTTATTAATCTAATATCTTAACGTTGTTTAAATTTAACTGAGGGCAATGTACACTTGCCAGAAGGTTTAAGACAACAGACAAAGCAACATCGTTCCACTGTACGTGCCTTGGCTTGCAAAAACAAAGTAAAAAATTTTTAAAGAAATCGTCTCCTTCAAGCGGGCAGTAGTTTTTTTACACTTTTACTACCAATAATCACAATACTTGTAAACAGTTTTCTCTAGATGGCTATACCCTATAAATTGACTTCAATAGAACTTGTCCTTTCACCAGTTGAACACTTTGAAGACAATCTAAGCAAACTCATTAATGATGAAAATATTGCCGATGATAAAAAGCTAGTTTTACTTTAAGATGCACTGTGTCGTGTGGACAAACATAGACCTTATTGTGAAAGATCCACCGTCACAGATCCCCAAACCCCCCCCCCCCCCAAAAAAGGAAACATCTCCTCATAATTCTGTAGCAGCAACAACACAATCAAAGGAGAAGGAATCGAATTCCATAGTGACATCAATTGGAAACCTATTGCCATTGACCTATCGAGAACAGAGTAAAAGAGTATTAAAATATCTCATGTTGGAAAGTGGTGGTGATGATTATCAAGTTCAAGTCGATAGCACTGGGAAACAAATTATAATTCAGGGAAAAAGTTACAATCTACTTGATTTAATTTGTGATTTAGTTATAAATCGTAAAGGAATTTTATAATTTGACAATAATTTATACAGCTTTCTAAATACATCAAACTTCCCCAAAAGTCTTATTGGCAATAAGCAAATTATAAAGAAATTAACAGAATATAGTAGAGGTGCCAGCCCTCTAACAACGCCAACAATATTCAAGAAGTTTTTAAATCAATCTTGGAAAACACTAGCACTCCTAGTAGCAGCAGTAATGATTTGATAACACCAATGATGACGGCTAGACAAAAGCAAAGACGTATTGATATCAACTCACCGTCACAAGCACCTCCCTTCAGTGTACAAAAGGAGAGTGGACATTACACTACGTATTTGCGTTCAAAATGGATGAAGTTTTAAAACATGTCTATGAAAATATTGGTGAAGCGGGAAGTCTAAGTTCCCCCAAAACGCTTTCTAAAACTAACCTCTGACGTAGGTGGCAGCACTTTAAAAAATGCAAAAGAGTATCTAGAAAATGAACCAAGTTACACTCTACATCAGAATCGCAGGCAAACAATATCGACAAACTAAAAACTTTTTCCCTCTGCATATAATGCAAACAGATCTTTTAACTCTAGGTTTGATTCAAAGACGTCACATTACACCCTAAAAATATATTTTAGTGGCAATTAGTGTCTTTAGTCTCTATGCATCTGCCATTCCATTGCGATCAAAGAGAGGTGTTGAAGTTGCTCAGGCTTTAAAAAGTATTCTTGAACATGATTGCTATAGAAAAATTCAAAGTGACCGCGGTAGCGAATTTGTTAATCCTCATGTGCAAAAGGTTCTATTGAATTATAATACAAATCTATATCATAGTCACAGTCCTATATCATAGTCACAGTCACATATCATAGTCACAGTCACATAGACCCTATGATTGGCCACCACCACCCAATAGCGAACAGCATAAAATTCAAATGATCAATTGGACGGATTATCCATATTTTGAATTACCATACGAAGAACTCACCTTTATGAATGATTTATGTCGTTATATCAATAAAAGAGTTTCCACTCGTAAAAAAGGAGTCTCTCATTTTAACTATTCAAAGGAAGAGGGCAAGATCTACATTACTTCACCCATTTCTGATGAAAAGATTATTCTCAATGATAATCTAAAAGATGTTCTTGGCTTTAAACTCCATTTAATCAATGGTGAAAGTGCCGAAAACAATAATTTTATTCTTGCTGACTACCCGCTAGCCTTCTCCACGGACACTTGTATATTTCTATATGCTTCATTTGTTGAAACAACAAGAGCTGGCAATAGCAATGTCCCCCTCCTACGAGTTCTTGAACGAAAAACCAATCAAGAACATATTCATCATTACAATATAAAGCATCTTCAGTATATCCCCGTAAACACCTCCTATTTGGAACTCTGTCAGTTAACACTAAGAACTGAATTAGGCAATCCCTTGGCAAAATCAAAAGGTTTGGCTGTGATTACATGCCATTTTCGACCCATCGTTGTCGGTATTCAAAAACAAGATGTCTAATAGAAAAGTGGTATCCATTGTCCTGATATTGACTGCTATGTTAAGACTCTTGGCCCAAGACAACTGGACAATGGAATAGAGTATTGCAAAGGTCGTTCATCAATGTCTGGCTATGGTCTTGGCAGTTGGTTTGCTAAGCTGTTTCGCTCTGCACTACCTCTGGCTAGAAAATATATTGTACAGGCTGCGACAGATTTTGCATCCTATACGATTGGTGCTCTGGCAAGGATTTTAAAAATAGTGGTTGGAAAATCTCAGGTCCAGTGTGCGAACCCTTGGCGAGCAATTGAAATTGCTCGCCAAGGAAGAGAAGCCCCAGGAAGAGAATTGTTAGATCGAAGTTGGATTTCTTTTCATTGACTGAACAATGGCATATCTACCGCATACGCATTTCCAACCTTCAATCACTTCATCTTTAAATCTATTCAATGTAGATAATGTTGATGCGAGAGTAAAACATGGATACTATGAACAATTTTATTAACAACAACCCCTCTCCGTATTATCCTTTTTCAAATTTATTTCAATGAAGACTACTTTATGGGCATGTCTTCGACATTTATAGATTGACAAATGAAAGTCCGAAAATCTGACAATGGAATGCCAGTTCGTGCTGATGGAATATCCTATGAAAATTACATATTACATAGATTATTTCGTCAAATCAGTGTCTACATAAATGGCACATTGGTGAAAACAAGCAACAGTCTCTCGAATTATACAAGCTATATGCAGTTCATGTTGATGACACCCAAGTCATGCAAGGAATTGAGAGGCATCTCCAATGGTCATGAATATATTATATATATTGATAGTACAGATGCACTTAAAAATGCTACAACTAATGAATTACATCTAGTTGGAAAAATATATCATGAAATATTTAATATGACCCAATGGCTACCACCAAATATTAAAGTGGATTTAAAATAGACGCTTGCTTCATCCAATTTCATTTTACGAAAAGAACTTCCTGTCAATCCTGATGTGACTCTCTCTCACCTCGGCATACTACATGTACGAAAGCAGCAGGTTATGAGTTCTGCTGCTTTGGCAGTGGAAAAACAGAGAGCCAGTGGAAATAATATTAAACTACTTGTTCCTCATGCAATCACCAACCAACGTCATATTGCCACAGGCTCACGCAACTTCACCGAATCTTCCTTTATCAATGGCGAAATTCCGTCAAAATTGGCATTGGCATTTGTAAAATGCGCTAGTGCAATAGGATCGTGGACTGGTTGCACACACAAATTTGAGATGTTTGGGCTTTCATCTCTTGTGTGCAAAATAACTGGAATCCCACTCTACAATCTATCTTTTGGTAAATCCTATAGGACATTGTATGAGTTGACAAGGCAAACCCTAGATCATGATTCACAACTATTTGAAAATGGTAGAACCGAAGAAATGTTGGCTAAAACACATGGTATCATTGTACTAGACCTGTCTGGCACCCAGGATATGATTACAGTACGAACGGGGAGTGTGCGTTTAGAGTGTACATTTGCCGACCCATTACCTGAGAGTATTACACTAATCTCGTTAAGTCATTTTGAAACCTATTGGGAAATCACTCCCGAAGGCAGTGTTCTACTAGACCTTGCACCATGAACACCAGTCAAAAAATCAATATATTTAATATAGACCCCTACATGGCCAAATACAGATCCTATTGTCTGCCCTCGTACTTCCTTGGAAAATTTCAAAGTGCAAACAATACCCTAATCATTGTTAATAGCAGTCCATCGACTGTGAATACTGGTCATTGGTTGTGCATCTTTCAAACAATGAAGACGATTGAATTTTTGATCCTCTCGGCCTACTCTATACATTCTACACTCAACACATCAGCAACTATATTGTTAGCAGTGGGAAAACTATTATTCAAAATTGGAAGAGAGTGCATGATCTGACGACTAAAAGTTGCCGTTTCCATGCGCTACTATATTTCGTGTTCAGATGTTGCGGCTATACTTACAAGCAGTTTCTAGATATTTACGTAGACGATCCACGTGTGCACGACTTTATGGTGGAAAATATCCTCTCAGACCTGTATAATATTAAGTTTAGTGCCGTACGAGTAAATTGCTTAAAAAATGTATATGAATTTGTTTATTAATATAAAAAATGTATATATATATATATATATATATATATATATATATATATATATATATATATATATATATATATATAATATATATATATATATATATATATATATATATATATATATATATATATATATATATATATATATATATATATATATATATATATATATATATAATATATATATATATATATATATATATATATATATATATATATATATATATATATATATATATATAACAACGTCTATATTCTACACTTTAGATTTCTTCTTCGGTGTATAGGCAACTGTCGAGAGCCATTAATGCTGGTAGATCATTTGAATTCACTGTATATTGATCTTGATTGGCTGCAAGGTCATGGTCACATTTTCTACAGTACAACTTAACTTAACTCTTGTCGTATCTCTTTGTACAGTCAATGATACTATTTGCATTCATATTGTGAAATTCACGTGTTTTAATTTGTCTATTTGAAGCAATATCACATACGGTATTTCCAAATGGTGAATCACATTCGGTAACTTCCAAACAAAAACCGCTAGGGATATAGTCATAATGGGCAGTGCTGTCACAACGATGACGTGGAAACCAAATTGTCTTATTACCCCAACAGTTGAATCGTAGACCTGATTCTTACTCCCAAAATAATTTCAAGCCACGACGATACCAATCTCGTAGAAATAAACTAAAGTCACGTTTAGGGTTCTTTCCAATCATACCAAGATAAGTATTCTCCCACTGATCACATTTGTCATAGTGGCAATTGAAGCACACACGCCCTCTAGGGTGAGAGTCACAAATCTCTTCAAGTCTTGAATTACACCCTTTAATTTGTACTGCATATCCTCTATGTAATTTACATGGATTGCATAATTTGCACTTTTCATTATATTCATCAATAATTGTACAATTCTCACATGATGACCAACTGCCAAGAGTATACATACATAGTGGACATGTATAGAACGTTTTTTGGTTTCCGATGTCAACTCTCTCACAGCTAAAAAGAAACAGATCCGTGTTCTATAAATTCAGAAGGGGATGGGAGATGAGTTATTCTGTGACGTTACATAACCTCTTTTGAAGGGGGAGCCATCTACATAGAATCTATGGCAATGTTTTCAAAAGCATATCCACGATATTATTCTGCTTTGTTTCAATTAATATATCAATAAATTGAGTAAAAGCATTTCAGTCACGTCGTAAAAGCTTCATACAATAGTCCAATGGGGGGGGGGGAGAGAAACAGTTTTGATTATATTGTCAAGTGTTCCCTGAGAAAATATCTTCCGTTGAAGTGATAACTCGAGAAAATCGTCATCCAGAATGAAATGTTTTTCCATAATCACAAGATTCGACCTAATTCTCTCTTTCTCAAATTTGTTTATATTTCAATCCTAACACTCTCACTGCTGACTCTAGACTAACCACGTTTCGTTCTACTTCAAGAATATTATATAACCTAAAAAATCCAACAAAAAAGAAAGGGGACAGTTTTGATTTCCAAACAATTTTTTTGTGTGTGATCATAATTACAACAATAATATATATTACACATAGACAATTACCGATATAACCTATTGTCCTCTATATGCATCACTATTGCATCTAAAGCACTTCGAAGTCTATTCAAATGTGCTATATTAAGTTTTGCAGCGAAGCATAATTGGTCCTCCAATTTAAATTTTCTCAATGATAGTACATATCTTGCATATACTTCTTCCCATTCAAGACAAAGTCATGATCCTCTCGTGATTTCTACTGCAATGTTTGGTGCTCTTGTATCATTGCTACTGCTACCAACTCCACTATCAACTTCTAATAGTGTAAACATTCCACTACTTTTTGTAAATATATCTCAATGAATAAATATATGAGTAAAGTCAAACTGTTCTCACTCCTTGAATTCTATTCTCACACTAATAACAACTATACTGAAAATCCTTCCTTATATTCGCTGCGCTTGCTAAAGACCTCTTGGAGCTATTGCACAAACCAATTTTGTAATTCTCAGAAGTCCGCTCTGATGTCACTCCCGTTAGTAATGCAACTCTCTGATTGGAGGTCGATGATCTTGTCATGCTTGTATTCACTGATCATGCGGACTCCTGTTAGTACGTCAATGCCCTTATATGGACTTCCCTCCGGAGTAATGCCTCTCCTTCTACTACTACATGTTAACATTGGGTAAAGTTCATAACTTTCAGCCCTCCTTCCAGGAACTTCGGGGGATAAAGTCATCCTAAAGGACATAGTTATCATATTTTCGACCAAGCTGAACAAAATGGCTATCTCAAAATTTTGATCGGTTGACTTTGGGAAAAAATTGAGCGTGGGAGGGGACCTAGTTGCCCTCCTTTTTTGGTCACTTAAAAAGAGCACTAGAACTTTTAATGTCCGTTTCAATGATTCCTCCCACGATATTCTATGACCACTAGGTCGTTACTATCACCCCTGGGAAAAAAACAAAAAAGAAAAAAAACAAATAAACACGCATCCGTGATCTTTCTTCTGGCAAAAAATGCAAAATTCCACATTTTTGTAAATATGAGCTTGAAACCTCTACAGTAGGGTTCTCTGATACGCTGAATATGATGGTGTGATTTTCATTAGGGTCCTATAACTTTTAGAGGGTCTTTCCATCTTTTTTCGAAAATCAGTCAAATTTTCTCAGGCGCGTAACTTTGGATGGGTAGGACTAAACTTGATGAAACTTATATATTTAAAATTAGCATTAAAATTTGATTCTTTCGATGTATCTATTGGTATCCAAAACCCGTTTTCTAGAATTTCGGTTACCATTGAGCCGGGTCGCTCCTTACTTACAGTTTGTTACCACGAACTGTTTGATATTTCAAGAGACTGATAGGCCGACTTTTCGTGGGTCGCTTAGGGACCATTGTTTTGGTATTTATGATTTATGACTTTTTACATTTTTATTTATTTTATTTTATATATATATATATATATATATATATATATATATAATATATATATATATATATATATATATATATATATATATATATATATATATATATATATATATATATATATATATATATATATATATATATATATATATATATATATATATATATATATATATATATATATATATAGGTCGCTCCTTACTTACAGTTCAGTACAACGAACTGTTTGATAGATGGGAGGGGTGATATCCTCTGAGAAACCTTGTCCGCCCTATTCTTATCCTCTGGGAAACTGTCTTGATGATTTCGGATTTATGGTTCTTTTTAGGGCTATTCTTCCTAAAAGTAAGTTTCCAAAGCTCAAGAAACAGAATCTGAGAAACAAGATTCTGATAAAAAAAAAAAAAAAAAAAAAAAAAAAAAATGGACAACCGAGAAAACCCTTGTGGGATGAGTACCTCTGCGAATGACCAAAAGTCTCGGAACCAAAAGTCTTCCAGTATGCTCTAAATTGTTCAGTAAAGAGGTATGCCAATAGCTCCCTCTTGACATAGTTTTACACCCGTAATATTGTTTAGCACTGCCGGATTTGCACATAGGCATCTTTGCCTTTTTTTTAAATACTTGGAAAAATACTACTCCTGCGATAAGCTCATAATCTTACTTTTGACTTCTCTGGACTTGGATTATATTGATGATTTAAGCATCCTAGATGAAAGTGTGAGCAAAATGAATTAAGTTTTAGAGGTTTTGCAAGTTCAGGGTGCTAGAATTGGTTTGAAAATTAATGTTAAAAAGACTAAGTCACTAAGTCTAGGAATAAGTGAAGATGAAAAGGTGACGTTGGGTAATGAAAAGATTGATCAGGTGGGCAGCTTCACTTACCTTGGTAGTATTATTAGTAAAGATGGCGTGAGCAGTGAAGATGTTAAATATAGAATAGCCAAGGCTCAGGGTGTTTTTTCACAGTTAAAAAAAGTCTGGAAGAATAGGAAGATAAGTCTGCAAACTAAGATTAGAATATTAGAAGCTACAGTGATGACAATGGTCAAATATGGCTCTGAAGCATGGACGCTCCAAAAAGCGGATGAAGATTTGCTAGATGTTTTTCAGAGAAATAGCTTAAGGATTGTTCTGGGTACCCGGCTGACTGACCGTATTTCAAACAATAGGCTATACGAAAAATGTGGTTCAATACCGCTCTCTAGGGCTATAATGAAAGAAAGGTTGAGGTGGCTAGGGCACGTTGTGCGGATGAAGGATGACAGATTGCCGAAGATTTTCCTTTTCGGCCAACCATCTAGGGCTAAACGGAAAACAGGTCGTCCCCGTCTGGGGTGGGAGGACGTCATAAAGAAAGATTTAAAGGAAATGGGAACTTCGTGGGCGGGTGTAAAAAAGGAGGCTTTGAATAGATTAGGGTAGAGGGTGAGCGTGCGTAGCTGTGTTGGCCTCAAGCGGCTTGGTGCTGCGGTGAGCTGTTAGTAGTAGTAGTAGTAGTAAATTATGGAAATGTCAGATACACTTTACTTTGATTTTGTGCACAGTAATACCAAAGCGTTTTATCTATTCTAAAATAAGTAAAACAGACACTTTCGTTGAAATACATCTACAAAGTAAAATAAAAGCAATGAAACCAGTCATTGTTAGTCAAAAAGCCCAATTTTTTTTTCTAATTTTCGTTCTTGTTTAAGATATACATTTCGCAATTTAACACCGTTCGAACTACAACAGCTGCACATTTTACTCGACTCGGAGACACGTAACTAGATCGAAGCTATAGCCTCCTCATAAACATCAAAGCGATATATTACAGCCTCAAGGAGCATATAGATAAATCTTATTCTTTTCTAAATCGGCCAATGAAAAGTTTTATGGGCTAATCCCAGGATTTTTCTGCTCTATCAATAGTTGCGCCCATACAAAGGTTATAAAGTTTTGATTTTCAGCTCAGGAAAATTCTTTTCTGCAATGTTTCAAATCTCTGAAGAATTCCAAAGAAAAACCTGACGCTATTTGCGTGGATATTCCTAGTTGATATGTCATTAGAAACACGAATACCATGGTAAAAACCGGTTTGGAATGGATCTTCCAAATTGTACAAAAAGACGAAAGAAGGTGATAGACTAAAAGTTGGGGCGATTCTTTCAGAGGGTATTAATTAGAATGGATAGGCTAATTCCTATAGTACTCTGACAATGAACCAATAAATGTTAATTTAGAATTTTCATACTTAACATAATTTCAGGAATGAAAGTTATAGCTATCAAGAAGACGCTCTAAGGTTGCCAAAGTAAAGAGCCGTGTACCTGACATGCATTATTATTTTTTCTATCCGACCAAATTTTATAGAAAGAAGGGGGTGGTGAGAATTCAGACGGGGTTCATCCCACTGGAAATCGTTCTACTTAAAAAAGACCAAAATATTTTTTTTAATTCGGGCACACCCCTTCCCCAAATATAGGGCCCGATTGTAGTCAAAAACCATTTTGCAATTGGCTTAAAAATTTAAAATCGGTGCCTGGACTAAGCGAACCCAACATTTACTTCGAAGGTAGAAAGGTATTAGGGGGCTGGAATTTGGCCAAACAACTTACGCCCTCTGGTTAGTTTGAAACTTTCAGCAGTAAAAACCTGGGTCAATGGAAACCCAATGTAAAATTTTGGTTTGAGAACCCGGTCCCCCTAAAAGATGGGGCTTAAAAAGGACCAAATAATTGTTTTCTTTTCATTGGCTCAAAACTTGTGCACTTAAGACCTTGGACTAATAGGGTCACTATATAAAAAAATATAGACCAAAAACACTGATACCCCTGGAAAGGGGTCAAAAACTATTTTTATTGGAAAGTTACAAAAATACAGGTCAGAGGCAGTAATACCCACATACTGTCACTAGTAATGTTTTTTTTCGAGTAGCTCAAAACTTCTACTTAACAGTTGAAACTTATTTTAAGTAGATTAGAAAAACAACAAGCTTTCTTAACTGAAAGTAAAGAGCAGGGCCGTATCCAGGATTTTTGTTCGGGGGGGGGGGGGGGGTTACCCGATTTTTTCCCGTGGACTTTGTCTAACATCCTCGAGCAACATTACGTTAGCTCGAGACCGTTAGTCCGCCCCTTGCGAACGAGGACGCGTCCACTAGGCATACTTTCGTATCTATAAGGGGCATTTTTTTTTTTTTTTTTTTTTTTTTTAGTAACGCAAAAACAAGACAAGTATTTACATACAGTTAAATACTACAAGCTTTTTTTTTTTTTTTTGCGCAAAAAGAAGCCAAATAGTAGGCTAGAAGTAGTCTATATATTTTTTTTTTTTTTTTTAGCTAAAAGTAAGGCTGAATATCTATAAAACAAAATCCAGGCGACGATTTTTCCTCCCTGCAAAAATGTCGATGACCTTGTCAGGGCAGATGTCAACGTCCCTATGGACTGCAAAGAGGGCTAAGCCACTCAATCGTTCTTCTCCTGTTGAATTTCTCAGCCAGGTTTTGAGCCTTCTGAGCGTTGAGAAACTTCTTTCCGGAGTAGCAGTGCTAACAGGTAACGTCGCAAGAACAGCCAGAAGAAGAAAAACATTTGGAAAAAAGGTAGCATCGCATGCCTGAAGCGAAGACACAGCACAAGTAGGCCTCTCTGATACCGGAACATTCTCCCACTTGATGCGCCATAGCTCAATTTCTTGCTTCAGACAGTCTGGCTCGGGAAGAATATCGCCATACAATTCAACCAATGACTCCAGGTTTAATGGCTTCAGATCGACAGAAACAATTTTGGCAGGAGAAAGGACGCCGAGATTTGACAGATTTGGAAGTTTCTGGTGAAGCACAAATCGTTGTTTCAGCTCAGAAGTGAAGTGGTCCTGGAAAGGAATAAAGAGCGAGGTTCTATAGTGGTTGAGAGGGTCTGGATCGTCTGCGTGCATACTCCGGCCACCTCTCGTCCTTGGACGAGTCATCTCCAGTCCTAAGTCGCTGGCAAAACGCTGAGCTTCGTCGAAAATAGACGTGAAAGCAGTAGCAGCATTACCTCGCATTTCCTTTGTTTTTGAAAGGACAGTTTCCACGTGCCTGCATGCAGCTGCCAAATCACAGTCAACTGACTGAAGAGTCTTGCACAATGGAAGCGTAAGGCAGAAAAGCTCTTTGACCACATGGAGACACACAACAAATTGCGACTGGTTCATCGTGTCCAGCAACTGCGCCGCTTTTGCAGTAGTTTCTGCATGTCCGTTCTCTTCAAGAGCTTCCAGGGATCGCAGGATTGGTCGGTACAGCTCAAGAAAACGCACGACTAAATCGTGGCGTTCCACCCATCTTGTTTCGCAGAGTCTGGTTAAAGTGTGTTTCCTCGAATCCGGTAGTATTTTGTTGATCTTCTCTTTTAAATTCTGTGTCCTGAGTGGGGAAGTATGGTAAAAACTGCAGACTTATGACAAGACACCGAAGAAATGCTTAAACACCAGAATAGAGCATACAGAAGAGATGACCAAGTTGAGACTGTGCGCACTATAATGGACGTAAAGCGGCTTCGGATACTTTTCACGTATAACAGCCTGGACACCCCTAAGATGCCCACTCATCGCTGCTGCACCGTCATATCCCTGACCAACCATCTTGTTCAGATTAAGACCAAGGCTTTCGAGAAATTGCAGGATTGATGAAGCCAGACCTTGCCCAGTCAAATCAGAAACTGGGGTAAAACCAAGGAAGTCCTCATGCAAGTTCCCTTTGAAAGTGTAGCGGACGCAAACAGACAGCTGCTCGGTATTCGAAACCTCCGCCGTTTTATCGGCAAGCACCGAAAATCATGAACTTGCGTTTACTCTTTCCACAATAGACTGCTGAGGAAGCTCCCCGGATGCGGCGATAATACCATCCTGGATGATGGGAGAAAGATATGTGTCATTTCCGGCCGCAGAAAGAAGGTGGTTCTTCAGAACATCGTCACCGTGTCTCGCCCTCAGCCACAGTAGTGCTCGGAAGTTGCCATCATTGTGAGAAGGTTCTGGATCCGAGACCGAAATCGTTGGTACCACGAAGGGCAAGTTGTTGCCGCCCAAAAATATCACCGTCTCAACAATTGGTCGCAACTTCTGTCGATTTTCTTGAACCTGCGCTTTCCTCGCCGCGTCTAGTTGGTGCAAGATATTTTCCTTCCGTTTCTCCGAGACAGAAATGAAGTTTTCAGCCGATACGATGCAGTTTCTATGAAACTGTGCTTGTTGGTGAGCTGTGAAGCACTCTATCGCATCCTTCCAGTTCCTGAATGGTTTGGTGACTAGATTCCCCAAGCGCTGGTGGCAGCCTTTGCCAGCTGTCTCTGACGAGAACAGAACGCAAAATCTGCAAAAAGCAGCGTCCTCAGACGGAGAGTAGGACAACCAACTGAAACGAGCGAGCCAAGTTAACTGAAACTTCAGCTTCCGTTTTTCGGATACTGGAAAAATGTAGGAGACATCTGGAGTCCAAGGGCTCTTCAGCAAACGAAGATTAGAATTTGAATCGAGACTGGATGATTTGTTGACAAAACGACCAATATCATTTGCAAACAACCACAAAGACTGGGTTGGTGCAAGTGCGTGTTGCGTCGTGGTTGGTTCTAGTGTGCGTGATTCAGAAGCTTCAACGATGGCTCCAGTACCCTTCAGATCCACAGGTGTAGATGAATGCTCCGCAGACGTCCCGCTAATGCCACTGTCAGAAACATCCCTGGTCCGCTTGGGCGCAAAAAAATTACGTAATGTCACACTTCCTCTTCATGTTGAAAATCGCTCTTCTCTTAGACAAGTCCGAAATCGAACTGAACTGAACTGACAATCTTGCACTCTCTTATACCACACCTCGAGCGCCCATTAATCCTAATTTACTATGCAAGGTCAGGTGAACATGGGGTTACCTAATTGCGTAAGCTGATCAGAGCGCATATGATTAACCCTAATTTACTATGCAAGGTCAGGTGAACATGGGGTTACCTAATTGCGTAAGCTGATCAGAGCACATATTATTAACCCTAATTTACTATGCAAGGTCAGGTGAACGTGGGGTTACCTACGGTTACCTAATTGCGTAAGCTGATCAGAACCGTTAACCCACAAAATGCAATAGGATTTAGTGTGGGAGCATACTTTTTTTCTGGTAAGGTTTTGTCTTTACAGGTATTTTTTAGACTAATTTTCGACTCGGTAAAAAATTTCGGGGGGGGGGGGGGGTTCAAACCGGGTACCCCCCCCCTGGATACGGCCTTGGTAAAGAGCAATATTAGAAGTTCAAATGAACAAAAATTATTTCGTATATGAAGGGGGCTACCCCTTCTTCGAACTTTTGCTCTTTACGGTAAAGTTGTAAAGTTCTTTAATAATACTTCTCATTCAAATTCACCAGTCCTTGTGCTTAGAGCGTCGTTCTGAAACAAACTGTAGCTTGAAAAGCGAGGAAGGGAATACCCGCTCATATACGGAATAATTTATTTTGGTCTTAATCTTTTATGTCACTCCTTGCTTTCAGTTAAAAAGTTTCTTTTTATTTAATTTCTGACCGTTTTTCAAATCACGCTAAGAAATCTCCGTCACCCATGTTAAAACCTCCGGTGGATAATACCTCCTGGAAACTTTTCTCCCGATTTAAAATACTCACCGTGGAAAACCCACTCATCCCACATAAGAACTTCCATGTATTTCCCAATAACAAACATTATATGAAAACATGGGTAAATTCCATAGCTTACAGCCCTTTCCCAAGGGCTATGGGGGTCTTATCACCCCCAGAGGTCTAGTTTTTGAACCGTTCAGATATGCTGAACTGAATGGCTATCACATAATTTTTATCTGGTGTCTTAGGGAAAAAAGAGGGTGTGAAAGAGGGGCTAGTTGCCCTCCAATCCTTTTGGTCAAACAGTTGTGGTAGCGAACTGTAAATAAGGAGCGACTCGGCTTAATGGTAACCGAAACTCTAAAAACTAAAATTTTGGTGTCAATAGATACATCAAAAGAATTGGCCTGTTATGCTGAAATCAAATAGGATATACATGGTTCATTAGGTTAAATGTTGCCAATCAAAAGTTACGAGCCTGAGAAAAATTATCTGATTTTCGGAAAAGGGGGAAAGCCCTGAAAATTCAAAGAATCTTAATAGAAATCACACCGTCAGGTTCAGCGTATCAGAAAACTCTACTGTAAAAGTTTCAAGCTTCCATCCTCAAAAATATGGAATTTTGTATTTTTTTTTTTTTTGTCAGAAGAAAGATCACGGATATGTATTTTTTTTCCCTCAGGGGTGATCGTTTCAAACCAATGGTCCCAGAATATCGAAAGAGGGCTCATTCGGGAGGAAATTACAAGTTCTAGTGCCCCTTATAAGTGACCAAAGGGATTAGACGGCGACTAGTGGCCCTCCCTCAACCCCACCCCCCCCCGCCCCTCTCCACCAAAGTTGTCAGATGAAAAAAATATGATTTTCAATAGGGATGAGTCCTTTTATTAGACAGCGAAAAACAAATATAAACTTCTGGATATTTTGGACATAGTCAGTCTTCATCATCAGCAGAAATACTAAAGTAATATAATTAACACAAACTATATTTATAAAGAAAAAAATATATAACAATTTTCTAGGTCACAGAATGTTACCGGTCCATTGGCTTAGAAGGTTCAATAACTGGGTTCATTCAGAATTATTGATTTCCTTAATCTTGCTTAAATTTATATTGAATTCTTAAAAAATTTGGCACAATCTTCTTCTTACTTTAATTGTAAATGGAATGCTGCTGAATTTATAGTTACTTAATCTTGCTTAAGTTTATGTTGAATTCTTAATGAAGCTGGCACAATTTTCTTCTTCCTATAATTATAAACAAAATGTTGCTGAATTTGTAGCTACAACATTTTCTTGATTTATCATCCCCATATATACGACGTTGAATTTTTTCCAAGACTACACTGCATTTCCTATGACAAACAAATATGAGTTTCAATTGGAATAAGTCCTTCACAGTCTTATCCCTATTAAAACTCATTTTTGTTTCGTCATAGAAAAGGTAGTGTGGTCTTTAAAAAAAATTCAAAGGTATATAATCAAAATTTTGAGACAGCGATTTTGTTTAGTATAGTTGAAAGGTCTAACACGGCAACTATGCCTTTGCTGATTATATGATCCCTCATAGCACTTAGGGAAAAGTCTGTAAGCTATGAAATTGGCCAATTGTTTACTTGTAGCATTTGTTATTGGGAAGTATACAGACATTTTTTCGGGGAAGGCGGGTGAATTATCTCCCGGGGGATTTTTCACTGGAAACATTTTCTGTGGGGAGCAAATATTCCCGGGGATGATCATTCCAGGGGAGATTTACACTGAGGAATTTTCCAGAATTCCTATACAAAATTTGTTTTACACTCTCTTGGGCGACTCGATTTTATATGTGGAGCTGTTAAGGGGAATTTTCTGGGGGAAAATTTTCACCAGGTTGGAATTGTTTAGAGGATCTTTCAACGGGGAGGGGGATTCTCCATTAGTAATTTTCCATGGGAAAAATTCTCCATGGAGGAATTTTCTGCGTGAGCAGCTTTCTATGGGCGGAGGGAGGGGATTTCCATAAAAATGTCAATGGAGAGGATTTCCAGAAAAATATCCACGGAGGGGGATTTCCGGCCTGATTTGAAAAACTTTTCAAATCAGTCTTTTTCAAATGAAAGTGTGGTAAGAAGAAGTTTTCCCTGAGAATTTTTATGACAGAGAAGGGGGGTATTTTACATTGGAAGAATTTTCCATGAAAGGATTTTCCGTCGGAGGAAGGGATTTTCTATAGAGAAGGAGCCGGTTTTCTCGGCATTATTTAAATAACAATGAGAAATCAGACAAAAAAAAAGTTTTTTCAACTGAAAGTAATGAGCAACATCAAAACTTAAGACAAACATAAATTATTATGCATGTGAGGGGCGTTGTTTTCTAGCACCATTGACTTAATAATATCATCCCTGAGAAAAAAAAAGAAACAGACATCTGTGATCTTTCTTCTGGCCGAAAACACATTATTCCAGATTTTTATGAATAGGAGCTCAAATAAACTTAAGTTAAGATCTCTGATATGCTGAATGTGACGGTGTGGTATTTATTAAGATCGCTCTACGTTTTGGGGGTGTTTTCTCCCTTTTTCAGAAAGCTGCCAAATTTTCTCGGGCTCGTAGCTTCTGATGGTTAATACTGAACTTGATGAATTTATAAATTTGGAATCAGCAGAAAAGGAAAATTCTTTTGGTGTGTTAATTCTTATCAAAATGCCTCTTTTAGAGTTTTAGTTACTATTGAGCTATATCGTTCCCTATTTAAAGTTCATTACCATGAAGTGTATGAGCCTGAGAGAATTTGCCTGATTTTTAAAAAAGGGGAGAAATATCCCCCAAAAGTCAAGGAATCGTTTTGAAAAACCTACCATCATATTCAGCGTATCAGAAAACCCTACTGTAAAATTTTCGAACTCTCATCTTTAAAAATGTGGAATTTTGAAAGTGCATTATGTATTACTAGAAGAATGTATTACTATGGTGTATTACTAGAAGAAAGATCAAGGATACGTGTTTATTTTTTTTTTCTTTGGTCTTCTCTGGGTTGACCGTATCGAACAACGTAAGTAAGGGGGGCTGCTCTCTTCAGTACCCTACTCTTTACGGCAGACTTCAATCTTTTATCTCAATCCTTTAAGAACAATTCCTGAAACACATGGGCTGTTTAATTTGAATCGGAACCTTTTTTAAAATTGCTAAGAAAAAAAAAAAAAAAACTTTAGCGTGAAGGGTGAGGTACTGAGGAGAAGGCAGCCCCTCTCCTATGCGGAATAAATTCTGTTCGTTTTAAGTCTTAATGCTGCTCTTTACTCTCAGTAGGATATACTTTTTTTTGTGTAATCTTACTCAAGAACTTATCTTAAGCGTGCCGTATAAGCATTGTTTTAGTAACAAGCAAACTTATTTTTATTTTCTCGTACAGCGTATTTTTGGGCCCCAAGAATTCATATCATAGGTCTACAAACAAGTGAGTATGTTCTTCCAAAAAACTGATTCTACAACTCGTTTTTCTTCTAAAGAAAGGGTGGGCGAATTGACTTTTTCGGGAGGAACCGGGGAGAGGGTGTTGGTCTGGTGTGATGGAGAGTAGGGTTTGGGGGTGGCTGTAGCTCTAACAGCATGTGCGGGGATCCGTTCCGCTGTGGGGTGTGTAATCGCTTCTCTATTTGAGCGTTCTGTGAACGCAAGAACGAAGGGTACGAACGGAACGGGGGCTAGAGGAGTAGACAGAGACGTGTGGTCGAGGGGACCCCTCCCCGGAGGTGGGGTAACGAGTGAAAGGGAACGAGGACGCGGACAGCGGAGGAGCGGGAGAGGCACCGAGACTTGCACGGATGCAAGAGTGGAAGCCCCTGAGCGTAAAGGAAGCAGACAATCTGGGGAAAATTAACCGGCGAAAAGGGACCTCCGCCGGGAGCAAAGGCTAATTAAGGGTGAAAGAAAGATGAACGGTGTGTGACTGAGATGGCGACGGAGTCGGCCTCACTTGTTCTGGGTTGGGCGGTTACGCGTGTGGGCCACAAGCAAGACAGGAAAGGGAGGTCTCGACGCCTCAGATGAGCAAGCACAAGAGGCAAGAGAACGGAAACTGGGCTCGGGCGGGGATATTTTGTGAGGGAGGGCAGAGGGCAGGAGGAACCACAGAAAAAGGAGAGCGGAGGGCGGCGACTCTAGAAAAAAAGAGAGGAAAGCGGAGCAGGACTAGGCGTGGCGCAGTGCTGTTCTGCGCGTCGCATGGCGCCGAGGTTTGAGGGGGGGTTCCGGGAGGAAGCGGGCCACAGATTGCGAGGGGGGAGGGAGAGGCCAGGGGAAGAAGGCGGGGGGAAAGCCGGAGAGAGGGAAGAGGCAAGATGGAGGGCAAAGAACGGCATGGAAACAGCGGGCAGGGGGAAAGACTGCAGGAATACTGCCAAGACGGGGAAAGACGAGAAGGGGAAGTAAAGCGCCAAGACGCAGTAGGTTTTAGACTTCTACAGTGAGAGAAGGAGGAGATACCCAAACTCTTGTTTGTGTAGTGATTTTTGTTCATTTCAAGCTTGACTTGCATATTCAATTAAGTTTCACTTGTTTTAAGATTTACTTATTTATTTACGTTAGTATCTAATGTATGTTTTTTTGCATTGATTATTTAATTTCTGTTCGTTTGGGTTTCATTTATACTTCCATAGCAAAATATTTTGAACTAGAGTGAACTAGAAAGTGAACTAGAACTTTCAATTTCAAATCAAATGTGCCTTCTCTGAAGTTTATACGAGCATTCCTTCAATAAGAACCATATATCCCCCCAGGACAACACTTACAACGCCTACCCCCCCGGCCATGGGGGGTTGTGTTATCACCGGAGTTTTTAGTATCTAATTTTTGAACATTTTTAAAAAAAACTGGGTATCTCAAAATTTGTGGCGGATGGTTTAGGGAAAAAAGGCATGGAGGGTCTAGTTACTCTTAAATCTCTTGACTCTTAAAAAGTAAACTAGAGCTTTCAATTTCTAATCAAATGAGCCCTCTATGAGGTTTATACGAGCATCCGTTTCATAAAAACCATACATGCCTTCAGGGCATAACTTAGAACGCCTTTCCCCAGGTCCTTAAGGGTTGTATTGACACCGGAGTTTTTCCTATCCGACCTTTGAACTACTTTTAACCAAAAACTGATCTCAAAAACTTTGATCTCAAAGCTATTTTGATCTCTTTTGATCTCAAAAACTGAACTAGAACTTTCAATTTCCAATCAAATGAGCCCTCTCTGAAGCTATTACGAGAATCCATTACATAAGAATCAAATATTCCCTCAGGGAATAAATTACAATGCCTGCCCTCGGGCTTAGGGGGGCTTTGCCGACCCCAGAGTTTTTGTTAAATGGTCTTTGAACTATCGGATGGCTTTGAGGAAAAAGGGCTTGGAGGGGGGGACTCGGTGCCCTCCGATCTCTTTTGACTCTTAAAAAGTGAACTAGAACTTTCAATTTTCAATTTCCAACGCCTGCCCCCAGACCCTGGGGGGTTGTGTCGACACCGAAGTTTTTGTTATATGGTCTTTGAACTATATTTAACAAAATGGCAATCACAAAATTTTTATCGGATGTATTTGGGAAAAACTACCCGGCGGGGGCTGGTTACCCTCCAATATCTTTTGACTCTTGAAAAGTGAACTAGAACTTTCAATTTCCAATCACATGAGTCTTCTCTGAAATTTATATGAGCATTCCTTCAATAAAAACCATATACACCCCCAGACCATAACTTATAGAACCTGCCCAAGGGCCCTTGGGGGTTGCATCGACACCAAAGTTTTTGTAATGTGATCATTGAGCTATTTTTAACCAAATGCCTATCTCAAAATTTATATCGGCTGCATTTGGGAAAAAAAGGGTTCGTGGTGGGGGGGGGGGGCTAATTGCCCTCTGATCCCTTTTGGCTCTTAAAAAGAGCACTAGAATTCTCAGTTTCTAATTGAGTGAATCCCCTTTGAAGTTTATATGACAACCCCTTCCATATGAAGTGACTCTGGGAAAAATAATAATAAAATATTGGAACCGTATAGACTTTACTATAGGCAATACTATAGCGTTGCCTCTGACACATTTGAAACAGTTTTTAACACTTGAAAATAAGTGCGCATAAAACACAGTATTACTAAATTATAAAACACAAACATCGTCTATAGCTGTCTCTTAAATAAAGAAGTTCACTTGTTTAGCTTTTAATATTCTAATTTGTTTTTTTAGTGCCGTGGTCGAAATCCACAGAAGTATCCTATCATGAGGTCCGGGACGAACAGTGGGACGAACATCATATAAGCCTACCGAACAGGTTATATTCGGACCATAATGATATACGGAACTTACGGCCTGAGGGAGTAGACCGTATCAATAGATACAGTTTGTACATTGTATAACGGAATCAGAACCAGTTATTATTGTAAATTATAAAACCTGTAATTATGGTGTTCGCTCAGTATTTTTCATTGGGATTGAATGAAACACGTAAAGAGTTAAAAGATCCTTGTTATAATGTTCGTCCAGTATCGCATGATATTTAATGATCTGAATGAATATTTGAGTAAAACCAGATGACAACCATAAGAATTTTTTTATTTGGATAATGAGACCAGTAACGGGTTAAAATGCTTCCCAACCAAAGGTAAGTCTGAGAGAATGGTGACTCCCACACCACATTATATAGATTAAATGGTTTTAACAGGATATTCAGATAAAACCAGATGACACTAATAAGAATAATTTTTTTATTTGGATTGGATGAAAACAATATCTTATCAACTGCAGGTAAGTCTGAGGGAATGGTGACTCCAACACCAGATTATATAAATGTCATCATATGATTGAAATGTATTCATCCTTTCACAAGCCGATTGATTTGTTTGACCTAGCTTCACTTTATGGCTGTGGTCACTGTAATGCACAAGTACCAAATGAGGAGTGTGGGCAAAATAAAATATTATTTAGTATTGGAATATGTATAAAGTTGAAACTAATAAAGTTGTAGGCGCCAAGAAAAGAATAATAATAAAGAAATCCAGAAAAATCCTTAGAATTCCAGTACAATCTTCAGAAATCAAGGAGTGAGCTGGTTAAGGACTTGAACCACCAAGGCCCCAACTTTCAAGGATCCCAATCATCAAAAACCCTCAAATACCATCAAGAATCATCAAGAACCATCAAGAATCACCAAGAAAATCAAGATCATTATTAGTCCAAAGTAAAATTCAAGGACCCTTACCACCAAGGACCCCAAGAAACAAGGACCCTTACCTCCATGGACCTTAAAATCCCCTGCCCAATTTTTTTGGCTCCTCTCCCCATTTTTTACTTTTTTTAACTTTCATCTTCTTTTTTAAGCAGAGAAGTTTTTTTCACCTCTTTTTACGTGTCTTAGAATGACATGAAATATACTAAAAAAAATCGCATTTAATATTTTCAAAATACAAAATGAGAGTGATAAAGATATGTTACTCGTGACTTGTACTATTTGAAAAATTATATTTATAGTGGCAGTTTTATTTTTTTTGGACTGAACTTTTTTTTTACTTGGTGATTTTTTCAACTTGTTTCTTTTTGCGGCTGTATCAATGGTACTCTATGATTGCTCATCAAAACTAGGTGACTGTCACAGTGGTACTCTATGGCTGGTTATTGATAATACCTTGTTTATTGTATGTATTAAGTCAGTAATTTTCTTACATTAGAAGGATAAACACCTGCATCATATTCTTTAAATAATATGAAAATGATTTATTTGAAGAAAGGGTGTGCAAATGATAAAATCATCGTTGCTTTGAATGCTGACAAGGAGAAACAAGCATTAATGGGGATCTTATTGGAAATGTATGCATAAGTTGTCATGACAGTGAGAGATTAAATTTCTTTGGACCATCGAAAACATTAAACATTGCTGATGTTGGATATGCGAGAGTAAGATATCCACAGATGAGAGTGATCAAAGATAATGCAAACATAATAATAATTGTCGATGATCGGGAAAAACTTCTTGCTCATGGTTCTGGTAACATATTACCCATTGATAGATCCTATTACCATCTTTCTGGTATTAGTACTCAAATGAAAGCAAAGGGAAAAAGAAAGACATACTGCTGCACTATTGGCATTAACCACATCTTGTCTACGTGACAGAACTGTTACCTGTGTAAAAACAATATGATAATAGACAGTGAAATAGCATACAAAATAAAAAGGGCATTGATAGACAATATCACTAATGAATATGAAAATGAATCGATGGAAAATAAAGCGCATGTGGACATTAATACTACCATTGATCAAATCCCAACAGATGTAGTAAATGTGACCACTAATACCATAGACGAAACGCATATTGAACCTGTAGCTCACACCCCAGTCAAAATAGTGTATGACTCAAAATGGATTAATGATTATTTTACTGATTAAGAAATAAGAGAAGAGAAGACCTACACTATCAAGAGAGAACATAATGAGTTATTATATGGAACAGATTCAAAATGTCCTAAGTTATTCAATTATATCGATAATGTATAATAGTGTTTGTACCATACTTTTTATGTTAATCTTCTACATATCGTTATTTCAGTAAAAATATATTGTGCATTAGTTTGCTATGTTTCCGTTATTTTTAGGGTACGCTAGCAAATCGAACGTTTTAAATCAGATGTATCTTAACCGTCTGTATTCTTATTAATCAAAAATAAAACCCATGTTTCTTAAATGATCAAAAAAAAAATAATTGATCAGATATATCTTAACCGAGTGTATTCCTATTAGTCAAAAATACAACTCAAGTTCCTTAAATGATCAAATATTATTAATAAATCAGATGTAGCTTAACGTGTGTATTCGTATTAATCAAAAATAAAACCCAAGTTTCATAAATGATCACATAATTTCTGTAATAGATCAGATGTATCTTAACCAATTGTATTCTTATTAGTCTAAAATATAACTCGAATTTTTAAATAATCAAATGTTTTTAATAGATCAAATGTATTTTAAACTTATTTGTATTCTTGTTACTCAAAAATAAAACCCAAGTTTCTTAAATGATCAATTTTTTATATATCAGATATATCTTAACCGAGTATATACATATTAATCAAAAATAAAACCCATTTTCCTTAAATGATCAAATATTTGTAATAAATCAGATGTATCTTAACCGTTTGAATTCTTATTAATCGAAAATAACACCCAAGTGTCTTAAATGATCAAATATTTTATAATAGATCAGATGTATCTCAACCGAGTGTATTATTATTATTAGTCAAAAATAAAACACCAAGTAACCTAAATTACCAAACACTTTTAATAATCACATGTATCTTAACCGTGTGTATTCTTATTAATCAAAAATAAAACCCAGTTTTCTTAAACGATCAAATATTGTCTAATAGATCAGATATATCTAAACTGAGTGTATACTTATTACTCAAAAATAAAACTCAAGTTTATTAAACGATCAAGCATTTTCAATAAATCAGATGTATCATAACCGTGTGTATTCTTATTAATTGAATATAAAACCAAAGTTTCTCAAATGACTAAATATTTTTTTAAATAGAGCATATGTATATAACCAAATTTATTCTTATTAGTCAAAAGTAAAACCCAAGTTTCTTAAATGATCAAATATATGTTAACCGAATGTATTCTTGTTAGTCAAAAATAAAACTCAAGTTTCTCAAATGATCGAATATTAAAAAAAAAGATGTGTCTCAAGCGTGTGTATTCTAATTAATAGAAATTAAACCCAGTTTTCTTAAATGATCAAATATTTTTAATAGATCAGATTTATATTAACCGAGTGCATTCTTATTGATCTAAAATAAAACCCAAGTTTCTTAAATCATCAAATATTTTTTCATAGATCAGATGTGTCTTAGCCGAGTGTATTCATAGTCAAAAATAAAACTCAAGTTTCTTAAATGATCAAATATTTTTAATAAATCGGATGCATCTTAACCTTGGGTAATTTTATTAATCAAAAAAAAAAACCAAGTGTCTTAAATGATCAAATATTTTTTAATAGATCAGATGTATCTCAACCGAGTGTATTCTTATTAGTCAAAAATGAAACTCAGGTTTATAAAATGATCAAATATTTTTGATAAATCAGATGTATCTTAAATGTATTTATTCTTATTAATCAAAAATAAAACCTAAGTTTCTTAAATGATCAAATATTCATTTTTTATGGATCAGATGTATTTTAACCGAGTGTATTCCTTTTAATCAAAAATAAAACTCAGTTTTCTTAAATGATAAAATATTTTTAATAGATCAGATGTATCTTCACCGAGACTATTTTTTTTAGTCAAAAATAAAATTCGACGTTCTTAAATGATCATTTAGTTTTAATAGATCAAATTTTAACCTTAAGATGTATTCTCATTAATCAAAAAATAAAACCCAAGTTTCTTAAATGAATATTTTTTAATAGATCTGATGAATCTTAACCGAGTATATTCATTTTAGTCAAAAATAAAACTCCAGTTTGTTAGATTATCAAATATTAGTAACAAATCAGATGTATCTTAACCGTAAATATTTTTATTAATCAGAAATAAAACCCAAGTTTCTTAAATGATTAAATATTTTTTTAATAGATCAAATGTATCAAACCGAGTATATTCTTACTAATCAAAAATAAAACTCAAGTTTCTTAAATGATCAAATATTTTTAATACATCAGGTACATCTTAACCGTCTGTATTCTTTTTAATCAAAAATAAAACCCAAGTTTTTTAAAAGATCATATATTTTCTAAGAGATCAGATGTATCTCAACTGAATTTATTCTTATTAGTCAAAAATAAAACGCAAGTTTCTTCAATGATAAAGCATTTTCAATGCATCAGATGTATCATAACCGTGTGTATTCTTATTAATCGAAAATAAAACCCAAGTTTCTTAAATGATCAAATATTTTATTAAAAAGAGCAGATATATCTAAACCGAATTTATTTTTATTAGTACAAAATAAAACTCAAGTTTCTTAAACGATCAAATATATCTTAACCGAGTTTATTCTTACTAGTCAAAAATAAAACTCAATTTTCTTAAATGATGATGAACTCATTTTTCTTAAATGATCAGATATTCGTAATAAATCAGATGTATCTAACACTGGGTATTTTTATTAATCAAAAATGAAACCTAAGCTCCTTAAATTTTCAAACATTTTTCTAATAGATCAGATGTATCTCAACCGATCGTATTCTTATTAGTCAAAAATAAAATTCGAGTTTCTTAAACGATCAAATATTTTAATAAGTCAGATGTATCTTAACCGTGTGTATTCTTATTAATCAAAAATAAAACTTAAGTTTCTTAAATGATCAAATATTCTTTAATAGATCAGATTTATTTTAACCGAATGTATTCTTGTTAGTCAAAAATAAACTCATGTTTCTTAAATCATCAAATATTTTTAATAAATCAGAAGCATCTTAACCGTGGGCATTCTTATTAATCAAAAATAAAACCTAAGTTCCTCAAATGATCAAATATTTTTTAATAGATCAGATGTATCTCCACCGAGTGTATTCTTATTTGTCAAAAATAAAACTTAAAATTCTTAAATGATCAAATATTTTTTAATAAATCAGATGTATCTTAAACGTGTGTGTTCTTAAAATCAAAAATAAAACTCAGGTCTCTTAAATGATCAAATATTTTTTAATAAATCAGATTTATCTTAACCAAGTATGTTCTTCCTAGTCATAAATAAAACTCAAAATTTTTAAATAATTTTTTGTTTTTAATAAAGAAAATGTATCTTAACCTTAAGATATATTATTATTAGTCAAAAATAAAACCCAAGTTTCTTAAATGTTCATTTTTTAATAGATCAGATATATCTTGACTGAGTATATTCATATTAGTGAAAAATAAAAATCATTTTTCTTAAATGATCAAATATTTTTTCAACAGATGAGATGAATCTCAACTGAATGTATTATAATTATTAGTCAAAAATTAAACTCAAGTTACTTAAATGATTATATATTTTTAATAAATCACGTGTATCTTAACCGTGTGTGTTTTTATTAATCAAATATAAAACCCAAGTTTCTTAAATGACCAAATATTTAATAATAGACCTGAAATACCTCAACTGATTGTATTCTTTTTGCTCAAAATATAAACTCAAGTTTATTAAATGATCAAGCATTTTAAATAAATCAGATTTATAATAACCGAGTGTATCCTTATTAATCAAAAATAAAACCCAAGTTTCTGAATTTATACACTATTTTTAATAGACCGGAAGTATCTTAACCGAGTATATTCTTATTAGTCAAAAATAAAACTCATGTTTCTTAACTGATCAAATGTTTTTAATAAATCAGATGTATCTTAACAGTGTGTATTCCTTTTAATCAAAAATAAAACTCACGTTTCTTAAATGATCATATATTTTCTAATAGATCTGAAATACCTCAACTGATTGTATTCTTATTGCTCAAAAATATAAACTCAAGTTTATTAAATGATCAAGCATTTTAAATAAATCAGATTTATCATAACCGAGTGTATTCTTATTAATCAAAAATAAAACCCAAGTTTCTGAAATTATCAACGATATTTTTATAGATCAGAAGTATCTTAACCGAGTGTATTCTTATTAGTCAAAAATAAAACTCAAGTTTCTTAAATGATCAAATATTTTTAATAAATCAGATGTATCTTAACCGTGTGTATTCTTTTTAATCAAAATAAAACCCAAGTTTCTTAAATGATCATATATTTTCTAATAGATCCGATATATTTCAACTGAATGTATTCTTTTTAATGAAAAAAAAACGCAAGTTTCCTAAATGCTCAAGCATTTTCAATATATCAGATGTATCATAACCGTGTGTATTCTTATAAATCAAAAATAAAACCCAAGTTTCTTAAATGATCAAATTTTTTTTAAAAGAGCAGATGTATCTGAACCGAATTTATTTTTATTCGTCCAAAATAAAACTCAGGTTTCTTAAATGATCAAAATATCTTAACCGAGTGTTTTCTTACTAGTCAAAAATAAAACTCAGTATAAAACTCAGAGTGTATTATTATTGCTCAAAAATGAAACGCTAATTTCTTAAATGATCAAATATTTTTAATAGATCAGATCAGATTTATATAAACCGAATTCATTATTATTGCTCAAAAATAAAACGCAAGTTTCCTAAATGATCAAATATTTTTAATAGATCAGATTTTCTTAAAAGAGTTTATTCTTATTAGTCAAGAATACAACTCAAATTTCTTAAATGATCAAATATTACTAAGAAATCAAATGGTTCTTAACCGTTTGTATTCATATTAATAAAAAATAAACCAAAATTTCATAAATGATCAAATAGTTTTTGTGATAGATCAGATGTAATGTATCTTAACCAAGTGTATTCTTATTAGTCAAAAATAAAACTCGACTTTTTCAATAGTCAAATATTTTTAATAGATCAAATGTATCTTAACCTTAAGATGTATTCTTATTATCCAAAAATAAAACCCAAGTTTCATAAATGATGAATTTTAATAGATAAAATATATCTGAACCGAGTATATTCATATTAGTCCAAAATAAAACTCATGTTTCTTAAATGAAATATGAACCAAATATTCATAATAAATCAGATGTATATAACCGTGTGTATTCTTATTGATCAAAAATAACGCCCAAGTATCTTAAATAATAAAGTATTTTTTAGTAGATGAGATGTATCTCAACCAAATGTATTATATTTATTAGTCAAATATAAAACTCAAGTTGCTTAGATGATCATAAATTTTTAATAGATCAGATGTATCTTAACCGTGTGTATTTTTATTAATCCAAAAAAACCCAAGTTTCTCAAATGATCAAATATTTCTTAATAGATCTGAAGTATCTCATCTGATTGTATTTTTGTTGCTCAAAATATAATTTCAAGTTTATTAAATGATCTAGCATTTTAAATAAATCAGATGTACCAAAACCGTGTGGATTCTTATTAATCAAAAATGAAACCCAAGTTTCTTAATTGATCAAATATTTTTTAAATAGAGCAGATGTATCTTAACCAAATTCATTCTAATTAGTCAAATGTGAAACTCAAGTTTCTTAAACGATCAAATATATCTTAACCGAGTGTATTCTTATTAGTCATAAATAAAACTCAAGTTTCTTAAATGATCAAATGTTTTTAATAAATGAGATGTTTCTTAAGCTTGTGGATTCTTACTAATCAAAAATAAAACCCAAGTATATTAAATGATCAAATATTTTTTAATAAATCAGACATATCTTAACTGAGTGTATTCTTACTAATGAAAACTAAAACACAAGTTTCTGAAATGAGGAAATATTTTTTAATAGATCAGAATTATCTTAACCGATTGTATTTTTGTCAGTCAAAAATAAAGTCAAGTTTTTTAAATCATCAAATATTTTAAATAAATCAGATGTTTCTTAACCGAGGGTATTCCTATTAATCAAAAATAAAACCTAAGTTCCTTAAATGATCAAATATTTTTTAATAGATCAGAATTATCTCAACCGAGTGTATTCTTATTAGTCAAAATAAAACTCAAGTTTCTTAAATGATCAAATATTAGTAATAAATCAAATGTGTCTCAACCGTGTTTATTCGTATTAATCATAATTATAACCCAAGTTTTTTAAATGATCAAATATTTTCTAATAGATCTGAAATATCTCAACTGATTTTATTCTTATTTATCAAAAATATGATACCCTTGGTTAAGGTACATTTTAATAGATCAGATGTTTCTAACCGAATGTATTCTTATTAGTCAAATATTTATGATCAAATATATAAATGATCAAATATTTATAATAAATCCGATGTATTTTAACTATGTGTATTCTTATTAATCAAAAATAAAACCCAAGTTTCTATAATGATCAAATACTGTCTAATAGATCAGATATGTATACCAACTAAATGTATTCTTATTAAACAAAAATTAAACGCAAGTTTCTTAAATGATCAAGCATTTTCAATAGATCAGAAGTATCAAAACCATATGTATTTTATTAATAAAAATAAAACCCAAGTTTCTTAAATGATCAAATATTTTTTAAATAGAGCAGACGTACCTTAACTAAATTTATTTCTATTATTCCAAAATAAAACTCAAGTTTCTTAAATGATCAAATATATCTTAACCGAGTGTATTCTTACTAGTCAAAAATAAAATTCAAGTTTCTTAAATGATTAAAAATTCTTTAATAGATCAGATTACCTTAACTGAATGTATTATTATTACTCAAAAATAAACCCAAGTTTCTTAAATAACCAAGTATTTTTTAATACATCAAATGCATATTAATCGATTGTATTCTTATTAGTCAAAAAATAAAACTCGAGTTTTTTAAATGAACAAATATTTTTAATAAACCGAGATGTATCTTAACAGTCTGTAATCTTATTAATGTAAAAAAAACTCGAGTTTCTTAAATGATCAAATATTTGTAAAATAGAACAGATGTATCTTAACCAAATATATTCTTGTTTGTCTAAAATAAAACTTAAGTTTCTTAAATGAACATATACTTTTAATAAATGTGATTTATCTTAATCGTGTACATCCAGATTAATCAAAAATAAAATCTAAGATTCTTCAATGATAAAATATTCTTAAGTAGATCAGATGTATCTTAACCAAATGTTTTATTATTGCTCAAAAATTAAATTCAAGTTTCTTGAATGATCATATCTTTTTAATAAATTAGCTGTATCTTAACCATGTTTATTCTTATTAATCAAAACTAAATCCAAAGTTTCTTAAATCACCAAATATTTTTTAATACATCAGATGTATAATAATCAAGTGTATTCTTATTAGTCAAAAATAAAACTCAAGTTTCTTAAATGATCAAATATATCTTAACCGACTGTATTCTTACTAGTCAAAAATAAAATTCAAGTTTCTTAAATTATTAAAAATTCTTTAATACAACAGATTTACCTTAACTGAATGTATTATTATTACTCAAAAATAAAACCCAAGTTTCTTAAATGATCAAATTTTTTTATTAAATCAGATGTGTCTTAACCATATTTATTCTTATTAATCAAAAATAAAACCCAAGTTTCTTAAATGACCAAGTATTTTTTAATACATCAAATGCATATTAATCAATTGTATTTTTATTAGTCAAAAAATAAAACTCGAGTTTTTTAACTGAACAAATATTTTTACTAAACCGAGATGTATCTTAAGAGTTTGTATTCTTATTAATTAAAAATAAAACTTAATTTTCTTAAATGATCAAATATTTTCAAAATAGAGCAGATGTATCTAAACCAAATTTATTTTTGTTTGTCTAAAATAAAAACTTAAGGTTCTTAAATGAACATATACTTTTAATAAATGTGATTTATCTTAATCGTGTACATCCAGATTAATAAAAAATAAAATCTAAGATTCTTCAATGATAAAATATTCTTAAGTAGATCAGATGTATCTTAACCAAATGTTTTATTATTGCTCAAAAATTAAATTCAAGTTTCTTGAATGATCAAATATTTTTAATAAATTAGCTGTATCTTAACCTTGTTTATTCTTATTAATCAAAACTAAATCCAAAGTTTCTTAAATCACCAAATATTTTTTAATACATCAGATGTATAATAATCAAGTGTATTCTTATTAGTCAACAATAAAACTCAAGTTTCTTAAAAGACTAAATATTTTAATAAATCAGATGTATCTTAAACTTGTTTATTCTTATTGATCTAAAATAAAAGCCAAGTTTCTTCAATAATCGAATATTTTTTAATAGATTAGGTGTATCTTAACCAAGTGCATTTTTATTAGTCAAAGATAAAACTCAAATTTCTTAAATGATCAAATATTTTTTATAAATCAGATTTATCTTAACTGTGGGAATTCTTATTAATCAAAATAAAACCCAAGGTTCTTAAATGATCAAATACTTTTTATTAAATCAGATGTATCTCAACAGAATGTATTCTTATTAGTCAAAAATAAAACTTTAGTTTTTTAAATGATCAAATATTTTTAATAAACCAGGTGTATTTTAAAAGTGTATATTCTTATTAATCGAAAATAAGCCCTAGTTTTTTAAATGATAAAATATTTTTTAATGGATCAGATGTATCTTAACCAAGTGCATTTTTATTAATCAAAAATAAAACTCAAGTTTCTTAAATGATCAAATATATTTAATACATCAGATTTATCTTAACCATGGGTTTTCTCTTTAATCAAAAATAAAACCCAGGTTTCTTAAATGATCAAATATTTTTAATAGATCAGATGTATCTTAACCGAGTGTATTCTTATTATACAGAAATAAAACTCAAGTTTCTTAAATTATCGCATATTTTCCATAAAATCAGACGTATTATAAACATGTATATTCTTATTAATCAAAAATAAAACACACGTCTCAAGTTTTGTCATTCTTTAAGCTCTACATATAGATGGTAGCACACCTTTAAACCTCTACTAATAGATGGAAGCACGCCCGCTTGGACACACAGGCATAGTTAGAGGGACAGGCAAAATGTTAGGTTCATTTGGGTTCACTTAGCATTGTACGCCATGTTAAGTGAACCTAAATGAACCTAAAATTTTGCTTGTCTCTCAATATTTTCTGATTTATTAGAAAATATTTGATCATTTAAGAAACTTGAATTTTATTCTTGATTAATAAGAATACACTCAGTTGAGATATATCTGATCTGTTAAAAAAATGATCATTCAAGGAACTTGGGTTTTATTTTTGATTAACAAAAATACACTCGGTTAAGATTCATCTGATGTGTTCAAAAATATTTGATCATTTAAGAGACTTGGGATTTATTTTTGATTAATAAGAATACCTAAGACTAAGAAACATGATTTATTAAAGATATTTGATCATTTAAGAAACTTGAGTTTTATTTTTGAATAATGAGAATAAACTCGTTTAAGATATACCTGATTATTTAAGAAACTCGAGTTTTATTTTGAATAATAAGAATAGATCCAGGTAAGATACATCTGCTCTATTTAAAATAATTTGATCATTTAAGAAACTTGGGTTTTATTTTTGATTAATAAGAACACACACGGTTATGATAATCTGATTTATTGAAAATGCTTGATTATTTAAGAAACTTTATATTTTGTTAATAAGAATACACTCAGTTGAGATATATCTGATCTATTAGAAAATATTTGATCATTTAAGAAAATTTGGTCTAATTTTGATTAATTAGAATTCACAACGTTAAGATACATCTGATTTATTAAAAACATTTGATAATTTAAGTAAATTGAGTTTTATTTTTGATTAATAATAAGAATACACTCGGTTGAGATACATCTGATCTATTAAAAAGGATATGATCATTTAAGACACTTGGGTTTTATTTTTGATTAATAAGAATACACACGGTTAAGATACATCTCATTTATTACGAATATCTGGTCATTTAAGAAACATGAGTTTTGTTTTTGAATAATATGAATATACTCGGTTCAGCTATATCTGATCAACTAAAAAAAATTGATCATTTAAGAAACTTAGGTTTTATTTTTCATTAATAATAGCACATCTAAGGTTAAGATACAAATTACCTAATAAAAATATTTGATTTTTTAAAAAGTCGAGGTTTATTTTTTGACTAAGATGAATACACTTGGTAAAGGTAGATCTGATTTATTACAGAAATAATTTGATCATGATGAAACTTGGGTTTTATATTTGATTAATATGAATACATTCAGTTGATATATATCTGATCTAATAGAATATATATGATCATTTAAGAAACTTGGGTTTTATTTTTGATTAAAAAGAATACACACGATTAAGATACATCTGACTTATTAAAATATTTTATCGTTTATGAAACTCAAATTTTATTTTGACTAATAATAATACACTCGGTTGAGATACATCTGATCTATTATTAATAATATTGGACCATTTAAGAAACTTGAGTTGTAGTTTTGACTAATAAGAAAACACTCGGTTAAGATACAAGTGATATATTAAAAAATATTTAATCATTTAAGAAACTTGGGTTTTATTTTTGATTTATAAGAATACACACGGTCAAGATACATCTCATTTATAACGTTCGATTTGCTAACGTACCCCAAAAATAATGGAAATATAAGTAAGTAATGCATAAAATATTTTTGTTGAAATTACGACATGTAGAATATTAACATGAAAAATATATTACATACGCTATTACATATTATCAATATATCATTAAACAACTTTGAACATTTTGAATCTGTTCCATAAAAAAATTCATCATGTTCTCTCTTGCTAGTGTAGGTATTTTCTTCTCTTAGTTCATAACCAGTAGATTAACCATTAATCCATTTTGAGTCATACGCTATTTTTACTGGGGTGTCAGCTATAGGTTCAATATGCGTTTTGTCTATGGTATTAGTGGTTTCATTGACTATATCTGTTAGTATGTGATCAATGGTAGTAATAATGTGTACATGCGCTTTATTTTCCAACAAATCATATTTATATTCATTAGTGATATTGTCGTCCAATTCCCTTTTTACTTTTCATGCTATATCACTGTCTATTATCAAATTGTTTTTACACAGGTAACAGTTCTGGCACGTAGAGAAGATATGGTAAATGACATTAGTGCAGCAGTAGGTCTTTCTTTTCCCCTTGCTTTCAGTTGATTACTAATACCAGAACGATGGCAATAGGATCTATCAATGGGTATGTCTTACCAAAACCATGAGCAAGAAGCTGACCCCCCTTCATCGACACTTATCTTTTATGTTTGTATTCTCTTTGAGCCCTACCATCTCTAGATATCTCACTCTTGCACGTATCCACCATCATCAATGTTGATTGCTTCCAGTAGTCCAAAGAAGTTTTATCTCTCACTATCATGCCAACGCACGCATAAATTTCCAATAAGATCCTCATTAACATTTTTTTTCATAGTTAAAATATCTCTCCTTGTCAGCATTTAGCGCAACTATGAATTTATCATTTGCACACACTTTCTTCATATAATTCATATTCACTTTTTAAAGAACATGATGCAAGTGTTTATCCTTCCAATGTACGAAAATTACTGATTTAATACATACAATAAACTTGGTAGTGTCAATAACCAGCTATAAAGTACCAATGTGACAGTCACTTAGCGTCGATGAGCATTCATAGAGTACCATTGATACAGCCACATAAAGAAAACAAAAGTTGAAAAACTTTTTGTCCAAAAAAAATTCAGTCCAAAAAAAAGAAAATTACTACTACAAACATAATTTTTGTAATATTAAAAGTCACGACTAACATATCTTTATCATTCTCATTTTGTGTTTCGAAAACATTAAATATGATTCTTTTTATTTAATTATATTTCATGTCATTCAAAGATATGTTAAGAAAAGTTGAAAAAAATTCTATTTAAAAAATATAAAAATTAAAAATTAAAAGTTCAAAAATTCAACTTCAAAAAAAAATATAAGAAAAATAGGGGAGGGGAAAAAAGTTTGGGGAGAGGGTATTGGGGCCCTTGGAGGTGGGGTCCATGGTCGTTGGGATCCCTGGTGGTTGGGATCCTTGGTGTCAAGAGTCCTTGATGGTGGGGTCCTTGACGATTGAGGTCCTTGACGGTTGGGGTCCTCGGTGGTACAAACCCTTAACCAGCTCGCTTGATTTCTAAGGATTGTATTGGATTTCTAAGGATTTTTCTGGATTTCTATATTAAAATTCTTTGCCTGGAGCCTACGACTTTATTAGTGCATACTCCAATGCTAAACAATATTTTATATTGCCCACACTCCTTATTTGGTACTTGTGAATTATAGCGACCACAGCTGTGAAGCGAAGTTAATTCAATCGAATCAATCGAATTGTGAAAGGATTAATATATTCTAATCATATTCTGATATTTATATAATGTGGTGTGGGCGTCACCATTCCTTCAAATTTACCTTTAGTTGATAAGTAATTAAAAGTTCAACTCTTCACCTGTTACATTCAATCAAAATAAAACAAAAATTATTCTTATTATTGTCATCTGGTTTTATTTGAATATCCTGAGTTAAGACCAGTTAATGTATATAATGTGGTGTGGGAGTCCCCATTCCCTCAGACTTACCTTTGGCTGGTAATCAATTTTAACACTTTACCGGTTTCATTCAATCTAAATAAAAAAAAAAATATGCTTATTATTGTCATCTGGTTTTATCCGAATATTCAGAATATATCCGAATATTCAGAACATTTAATATTACACGATACTGGACGGACATTATAATAAGGATCTTCTAACCCTTTACCGGTTTCATTCGATCCAAATAAAAAATATCCTTAATATTCTCATCTGGTTTTATCTTAATATTCAAGTTCTGAGTTAAGAGCCTTTAATGCTTAGCTATACTGACCGAATACCATAATTACAGGTTTTAAAAATTAGAATAATAACTGGTTCTGATTGCGTAATATAATGTACAATCTGCCAGCCAGAATATAATTTGTACTTTACTGAATAAATTCATATGAATTTACTGTAAAAAAAATGTGCATTGTCAGTTTAATATACATATGCTGATATTTATTCCTTAAAATCATAGTTAATTTTTGATTTCTTAAAATTATAAAAATGAAAACCTTTAAAAGAATTTTTCTGCAAAGTACAAATTAAATACTGGCCTTCAGAAATCGTAGGGGTTTAGAACCCTACTCCTACTCATATTAATTTCTGCTTGTTTTGAGTTTGACTCTGTTATTTATTTTAATTTCTGGTTGTTTTGGGTTTTATTTATTTATTGATACTGATTTGTGGTAGTTGTATGCTTGGTAGATTATTTTATTTTATATTTGTTCATTTTTGGTTTAATGGAGCTGTTTATTTTTTGATAAAACTTATCTTATAGAGAAGGTTTTTAATTCATTTCTGTTCGTTTTATATTGACATAGTCTTTTTCAGGGAAAAAGACTGAGCGTCTTCAAAAATTAAACAACCATCCTTCCATAAAAACCTTAAATACCCCCTGGGCAAAACTTAAAACCCTTGCCCCTAATCTTTGTTTTTTTTTTTTTATTCCTCAAAAGCGTTGTTATATGATATTTAGACTATTTTGAATAGAATACCTATCTGAAAATTTCTATTAGATGCATTTCGGGGCAATACAACGTGTGTGTGTGTGTGTGTGGGGGGGGGGGTATCTGCCCTCCGATTCACTTTGACTCTTAAAAAGAGCTCTAGAGTGTCTGATTAACAATCCAAGGAGCCCCCTCCGAAGTTTATATGACCATGCTTTTTATATTGACCTTATAAGCCCCAGGGTCATAACTTACAACCCTTACTCTGAGGGTTGGGGGTATTTGTTATCCTCAAAGGCATATTTTTTGCAGACCTTTCAAGTACGTTGAATAAAATGGCTATCTAAAAATTTAAATTGGAAGTGTTTAGGGAAATAATGGGCGTGTGGGGGGTATTTGTTAGCAATATCTAAGGTTGTGTTTTGATTGTGTTCGGTATTCCTATCAACATTTTCTTAAGGTTTTAACTTTATACCGTAAGCCTTTTCGGAGAGCCAGGATCAAAGATTCCCCCCTTTCCCAATAAACAACCTTTTATGTAAACAATGAGCAACTTGGATAGCTTACAGCCCTTGCACTGGGAATGTGGAAAGATAATGTCAGCACCGGAGGCATAGTTAATTCACCTTTCGACCATTTTGAAAAAAACCGACCATCTCAAAATTTCATTGGATGTATCCAAGAAAAAGAACGTGGGAGGAGGGGGGTTGGTTGCCCTTCAATCACTTTTGACTCTGAAAAAGGGCACTAGAGTTTCCAATTTCCACCGAATTTTATACGACCATCCCTTCCATATGAAGTGGCTATGAGAAAAATTAATAAATAATCAATAAAGAATGTATTGAAGCCCTATGGGTCTTTACCATAGGCAACATAAAGCATTGCCTCCGATTCGTAAAAAGGAGTTTAATTTTGCTGACGAGTGCTATTGATTTTAGGTGTTTCTGTTTTCCGATTGAAAATAGGACTTTTGCTATCAGATGCTCCTTTTTTGTCTTTTCGTCTAACTTATCTGCCAAGCAATAAATGACTAGAAAACTTGCAAGCTTATTTTAACTTCTTTACTAAGATTTAGATTAGAACCTGTTTATTTAAACACGAATATAAATACAATCTTAAAAGACAGCGCATATGCCCAATAACTAGTCCCCGAAGCCGCGCCACGCCGACATGAAGGCGGCGAATGTGTGATTTAGTATCGGCGGCGGCGCGCCGCCAGACGCGCCGAAATTTTTTTGGCGGCACGCCACCGATTTATGACCGGCGGCACGTTTTTATGATTAAAAATAATAATAAAAATTCCACTTCACCAAGCACGTTCAACCTCAACTTGATTTTAGTAAGGATTTTTAAATGGTTGGCAAAAAACATACAAGAACAATATGACAAAACAGGAATTTGTTGGGCCGTGCGGAAAGTGTTTATGTTCACCGTTGATCAGACCAAGTAGAATTCTCATTTTTAGCCTCTAGACCCAAGGAAATCTATGTTGTGCTTATATTTAACATCGCATGGTTCCTATAAAATCCCGTGTTTAGTCATTTTCTTCTTGTTAATGATTTCGGCTAATGTGTGTATAACTTTCAAAGTCTGAAGTTCGAACATCTCCTGTTTATCAAATACATACGAAAAGGAAGTGAAAAAAACAAATAACAACATCGAAAAAACACTGTATACAAGTCAGATACCATGGCTTAACAACACCAACAATTTTAAATCAGCGGTTACATCCTTTCAGTTACAATTGATGTAAAAAAAGTGAGTTTGTTCACTCTGCCTGGAGCCATTGAGCATCGATAAAAAAAATGAACCCCAAAACGAACAGAAATTACAATAAATAACCGAGTCAAACTCAAAACGAGCAGAAATTAACATAAGTTGGGCTCAAAACCATTATGCCTTCCCAAGGCCAGAACATAATTTGCACTTTACTAGAAAAATATAAATGTTTTTACTTTTATAACTTTAATATATCAAATAATATTAACATTTTGATTAATGAATATCAGTATATGTATATTAAACTGACAATGCACATTCACTCGTATTTTTTCAGTAAAGTGCAAATTATGTTCTGGCCTTGGGAAGGCATAGGAATTTTGAGCCCAACTTATGTTAATTTCTTCTCGTTTTGAGTTTGACTCGGTTATTTATTGTAATTTCTGTTTGTTTTGGGTTTCATTTATTTATCGATGCTAATTTGTGGTAGTTTCACGCTTGGTAGATTATTTGATTTTATTTTTGCTCATTTTTTGTTTAATATAGTTCTTTACTTTTCTTAGAAAAACTTATTTTGTGGAAACAGTTTTTTTTAATTAATTTCTGTTCGTTTTATATTGGCATAGTCTTTTCAGGGAAAAAGAAAATAATACTTTAAATCTTTTCGTTTTTTTAAGAATTTACAGTTTGGCCTGCTATTTGTATGCTGGAAAAAAATTTTCAGCAATTTTTAACAACATAGACCCTTTTAAAAATCTGGACACAAATAGTAGTGTTTAATTTAGTTTCATACTTCATCTAGTTGACCTGAAATGGAAAACCTGATACCATTCGCAAAAAAATCTGTTTACTTTCTTTTATAGCTTGGATACACTTACGCTATTTTGATTTGGTTAAATTTTAAGAGCAGAAGTAGCCCCGAAAGTTTGAGCATAATACCCTCAGTCGTTCTTGGGATACTGCTGAGATGTCTTATTGGGAGTTAGCATTAACACAGTGCATTTTGATTTAATTTTAAGGCAACATTTACTTTTTAAACATAAAGGTAGATGGGAGGGTGGGCGTGGGAGGGGGATTAGTTTCCCTCCAATCACTTTCGACTATTAAAAAGGACATCAGCCCTTTCTATTTTCAATGGAATGAGCCCTTTTCGAAGTTCCTACGACAAGTCCTTCAATACGAAGTGCCCTGGTCTAAACAACAACAAAAAAAAATGATACATTATACCCACATCGATCTTTACTATAGGTTGCTAGCTACCGCTGCAACTCGGAAAATCAAGCCTTCCAATCACTTTCGATTATTAAAAAGGGGACTAGGCCTTTCGATTTCCAATCGAATGATCCCTTTTTGGGTTTCTACGACAACGCTTTCTATAAACACCTTATATGCCCCCAGGGCATAAATTACAACCTTTCCCTTACCCTAAGGGCTGTGAGGGTGGTTGTCATCCTCTAAGACCTAATTTCCAGAACTTTCAACTACGTTAAACAAAATGGCTATCTCAAAATTTTGATTGGATGTGTTTCGGGAAATGGTGGGCGTGGAAGGGGTGTTAGTTGCCTTCCAATCACTTTCTACTACTACTACTACTACTACTAACAACTCACCGCAGCACCAAGCCGCCTGAGACCAACACAGCTACGCACGCTCCTCCTCCACCCCAATCTATTCAAAGCCTCCCTTTTTACACCCGCCCACGAAGTTCCCATTTCCTTTAAATCTTTCTTTATGACGTCCTCCCACCCCAGACGGGGACGACCTGCTTTCCGTTTAGCCCTAGATGGTTGGCCAAAAAGAACAATCTTCGGCAATCTGTCATCCTTCATCAGCACAACGTGCCCTAGCCACCTCAACCTTTCTTTCATTATAGCCCTAGAGAGCGGTATTGAACCACATTTTTCGTATAGCCTATTGTTTGAAATACGGTCAGTCAGCCGGGTACCCAGAACAATCCTTAAGCAATTTTTCTGAAAAACATCTAGCAAATCTTCATCCGCTTTTCAGAGCGTCCATGCTTCAGAGCCATATTTGACCACTGTCATCACTGTAGCTTCTAATATTCTAATCTTGGCTTGCAGGCATATCTTCCTATTCTTCCAGACTTTTTTTTAACTGTGAAAAAAACACCCTGAGCCTTGGCTATTCTATATTTAACATCTTCACTGCTCCCACCATCTTTGCTAATAGTCACTCCAATCACTTTCGACTATTAAAAAGGGCACAAGCCACTCCAATTTCTAATAGAATGAGCCCTTTTCCAAGTTTCCACGACAACTTCTTCGATACGAAGTGCCCTGGTCTAAAGGAAGAAAATAATAAATAATATATTGTGCCAACACCGTTCTTATATACCCCCGGGGCATAACTTAAAACATTTGCCCTAAGGGTTGTGGGAGAGTAACCTCCTTAAAAACATATTTTCTCTCTGGAAATCAATTACTCTGAACAAAATGGCTATCTCTAGAATTTTGATTGGATGTGTTTGGGGAAATGGTGGGCATGGAAGGGGTGTTAGCTGCCTTCCAATCACTTTCGACTATTAAAAAGGGCACTAGCTATTCCAATTTCCAATCGAATGAGCCCTTTTCGAAGTTTCTACGACAACTCCTTCGATACGAATTGCCCTGGTTTGGAAAAAAAATACATTGTACCAACATTGTTCTTTACTTAGGCAGCGCGATTGCGCTGCCTATGATAACATCCTGAATTGCCTAATGCTCTTTTACCTACCTCTTTTCATCCGAAAAATCAGAAAAAAAAAATGAAAAGAATTTTAAAGTGGAAGGTAGAATTTTTGTTTCAAGAAAAATTTCTTCTTCTCCTTCCTACGAACCGATATACATGGCGAGCCTAAGATGACAGTATTTATATTTAAGAAACAGATTAGCCGGGATGACGGTTGAAGCCTGGAGGTCGATATCGATAAGCAAAAAAGAGAGAAAAAAACGGCGGCGTATTAGTGACGCCGCCGCCGATAGAATCAGCGGCGGCGTCAGCGTGCTGACGCAAGCTCGGCGGCGCGCCACCGTTTTTTTTTTCGGTGGCGCGCCGCCGACTTTTCGGCGCGGCTTCGGGGTCAACCAGTGACATGCTTCAAAAACTTAAAATGGCACGTGTGCAGTTATGGGGCGTAAAAAAATTTATACGATTCCATAATCTGTAGTTAACTACAATTTGCAAGCTTTTGTTTTTCTTTCTGTTTTCCCTGGAGTCACTTCCATATATATATGCCCAATTGATACGCATGAATGTTGATTAGATGTGGGGACGGGAATGTAGTTATTTGGCAAGTTTTAAGACGTGTTGCGCTATTCCCAATCCGGATTTATGGTCACCATAATAATGTGGAAGCAATGAAAAGACAGGAAGAAAGCACCCCAATAATGTTTTGTTTCTTCTATTTTCATTTTATAAAGATATTAATTACAAAAAATATTTTTCCACGAAATAAGTTTTCCAAAGAAAAGTAAAGAACTCCATTAAACAAAAAATGAGCAAAATAAAATCAAATAATCTACCAAGCGTGAAGCTACCACAAATCAGCATCGATAAATAAATGAAACCCAAAACGAACAGAAATCACAATAAATAACCGAGTCAAACTCAAAACGAGTAGAAATTAACATAAGTTGGGCGAAAAACCCCTATGCCTTCCAAAGACCAGAACAAAATTTGCACTTTATTGAAAAACATATAAATGATTTTACTTTTATAATAAAATAAATCAAATAATATTAACATTTTGATTGCTAAATATCAGTATATGTATATTAAACTGACAATGCATATTCATTTGTATTTTTTCAGTGAAGTGCAAATTTTGTTCTGGCCTTGGGAAGGCATAGGGGTTTTGCGCCCAACTTATGTTAATTTCTGCTCGTTTTGAGTTTGACTCGGTTATTTATTGTAATTTCTGTTCGTTTTGGGTTTCATTTATTTATCGATGCTGATTTGTGGTAGTTTCACGCTTGGTAGATTATTTGATTTTATTTTTGCTCATTTTTTGTTTAATGGAATTCTTTACTTTTCTTTGAAAAACTTATTTTATGGAAACAAATTTTTTAATTAATTTCTCTTCGTTTTATATTGACATATTCTTTTCAGGGAAAAAGAAAATTAAATCTTTTCGTTTTTTAAGACTTTATAGTTTGGCCTGCTATTTGTAAGCTAGAGAAAAATTTTCAGCAATTTTTAACAACATATACCCTTTTATAAATCCGGACACAAAAAGTGCTGTTTATTTTAGTTTCATACCTCCTCTAGTTGACCTGAAATGGAAAACTTGATACCATTCGCAAAAAAATCTGTTTACTTTCTTTGATAGCTTGGATACACTTACGCTATTTTGATTTGGTTAAATCTTAAGAGCAGAAGTAGCCCCGAAAGTTTGAACCTAATAACCTCAGTCGTTCTTGGGGTATTGCTGAGATGCTTTATTGGAAATTAGCATTATCACAGAGTATTTTGATTTAGTCTTTAGGAAACATTTAGTTTTTAAACATAATGGGCAAATGGGAGGGTGGGCGTGGGAGGGTGGGAGTGGAAGGAGGATTAATTGCCCTCCAATCACTTTCGACTATTAAAAAGGGCATCAGCCCTTTCTATTTTCAATCGAATGAGCCCTTTTGGAAGTTCCCACTACAACTCCTTCGATACGAAGTGCCCTTGTCTAAACAACAACAACAAAAAAAAATATCACTAATGACTTTCGACTATTAAAAAGGGTACTAGCCCTTTGCATTTCAAATCGAATGAGCCCTTTTTCAAGTCTACGACAAAGATTTCAATAAAACCCTCATATGCCCCCAGGGCATAACTTATAACCCTTGCCCTGAGGTTTGTGGGGGAGTTTCCTCCTCGAAAACATATTTTCTATCTGGAAATCAACTACGCTGAACAAAATGGCTATCTCAAAATTTTTATTAGATGTGTTTGGGGGAATAATGGGCGTGGGATGGGGGGAGGGATATTTTCCCTCCAATCACTTTACACTATTAAAAAGGGCACTATCCCTTTGAATTTCCAATCGAATTAGCTTTTTTTTGAAGTTTCTACGACAACGCCTTCTATAAGAACCTTATATGCCCCCAGGGCATAACTTAAAACCCTTGCCAAGAGGGTTGTGGTGGAGTGTCCTCCTCAAAAACATATTTTCTATCTGAAAATCTACTATGCCGAACAAAATGGCTATCTCAAAATTTTGATTGGATGTGTTTGGGGGAATGATGGGCGTGGGGGGCTAGTTGCCCTCCAATCACTTTTGACTATTCAAAAGGGCACTAGCCCTTTGAATTTCCAATCGAATGAGCCTGTTTTGAAGTTTCTACGACAACGCCTTCTATAAAAACCTTATATGCCCCCAGGGCATAACTTAAAACCCTTGCCAAGAGGGTTGTGGTGGAGTGTCCTCCTCAAAAACATATTTTCTATCTGAAAATCTACTATGCCGAACAAAATGGCTATCTCAAAATTTTGATTGGATGTGTTTGGGGGAATGATGGGCGTGGGGGGAGGGGGGGGGGGGCTTGTTGCCCTCCAATCACTTTCAACTATTAAAAATGGCTCTAGCCCTTTGAACTTCCAATCGAATGAGCCTGTTTTGAAGTTTCTACGACAACGCCTTCTATAAAAACCTTATATGCCCCAGGGCATAACTTAAAACCCTTGCCCTGAGGGTTTTGGGGGAGTGTCCTTCTTAAAAATATATTTTCTATCTGGAAATCAACTACGCTGAACAAAATGGCTATCTCAAATCTTTTATTGGATGTATTTGGGGGAATGATGGGCGTGGGGGGGGGGGGCTAGTTGCCATCTAATCACTTTGAACTATTAAAAAGGGCACTAGCCCTTTGAATTTCCAATCGAATGAGCCTGTTTTGAAGTTTCTACGACAACACCTTCTATAAAAACCTTATATGCCCCAGGGCATAACTTAAAACCCTTGCCCTGAGGGCTCTTGGGGAGTGTCCTCCTCAAAAACATATTTTCTATCTGGAAATCAACTACGCTGAACAAAATGGCTATCTCAAAACTTTTATTGGATATATTTGGGGGAATGATGGGCATGGGGGGGGCTAGTTGCTCTTCAATCACTTTCGACTATCATAAAGGGTACTAGCCCTTTGAATTTCCAATCGAATGAGCCTGTTTTGAAGTTTCTACGACAGCGCCTTCTATAAAAACCTTATATGCCCCCAGGGCATATAAATATCACTTATATGCATCCAATCACTTTCGAATATTAAAAAGGGCACTAGCCCTTTGAATTTCCAATTTAATGAGCCTGCTTTGAAGTTTCTACGACAACGCCTTCTATAGAAACCTTATATGCCCCCAGGGCATAACTTAAAACCCTTGCCCTGAGGGTTGTGGGTGAGTGTCCTCCTCAAAAACATATGTTCTATCTGGAAATCAACTACGCTGAAAAAAATGGCTATCCAAAAATTTTGATTGGATGTATTTGGGGGAATGATGGGCGTGGGGGGGATAGTTGCTCTTCAATCACTTTCGACTATCATAAGGGTACTAGCCCTTTGAATTTCCAATCGAATGAGCCTGTTTTGAAGTTTCTACGACAGCGCCTTCTATAAAAACCTTATATGCCCCCAAGGCATAACTTAAAACCCTAGCCCTGAGGGTTGTGGGGGAGTGTCCTTCTCAAAAACATATTTTCTATCTGGAAATCAACTACGCTGAACAAAATGGCTATCTCAAAATTTGATTGGATGTGTTTGGGGGAATGATGGGCGTTGGGGGGGCTAGTTCCCCTCCAACCACTTTCGACTATTAAAAAGGGCACTAGCCATTTCATTTTCCAATCGAATGAGCCCTTTTCGAAGTTTCTACGACGACTCCTTCGATACGAAGTGCCCGGGTATGGAGAAAAAAAAAACAACACATTGCACCCACATCGTTCTTTACTTAGGCAGCTCTAGCACGCCTGCCTATGATATGTTCCCTCCAGGGGCGTAGCTCCAGCATTTTATTGGGAGCAAGAGGGTTTCACATCCGGAGAGTCAAGCGGCAATGGGCTATTTTTTCTCTCTGAATTATTGAGGGGGGAAATGCCCCCCTTCCCCTCCCCCGAAACGATGCCTCTGATTACCTCTGAAACAGGCAATGGGCGACAACCCTGCAGCTGTACCCCACATTACAAGGATAATATACTTACATTTTTGGATTCATTAGTCTCAGATCTATCCATTCACAAAGCCAAAATTTTAATATTATTTAGGTTTTTTAGAGAGGAGGATCTAAACTTGCATAAGAAAATCAGAAAATTATTATTTTTTTCAAAGATTTTCCACCAATTTTTGACGTGTTTTTAATCTAAAAAATCTTGTCAAAAAAAATTAAAATTCTGATTCAGTAGATGGAAAGAACTGAAACTCAGCCATAAACAGCTAGCCAAATTTTTATCTTTCGTTGGTACGTTAAAACTGCAACAGGGAAGATAAACAGCATGCCAAAACTTCGACAATTAACACAAAACGTTAGGGAGTACAAAGTATTCTGATTTCGTAACCTTACATATTAAGGTATTTCTTCCACTTTTTTAATTTAACAGGAAATCAAAAATAAAGTTTTGAAGCCTTTTGCGAGAACAGCTTTTTCCGCCAGTTTGACTAAGACAAAATTTAAAAAATTAACGAGTTGCTTCATTTAGTATGTAATATAAAAATAATTAAAAATAGTGTAGACAACACTATTATGTAATTTTGTAGGGAATTGGACTATGACAGAATTGTCTCGATTGACTTTTTAGACACTTTTCACGTAATTCAAACACACAATCTCACCTATTTTATAAGTAGCTCCATCAAGCTGAAAAGTTGCACTTTTACACTTCTTAAACATCTTTCTTTGTGCCATTTATGAAGAAAAGTATATCAAGTAACAACAACCATTTCATACAAAGATTGGCGACCTAGTAAGGGCAATTCCCTGCATTAGAAGTATACCAATCCAAAATTTGACTTTTTGTTTACAAACTAGTATCAACGATGTGGCTCATAAATCACTTGTTTTCACAAGGCCTCCCAGACCTGGAATGATTGTTCTATACCTTCACGAGTCAAATCTTCATCTCTTACTCCAGCATCCGTAGACATGCGTTTGAAGTTAATTAGCCTGTAAATTGTTGATAACGGATACAGTGTTTCCATACCTACGATTTATCGTACATTACCACGACTTTTTAAAAATTTCACGATAAAAACCAAATTTCCCGATCTATCTGTAAACGTCGATGCGCCGATAAGTGACGATGCCAAGCTATTTTTGTTAATGAGCTCTATAAAACTTCACACCATTTTATTTTTAGGTATGCAAAAAAAAAGCTTTGACATTTTAGTACTCAATTTTCAGGCGTTGAACCATAATCAACTTGAAAAAAAGGTTTTCAAATGAAAGTAAATAGTTACTTATAACGAAAAGGAATTTTATGATCATGAGGGAAATCGCCATCTTGCAAGCCCCTCCTATTTACTCTTCGCACTAAAGTTTTACTAGTGCCAAACTGGAGGTTTTTCAAGGTGCAACAAATAGGCTATAACTATTTGATAACCGAAAATAACGTCGTTTTAGTTTTGCTTGTGTTTTTATTTCGACTTATTTTAATCAAACATTTTATTGAATATTACTTTGCTGCTTCTTAACGAATGAAATTTAATTTTCGAAGTTATGTTTTCTTTAATCAAGCTATCGCCATGGACTATTTTTGCTGAACAGGGACCACTTGAGTAATTATATAAGTTTTTTTTTAATCAAACCGTTTGTGGTAACGAACTGTAAGTAAGGAGCGACCCGGCTCAATAGTAACCGAAACTCTAAACACCGGAATTTTGATACCAATAGATACATCAATAGAATCAGATTTTTATGCTGATTTCAACTTTCATTCAGTTTAGTCTTACCCATTAAAAGCTACGCGCCTGAGAAAATTTGCCTTATTTTCAAAAATAGGGGGAAACAAACCCTAAAGGTCATAGAACTTTAATCAAATTCACACCATCAGATTCAGCGCATCAGAGAACCCTACTATAGAAGTTTCATGCTCCTCTCTGCAAAAATGTGCAATTTTGTATTTTTTGCCAGAAGAAAGATCACATATGCGTGTTTATTTGTTTGTTTGTTTTTTTTCCCCAATGGGCGATCGTATCGATCCAGTAGTCCTAGAATATCGTGAGAGGGCTTACTCGAACTACTACTACTACTAACAACAACTCGCCGCAACACCAGGCCGCCTGAGGCCAACACAGCTACGAACGCTCCTCCTCCACCCCAAATCTATTCAAAGCCTCCCTTTTTACACCCGCCCACGAAGTTCCCATTTCCTTTAAATATTTCTTTATGGCGTCCTCCCACCCCAGACGGGGATAAACTGCTTTCCGTTTAGCCCTAGATGGTTGGCCGAAAAGAACAGTCTTCGACAATCTGTCATCCTTCATCCGCACAACGTACCCTAGCCACCTCAACCATTCTTTCATTTTAGCCCTAGAGAGCGGTATTGAACCACATTTTTCGTATCGCCTATTGTTTGAAATACGGTCAGTCAGCCGGGTATCCAGAACAATCCTTAAGCGATTTCTCTGGAAAACATCTAGCAAATCTTCATCCGCTTTTCGGAGCGTCCATGCTTCAGAGCCATATTTGACCACTGTCATCACTGTAGCTTCTAATATTCTAATCTTGGTTTGCAGACTTATCTTCCTATTCTTCCAGACTTTTTTTAACTGTGAAAAAACACCCTGAGCCTTGGCTATTCTATATTTAACATCTTCACTGCTCCCACCATCTTTACTAATAATACTACCAAGGTAAGTGAAGCTGCCCACCTGATCAATCTTTTCGTTACCCAACGTCACCTTTTCATCTTCACTTATTCCTAGACTTAGTGACTTAGTCTTCCTAACATTAATTTTCAAACCAATTCTAGCACCCTGAACTCGCAAAACCTCTAAAACTTCATTCGTTTTTCTCACACTTTCATCTAGGATGCTTAAATCATCAGCATAATCCAAGTCCAGGAGACTTTTTCCTCCCCATTTGATTCCGTGGTTTCCCATTGCCTTTCCTGTGCTCCTTAAAACAAAGTCCATCAAAATAATCCATACAAAGGGGGATAGAACACAACCCTGCTTAACTTCTGACTTAATACAAAACCAGCTGCTAACCTCATTTCCTACCTTAATCGTAGCAGTATTATCCTCGTACATAGCACTAATCACTTTAATTTATTTGTCTGGTATACCATACAAGGATAAAACCTTTACTTAAGCTCTTCTATCAACAGAATCAAACACTTGCTCATAATCTATAAAACTGAGGACCAAAGGTGTTTGAAAGCTCAGGCACTTCTCAATTATTAGCCTAAGAGTGAAAATTTGGTCGACACATCCTCTACCTTTTCTAAAAGCGCACTGCTCTTCTCTTAAAACTTTGTCTACGGCATCTCTCAGTCTAAAAAGTATCATATTACTAAGTAATTTACTACCTATAGAGACCAGACTAATGCCTCGATAATTACCACACTCACTTTTATCACCTTTCTTATAAAGTGGCTTAATTAAGGTTTTCCTAAAATCGTTAGGTACTTCCCCTTTTTCAAAAATCATATTCATAATCTTTAGTAACTTATTTCTAACCTCAGAGCCACCATATTTAAGAAACTCATTTACCACCCTATCAGCACCTGGAGCCTTATTATTCTTTAATTCTTTTAGTACTGTTGCTAATTCCTCCTCACAAAACAAATCTTCCTTCACATCCAAGGTATCACAAACTTTTTCATTTTCCTCTATAACTTTCCCTGCAACTCTATCTCGGTTAAGCAGATTCTCAAAATGTTCGGCCCATCTCCCTTTAGTTTTTTCCTTATCGCTTATTGCGACCCCATTCCTATCTTTAACTGGGCCAAGTCCGGATTGACTACTCCCTCTCAATTTGTTAACGTGCCAGTACAATATTTTACTATTATGCCGTCTAGCTGCATCTTCCAGATCCTCGGCAATTTTATCCATGGCCTCCACTTCACACCTCCTTAGTTCATATTTTAATGTTTTCTCCACTTTCTTTATATTTCTTTTGTTTTCATATGATCTATCCATTCAGATAATTCTTGTACAAGTCCTTTCTCCTTTCTATTAAACATAAAGCTTTTTCACTAATATTCTTAGCTGCAATTCTAGCCTTTTTCCTTAATACACCTTCAGCAACTTCACAAATTATGGCAACTTGACCCCCTCACACGCTCTTTTTTTCCCGGAGTCACCCAGTACAAATTTTGAGATAGCCATTTTGTTCAGTATAGTCAAAAATTTAATAAATATGTCTTTGAGGATGACTTTATCCCCCACAGTTCCCGGGGGAAGGGCTGCAAGTTATGAACTTTGCCCATTGTTTATATATAGTGTTGGTTAATGGGAAGTATACAGACGTTTCAGGAGGGATTTTTTTTCTAAGTGGGAGGAATAGGAGGAGGTTATGGGGGAGGATCTTTTCATGGAGGATGTTTCCTTGGGGGAAGGGACATTTCTATGATGGGGGCACCGGATTTCCCAGCATTGTTTAAAAAAAGATCAGAAATATAATAAAAAAGACAAGTTTTTTCAACTGAAAGTAAGGAGCAACATAAAAACTTAAAACGAACAAAAATTATTACGTATATGAGGAGGTTCGCTCCCTAGTCAATACCTCGCCCTTTACGCTAAAGTTTTTTTTAGTACTTTCAAAAGAGCTATCTATTCTTATTAACGGCCTTTAGGATTCAGGGGTTTGTGATTCGAACAAAATTCAAACTTTAGCGTAAAGAGCGAGGTATTGACTAGGGGGCAAACTCCCTAATATACGTAATAAAAACATACGAATATAGAAGTTCATTACGTAAGTTAATTCGTAAGTTACGTCAGAACAAGATTTCGAGAAAGTCATTTAGCCAAAAAAAAATTAGCATACAAATTCCGTTTTAATTATTCATGTACGGTGAGCCAAAATCAAAGCTGTATTAATTCAAAAACGTTCAGAAATTAAATTATGTTTTTTTTTAAGTGAAAGTAAGGAGCGACAATAAAACTTGAAACGAACAGAAATTATTCTGTATATTAAAGGGGCGGCCCCCTCCTCAACGCCTCGCTCTTTACGCTAAAGTTTGATTGTGTCACACAACTTTATTTTTTTTAGACATTAAAAACTTTATCATAAAGAGCGAGGCATTGAGGAGGAGATAGCCCTTTTCATATACGGAATAATTTCTGTTCGTTTTAATTTTAATGTCGCTCCTTACTTTAGTTAAAAAAACTTGTTTTTATCTTATTTGATCATTATAAAAATATGTAAAAAGCGAACTAAGGTACATATTAACCGAAAGTTTTAAATTGTATATTGAAAAAAAAAATATCTAGTTATTTTCAAAGACCACGCTGCCTTTCCGTGACGTACAAGTAACAGTTCACTAGGGATAAGTCCTTTTATTAAACAGTGAAAACAATGACGAAAATTCGAGATATTTTGCTCACATACACAGTGACTGTCATCACTGTACATGTGACCAAAATATTTAGAGTTTTTTCATTATTTTCACTGTCTAATGGAAGGACTTATCCCTAATGAAATGTTAGTTGTATGTAACAAATATCCAGTGAGAAATGGTGGCAAATGAAGACGATTCAGAAAGTGTAACGATTACTTCGATTAATCGTAATAGTCAAAGTCTATTTCTAAAACAAATTTACGGCAGTTTCGAAAAGAGCTTGAAACCTTTCCAAAATAGCGATGGATAGAAACGAAAAGTGCACCATGGAATGGTCAAAATCCTATTAAGATGAAACATAGTCCCTCACCTTGAACAAAAAGGAAAATAGAGCTCATTTGAATGATTTTTTAAGTTTAAAATAGATCGTGCAGCAACAAATTGGCGTTATCGTCAAACTTGAGCCACAAAACAAAAATTCTTTTCTACAACGAATTCGAAATGCTAGGGAATGCAAACTCTGTGGTAGCAAACCGATTTGTCCGGGTCTAAAACCCCAATAGAAAGTTTTGGCCCCGCAATCTGGATAAACAAGTATTTTTTATGTAACCTGTCAACATCAATTTGAAATCATGGCTGAATCGATAACTGCAGCCTTGTAAAAAGTAAACCACGACAATATTGGAATCACCATTGTCGAAAATCCTCTACAGGAAATTTAGAGCCTACCACCTTCAAAAACTAGGAAATTCAGTTTTTTTGCAGTCACTTTTTTTTCTTCATCGATAGCGGGGATCTGGAAGATCATAGACAATGGTATAAGGGCTGATTTAATGGCTAATTTTCATATTTAATCGTTTTTTTATAAATTTGATTTCAGAAGGTCATCATAAAATATCGTATAGCCCTTTAAAGGTGCACTCTGGGTTTCATTTCTAAAATGGAAAGGCTAGGAAGAATTAAAATGATACTATTATAATCTTCATGGTTGAAAACCCTTGGCCTGAGGTGTACAATCTACTCTCTTCTTTATTTTCCTCCCCCAAGCTTCCCTAATATTTTTTCATAAATGCTCTACCGGTTAACAGAACTAGTCAACTACTGCAACGTCCTAGAGAAGTGTTTAAGGTTTTAAGTAGAAGATTGTACTTATACTCGCGGGATTTTTATGAATTCTCCCTAGAAACGCGTCATAAAGTGGATATGAGTGGTTACGAGTGGTTACGAGTCGATATGGGAGTAAGTATGAAAGGGGTGCAGTCATAATGTCCACGGTCGAAAACTTTAAGCCTAAGTTTTGAACTCCTACCTCTTGTTTACTCTTCGTCCCACTCCCCTGGTAAGTTTAATAAATAGTGGGCTGACTAGGAGAAGTAGCGGTCTACTGCGTTATCGCAGAGATAACTTAATTGTAGATTTTAAAGCTCTTGATCATATCTATGTGCTCTTTGTAAATACGTCTCAATGACTTCATCATAAAGTGCCATATACCACCAGAAATGGCATTTTTGGCGAATTTTCCGGAGTAAAAATGTTAGGAAGCATTTAAAGGCTACCGTAGAAATCATATGGCCAAACATCCATAGGCAGAGGTTAATTATCCCTCCTTTTTAGTGCTACTTCTATTGGCCCCTTAAGCAGTCTAGTTAAGAGCAAACCACGGCCCATAGTAACAGAAAGTTTAAAAATCCGTTTTGACAATGATAATGTCTAGTGAGAAAAATTGCCATTTGAAGCTGATTCAGAAACGGTACATTTTGTATCTATTAATATTAGTAGAAAAACTTAATTACGAAAAGAAATTTATAGGGATTCAAAAAAGAGCCTGAAACTCCCTAAGAATACTTGTACCTTGAGCGTTCGCAATTGCCTCCTCTTCTTATCTCTGATTCAACACACCCATGGACTCTGTCATGGTTGCAGCGATAGCTGTAACCTAGTAAAGAGCGAACCACAGTCCATATTAACCAGAATTTTAAAAAACGCGTTTTGAAAAAAAACTGCCTATTGAAAAAATTGTCATTTCACTCTGACTCAAGAATGATAACTATTATTTCGGTTCCTCTTAAAAGTAAAAGTTTATTGTGAAAAGAAATGTATGGTGATTTCGAAAAAAATCCTCAAACCCCTCGAAAAATGGCGTCAGATAAAAATGAAAAGTGTACCATTGGAATCAGAGAGGTCGAAAGCCTTATCCAGGGAAATTACACTCCCCTCCTTGAACTACAAGGAAAACCACTTTTTTCCATCGGCAGCACAGATCTGTCTCCCGTTTTTTTTTTCTTTTTTTTTTCTTCTTCTTTTTTTTCAACAGGCCTAGCGGGCTACCAGAACATCATAGAGAGATGCTTAATGGCTTATTCAAGAGTTATATCTCATATCTACGTGATTTTTATATATTCCGCTCTCTGCAAGTGCCATATGGCACTAAAATGGCACTTTTTGTGCTATTTCTCAAGGGGTGGTGCTATCAGGCTACCAAAACATCGTAGACAGATCTTTTATAGCTCGTATAAAACATTTTGCTCATATCTATGTCCTTCATATAAATTTCACCATCAGAAAGTTCCAAATGGCACTAAAAACGTTAAGAAAGTGAAAATATTTTATGTTTTCAGTAAAGTACAAGTTATGTTCTGGTCTTGAGAAGGCATGGGTGTTCTCAAGTCATTTTAATTTCTATTTGTTTTGAGTCTCATTTATTGTTAATAGCGATTGGTGGTAGTTTAACCGCTTAGAAGATTGTTTGACTTTGTTTCTGCTCATTTTTTATTTAGTGGATATCTTTACCTCTTTTGAAAAGCTTATTCCGTGGAAATGTTCTTTAAAATAATTTGCATGAAGAAACATGGCAGAAGTTTATGAAATGCTTCAAAGATAAAGTACACAGGCGTTTGGACGTTTTAATAGTTTTTTGATTGACAAAAAAAAATTAGTAACTATTGAAAACCACAACTGTTCTTACCAAACTGCAACCAGGAAATTGTATTTGAAAAAATTAAAAGATAAACTTCAATTCTATGCTTAAAAAAATGCCTATAACTGAAATGAGGTAGTAGTTTGACTCTTCAAAGTAAGCATTAGCGGTTCGCTAAATTTAAAACATAACTTAATAGCTTCACCCAGCTGCTGGAGTTTTAGTTAATAAAGTAAAGTTATTATGTTCTTTGGAAAAACAATGCAAATTAATTATTGTATTAAAGGCCTATTAGTACTAGACTAATAGCCTGTTGGGTGACGAGCACAAAAAAAAAGGAAAACCCGTTGCATATACTCTCTTGTTGGGACATGGGTAAATATTTTGCCCCCTTGTCATCAGGACAGAACTATAAGTCCTCATACCCCCCAAGCCCCCCCCCCCAACCCCCCACCCAAAAAAACATAGAGTTTAGACTTGATTCCCCAGTCATGAGAAAAATCAGTGTATACTCTTCCGTGATAATTGGAAACCAGCTGAGTCTGATTGCAAAGTACTTCAGAGAACTACTAGCTTCAGCCATTCTTAGTAAAATGGGTGCTAATTTCTACTCAAAACGAGCAAAACGAGCATATTTCTACTCAAATTTAGTAGTCAAAATGTTAATATTATTTGGTTTATTAAAGTTATAACAGTAAAAACATTTATATTTCAAGATTTATTTATAAAACAAAATAATATTAACATTTTGATTAACAAATATCAGTATATGCATATTAAACTGACAATGCACATTCATTTGTATTTTTTCAGTAAAGTGCAAATTATGTTCTAGCCTTGGGAAGGCATAGGGGTTTTGAGCCCTACTCATGTTAATTTCTGATCGTTTTGAGTTTGACTCGGTTATTTATTGCAATTTCTGTTCGTTTTGGATGTACTTTATTTATCGATAATGATTTGTGGTACTTTCACGCTTGGTAAATTAATTGATTTCATTTTGGCTTATTTTTGATTTAATGGAGTCCTTTAAATTTCTTTGAAAAACTTATTTTGTGGAAAAAGCTTTTTCAATTAATTTCTGTTCGTTTCATATTGGCATAGTATTTTCTTTTCAGGGAAAAAGAAAATAATAGTTTAAATCTTTTCGTTTAATAATTCAATTCAATTCAGTTTATTGAAATAAAAAAAGATGAAACATAACACCAATAATAATAAGGATCCTGGAAGCGAACTTGTTGAGGACCAAAACAGCAAAAAATTGAAAATGAACAAGAGAGAAAAAAAAAGAAAAAACAGAAAAAAAGAGAAAACACGGGTAAATTAAAGCAAATTGATTAAAAATTTAGAGATTTATAATATCAAAGTTTAGTAACATTATTATACAGCGTGCAAAAACTTGTGGATAGCTCGATACCGGAGGGTATTATATTCCATTGAAGTATAGATTTATAAATGGGGGATCGCTGGGCGGAGCTAGAGACACACTTGGGGACAATAAAGGAACGGTTGGATGAACGGAGACATAGGCCTTCAGAATTCTTGCAATTAAAATAAGATAATAATTGGGGAGGAAGGTTTTTATGGTAAGCGGAGTATGCAAAGGATAAATTTAATTTTTTAATGATTTGTTCAAAAGGGATAATACCAAAATCGGAGAACAAGTCCTGGGTGGGATATAGTCGGGGCAGCCGAAAAACTGCTTTGATGGCACGGTTTTGGGCAGATTTTAATTTATTGTTAACTGAAGGATAAGTGTTGCCCCAAACAGATCCACAGTATGAGATGTATGGGTAAATAAAAGAGTAATAAAGGGTGACAAGGATATCAGGAGGAAGAAAATTATTCACACGATTAATCATACTTACCTGTCGCAAGATTATGGCTCTGATGTAGGAAACATGAGTTGCAAATGATAGGGAGGAGTCTATGTGGACACCAAGAAACTTGGCAACTTCGACCTGCAGGAGGAGATTGGTGGAATATTTTAGGCAAAGTGCTTGCTGAGCTTCATTTTTTTTTGTAAGGGGTTCGAAATAATACAACCTGACCTTTCTTGCTGTTAATGGTCATGCAGTTAACGAGAGACCATTCCTGTACTCTATTCAGAAGAATTTGAGCAGAGGTGACGACTGATGGTAAATTAGGGCCGGTGATTAAAAAGCTGCTATCGTCAGCAAAAAGTACTGGGTACACTGATGGACCCAGACCTGTAACCAAATCATTAATATAAAGGAGAAAAAGTATTGGACCAAGAACAGAGCCCTGCGGGACGCCCTCCGGACAGGTAGGGGATGCGAGGTCATGTCGCCCAGACTCAAACTCTGTACTCTACCAGAGAGATAAGAACCGAACCATGAGAAAGTAATTCCACGAATCCCTATGTTCTTGATTTTACTTAATAAAACACTGTGATCAACCATGTTAAAGGCCTTAGAAAAATCCAGAAATAAGCCAATTACAGTGTTTTTAAGGTCAAGTTGGGAACGGATAAACTGTGTGGCGTCGATTAGTGCATGACCAGTTGAAAATTTGGAACGGAAGCCATATTGATGAGAAGAACTCAAACGTATCTGAAGGATCAATCCCAAATAAAAAGGAAAAAAGACGCCGGAAGATAATTCTCTCGAGCACTTTGGATATAACTGGGAGAAGTGAGATTTGACGATAATTACTTATCTCAGACGGATCGCCTTTTTTTATGAATCGGGATAACAATTGCTGATTTAAATATTTCTGGGAAGACTCCATTGATCATAGACAGGTTCGCTATATGCACAATGGGTTCACAAACATAGGAAGATGCAGTTCTAAGAAGCTTATTACTTATCCCAAGGAAGTCAGGTGTACTACTATTAGAGAGAGATTCGATAACTTGAAGCACCTCATTACTATCAGTTGGAGAGAAAAACATGGATCAGGGATTCTTGCTAGGGTGTACTGACTCGGAGGGGGAACAGGAGTTAGCATTTGGAATATTCGTGAAATAATTATTAAAAGCATCCGGTACTAAAATTGGGTCAATTAATCTGCCACTGATGTCCTTAAGGTTAATAGGTATAGATCTTGAATTCCTTTTTTTTTTAAGAATTTCATTTATTGTTGACCAAATTTTTTGCAAGTTCCCTTTGCAGTGAGTGATTTTTGAATAATAATATTTTTTTGCTTCACGGATGAGTTTGGTATATTAGTCTTTGTATTTTTTATAATTAGTTAGGTCAATAACGCTACTGGTTTTGCAAGCTAACTTATATAGGTCATTTTTACAGTATGAAGAGATTATCAGGCTATTGGACATCCAGGGGTAGTTTTTAGGTTTGATTTACAGACTGGAAAGGTTGAACTGATAAGATCACTCAGTCCCTGTGTAAAACCATTTGTGGCTGAATTAACATCCTGACAATCCAAAACCTTGGACCAGTCAAAGGATTTCAAACGATCCGTGAACCGGTTCATATTCACAATATTATATATTAGACGTAGGGATATTAGTTCTAGGGTGTTTAGTAGTTGGTTGGAAGGGTAGGGAGAGATAGATTGGAAAGTGGTCTGACAGGTCAGAGAATATTATTTTGGAGGACAGGTGGTTTCCCAGGGAAGTGGATACAAAAATGTTATCAATTACAGTAGCGGTAGACCTCATAGGATCAACTCTAGTAGGAAAAAGGATTGTTGGAAGAAGACCACTTGAGGTAAATGTTTCAAAGAAGGTATTACATAATGAAAAAATAAAAGAATTGTCGTCAACACTTATATCAACATTTATTGAATAAATGCATCTATTATTTATAGGTGGCGAGAAAAAGGATTCACAGTGTAATAGCCTGGTGAATTTTAGACTAGACCGGATGTAAAGACAAATGCCACCAGAGGACTTGGTTAATTTTCTTTCAATATGAATAGCTTGAAAGCCAGGGAGGGAAAATTAATTAGTATCATCAATTTCTGAAAGCAACGTCTCCGTTATTCCAATTACGTCAAAAGGACAGTAACCGTTAATTAAAATTAAATCTTTAAAATTAGTCCACTTATTTCTTATGCTTCTGATGTTAAAACAGATTATATTAAGTTTGGTCTCTTCCATTAGCTTAGGTTTTACATTTTTTGCAAAATCAAAAGTGTCGAGATATTCACAGTTAATATGGCTTAAGGGGCTATCAGGGCTAGCTAAGAGGTTGTTGCGCAAATTATTTTGGTCATCGTAATAGTTAAAAACAACATTATAGCACAGTGATAATTTCGTGAGAAACGTAAAATCTTGCATAGTACACATTTAAATATCCATTGTGGTCAAGGTTTCATCATTTGCTTGATTTGAATATTGAAATTCTTCTTCAGCCGACGAATTATCATTGGTGGTAATTTTGGACTGGGATGGAAAGTTTGCCATTTTTTTCTTAGGTTTCTTGCCTTTGACAAGGGCCTTGGCACCGATTTGATTTGCAGTTGAGTCAACAGGCTTAAGTAGCTTCGATGTGGAATCTATGTCCTTTTTGATGGAAGATAGTTGAGCTATACCTGTTTGCAAGATGTCATCACATAGGAGTTTGGTGATAGCTTTCTTCTTGAGAATATTTTTGGTTTCCTCAGGTTCATTACTAACCTCAATTAAGTGACTGACTGTGAGATAAGTTGCAAGTCTTTGCCATTCTTGGCAACTTTCGGATGAATCTTTTGGGGGGCAGGATGTTGAAGTAAACTTAGGTAAGGGATGGGGGGGGACTGACTAATACCTTGAGTATGAACATTGTTTGCCTCTTTAGGAAATGATACTGTATTTGCATCTGCTACAACAACTGTTGCTTGGCTTCTACTGGGCCGATGGGGTGTGGGCTGCCGAGAGATTATTGCAGCTACAACTGAGTCGGGTAGGTTCATTTTATCCGATGTTCTAAGGATTATGACTCACTTTTGGTGAGCCGGGCAAGATTGTTTTTGGAGGGCTGTGTGTCCCTTACGGTTACAATTTCTGCAGAAAGGGTCTGACGCAGGGCATTCACTAATTGCGTGGCCTGTTTTCCCACACTTAAGGCAAGACGGGTGGGACTGTTTGCAGTGTTTTTTGCTGTGGCCGTGGGCCAGAAAAGTAGAACATTGTAGGGGCTTAGGCTTATAAATCTTATAAAAAAAGGGACATACCGTACAAGAATATTTCTCTGTTTAGTTCAACTTTGCAGGAAATGAGGATTGAACGGCTTGGGTGAAGGACTCCTTCTTTGTTTAAACTTAGCCTTATTGCAGTTGAAGGATTTATGAGAAGGCATGAAGAATCTATTAGTTCAGTTTGTATTTCCTCCACTTTTACACTGGTATCAACACAATAAAGCACATACTTGTGTAACTTTTCCACATTTTTTTTTGTGGCTAAAATTTTCGAGCCATCAAGAATTATTTCTTTGGATTTTGACAGGACATGGTCTGCCGCCTGAGAAAACGTAAAGTAAATATCAATAGATTCGTCCTGCTTGAAAACAAGTTCAAAATTTACCTTGGCGATCAGAAAAACAGCTTTCCTAATTTGCATTATTCGACCTTTTGAAAAGGGTTGATTTTCTTGATTGAGAAAGTATAATAATTGGGGTAATCTTTTCTACTGCTTTCTGGGACACTTGAAGGGAGGGGTTGCACTATCACCGGCGAACGAGTTTCATCCTTTTTCCTCTTTTTGCCAGGCGTCTCACCTCTTTCATTAGAGTTAGTTGTGGCTAATGCCTGAATTCCTGACAAGTGGCTAACCGTTTTCGACCGCGTAGTTGGGGGGGGGGGGTTCTAGAAAGAGTTTTAGAAGTAGGTAGGAAGGGCGACTGGCCAAGGGTGTCAGTGAGAGTATTCTTCTCGGATGGTAGCCTTGGGGGCTGTTTTTTTCCCGACATTTATTCTGACGAGACACTACAGATTCACGAACTGTTAATCAGTCTTAATTCAAGGTTACTTGACCAAAAGTAAATATTCAGCTATGGAACTAAATTATTCACTATGATAAATAATAACTCACTTTGTGTGAAGTGAACAATCCCTCAAAATTAAATCCACAAGTTAATTGCGCAATCTAACACAGTACAGTACAGAGATAATCCGATTAGGTTCATAAGTTAGTTCCTTTTAGTTCAGATACTAAACTCATACAGTTCAGATACTAAACTCAATAAGACTTTATAGTTTGGCCTGCTATTTGTATGCTGGACAAAATTTTTCAGCAATTTTTAACAACATACGCCCTTTTGAAAATCTGGACACAAATAGTAGTGTTTAATTTAGTTTTAAACCTCCTCTAGGTGATATGAAATAGAAAACATGATACGATCCGCAAAAAAATATGTTTACTTTCCTTGATAGCTTTGATACATTTACTCTGTTTTGATTGGGTTAAATTTTAAGAGCAAAAGTAGCCCCGAAAGTTTGAACATAATACCCTCAGTCGTTCTTGGGATACTGCTGAGATACCTTTTGGGAATTAGCATTAACATAGTGCATTTTAATTTAATCTTAAGGCAACATTTAGTTTTTAAACATAATGGGAAAATGGGAGGGTGGGCGTGGGAGGGGGATTAATTGCCCTCCAATCACTTTCAACTATTAAAAAGGGCACTAGCCCTTTCTGTTTTCCATCGAATGCGCCGTTTTCGAAGTTTCTACAACTCCTTCGATACGAAGTGCCCTGGTCCAAACAAAAACATAATATTACGTTGTACCCACATCGCTCATTACTATAAAAATATCAAGCATTCTAATCACTTTCGACTATTAATAAGGACACTAGCCCTTTCAGTTTCCAATCGAATGACCCTTTTATGAGTTTCTACGTCAACACTTTCTATAAACACCTTATATGCCCCCAAGGGCATAAAATACAACCCTTGCCCTGAGGGCTGTGAGGGGGTTGTCTACCTCAAAGACATAATTTCAAGAACTTTCAACTACGTTGAACAAAATGGCTATCTCAAAATTTTGATTGGATGTGTTTGGGGAAATGGTGGGCGTGAGAAAGGCGTTAGTTGCTCTCCAATCACTTTCAACTATTAAAAAGGCACTAGCCCTTTCAATTTCCAATCGAATGAGCCCTTTTGAAGTTTCTACGACAACGCTTTATATAAAAACCTTAAATGCTTCAAGGGCACAACTTACAACCCTTGCCCTGAGGGCTGGGGCGGTGGGGGGTGTCATCCTGAAAGACCTAATTTCCAGAACTTTCAACTACGTTGAACAAAATTGACATCTCAAAATTTTGATTGGATGTGTTTGGGGAAATGGTGGGCGTGAGAGGGGGGGGGGGGTAGTTGCCCTCAAATCTACTTCCGACTATTAAAAAGGGCACTGGTCCTTTCCATTTCCAATAGAATGAGCCCTTTTTGAAGTTTCTACGACAACGCTTTCTACAAAAAAAAACTTATATACCCCAGGGCATAACTTACAACCCTTTCCCTGAGGGCTGTGAGGGGAGTTGTCATCCTCAAAGACCTAATTTCCAGAACATTTAAATAGGTTGAACAAAATGGCTATCTCAAAATTTTGATTGGATGTGTTGGGGGAAATGGGGGGGGATGAGAGGGGGGTTAGTTGCCCTCTAATCAATTTCGATTATTAAAAAGAGCACAAGCCCTTTCAATTTTCAACTGAATGAATCCTTTTTGAAGTTTCTACGACACCACTTTCTATAAAAACCTTATATGCGCCCAGGGCATAACTTACAACCCTTTACCTGAGGGCTGCGGGGGATTGTCATCCCCAAAGACATAATTTCCAGCCCTTTCAACTACGTTGATTAAAATGGCTATATCAAAATTTTGATTGAATGTGTTTGGGTAAATGGTGGGCGTAAGAGGGTGTTATTTGCCCTCCAATCACTTTCAACTATTAAAAAGGGCACTAGCCCTTTCAATTTCCAATCAAATGAGCCCTTTTTGAATTTTCTACGATAAGGCTTTCTATAAGAAAATACCTCAAATACCCCAAGGGCATAACTTACAACCCTTGCCCTGAGGGCTGTAGGGGGAGCGTCATTCTCAAAAACATAATTTCCAGAAGTTTTAACTACTTCGAACAGAATAGATATCTCAAAAATTTGACTGGGTGTGTTTTGGGAAATGGTGGGTGTGAGAGGGGTGTTAGTTATCCTCCAATCACATTCGACTATTAAAAAGGGCACAAGCCCTTCTAATTTCAATCGAATGAGCTCTTTTTGAAGTTTCTACAATATCGCTATCTATAAAACCTTATATGCCCCCAGGGTATAACTGACAACCCTTGCCCTGAGGGCTCTGAGAAGGTTATCATCCTCAAAGACCTAATTTCTAAAGCTTTTAACTACGTTGAATAAAATCGTTATTTAAAAATTTTGATTGGATGTGTTTGGGAAAAAGGTGAGAGGAGGACTAGTTGCCCTCGAATCACTTTCGACTATTAAAAAGGGCACTAGCCCTTTGAATTTCCAATCGAATTAGCCCTTTTTCAAGTTTTTACGACAAAGTTTTCAATAAAAACCTTATATGCCCCAAGGGCATAACTTAAAACCCTTACCCTGAGGGCTGTTGGGGGAGTGTCATCCTCAAAGATATAATTTCCGGACCTTTCATCTACTTTGAACAAAATGGCTATCTCAAAATTTTGGTTGGATGTGTCTGGAAAAATGATGGGCACGGAAGAGGTGTTGGTTTCCTTCCAATCACTTTCGACTATTAAAAATTTGCATTAGCTATTTCAATTTTCAATCAAATGATCCCTTTTTGAAGTATCTAAGACTACGCTTTCTATAAAAAACCTTATATGCCCCCAGGGCATAACTTACAACCCTTTCCCTAAGGGCTATGAGGAGGGGTTTTCATCCTCTCAAAAATATGCTAAAAATATGATTTCCAGAACTTTCAACCACGTTGAACAAAAGGGCTATCTCAAAATTTTGATTAGATGTCTTTGGGGAAATGGTGGGCGTGGAAGGGGTGTTAGTTACCTTCCGATCACCTTTGACTATTAAAAAGGGCACTAGCCATTCCAATTTTCAATCAAATGAGCCCTTTTTGAAGTTTCTACGACAACTCCTTCGATACGAAGTGTCCTGGCATGGGAAAAAAATAATTCGATACGAAGTCCCCAAAAATGTTTGGGGGAATGGCGGGTGTGAGAGTGGGGTTAGTTGCCTGACAATTACTTTCAACTGTTAAAAAGGGCACTAGCCCTTTAAATTTCCAGTCGAATGAGCCAATTTTCAGGTTTTTACGACAGTCGGTTTCTATAAAACCTTATATGGCCCCAGGGCATAAATTATAATCCTTGCCCTGAAGATTGTGGAGGAAGTGTCCAGCTCAAAGATACAATTTCCTGACCTTTCAACTGCGTTGAAAATAATGGCTATCTCAAAATTTTGACTGGATGTGTTTGGGGAAAAGATGGGCGTGGAAGGAGTATTAGTTGCCCTCCAATCACTATCGACTATTAATAAGGGCACTAGCCATTTCAATTTCCAATGGAAAGAGTCCTTTTTGAAGTTTCTACGACAACGCTGTCTATAAAACCTTATATGCCCCCAGGGCATAACTTCAACTCTTGCGCTGAGGGCTGGGGGGGGGAGATCTTCATCTTGAAAGACCTAATTTCCAGAACTTTCAACTACGGGAACAAAAATGACTGTCTCAAAATTTTGATTGGATTTGTTTGGGGAAGAATTGGGAGTGAGAGGAGGGTTAGTTACCCTCCAATCACTTTCGACTATTAAAAATGGCACTATCCCTTTGAATTTCCAATCGATTGAGCCTTTGTTGAAGTTTCTACGACAGCGTTTTCTATAAAAATCTTATATTCCCCAGGGCATAACTGAACACCCTTGCCCTCAGGGCTGTGGGGAAGTGTCCCTTCTCAAAAACATAATCTCTATGTGGAAATCAACTACACTGAACAAAATGGCTATCTCAAAATTTTGATTGGATGTGTTTGGGGAAATGGTGGGTGTGGAAGGGGTGTTAGGTGCCTTCCAATCACTTTCGACTATTAAAAAGGGCACAAGCCACGCCAATTTCCAATCGAATGAGCCCTTTTCGAAGTTTCTACGACAACTCCTTCGATACGAAGTGCCCTGGTTTAAAAAAAAAAAAAATATACATTGTGCCAACATCGTCCTTTACTTAGGCAGTGCGGTTGCGCTTCCTATGTTGAGCTAGGTATTGGGAACAATTATTTTACAAACTATTTGTCAGAAATAGGAAAATTTATATCCAACTAGTTTGCAGAATGAATTTCCAGCAAATTACTCTTATAGCAGAAAATGACATAGTCTTTGCTTTTCCAGTAGCCTGTCGTATCGTTGCCTAGAAAAAAGAAAGAGGAAGATGGCAAAGAAACAAAGAATAACAAAAAGGGAGTTGTCATAGCAACTCGGTTTTAGAGAAAGTATTTACAGACCACCTTTAGTTTTCCAACAAAAAGAATAATTAAATCTAATTTCAGTGTACTTGATCATTTTAAATGTTAAACTTTCAGAGGAAGAAAGAAATTTAAAAATTTCAAATGCCCAAGCAAAGTAAGGTATATTTGTCTCAACTGGGTTCTCGTTGGTATTTCTTATCTCACGATCAGGGATTGAGCATCCAATGATGATAAACAATTAATTATCCAATGATACTAATGATTCTATTTTTTCTCAAGTAATTCTCTATGTTTAATATGTTTTATATACTTTTTTTTTTGTTGTGAAATGAGAACCCGAATGCACTAATGTAAGTGGATGTAAGTTTTTTCAGAGTGGCAATTCAAACCCAGGTTACTGGGCTTAATTTTTTTTTGTTTATTTTTTGTGAATAAATTATATCTCCATTGGAAAAAAAAATGATCGGTTGATTCCTTTGCAAAATGGTAAAGTTATTAGAGCGAGTGGCTTGTAATGAAGCCAAAAATCGAAGAGGACAAGACCTTAAGTATCCAGTGAAAAGCAAAAATATAACAGACTGATTATACACACCAGCCAAGTGAACGGGACAGGGGTACCGATTCTTTAAAATCAGAAATAACAGCATAAAATGTTAATTTTTCGATATGTTTCCAATTCTCCTCCTTCAAAGACCAGGCTAGTTTGCATCAGCATTTACGCAAGTGGGTTAAAAAGCAGTAATAAAATGTGATGCAGGAAAAATCAGTGGAGAGAAAAAACACGCTTTCTAGGCCCTGAAAATGAGCTCTAAATGATACAATGTTTCGCATCATCTTAAAGGGAAGTATTAGGCTAGCAAAATTTTACCGTAGCTTGTTTTCAGGGTACAGAATGGCTTGTTAAGGCGACAGATAACTTTACAAAGTGTTGTAAAGCAAACAAATGCCAGAATTTAATTATTTGGTCAAAGCTTTTAGGTTTGCTAGCTCAGATAGCGCAATAATCTGCCTTGGAAAGGCTTTTCATTTTTATGGGAGACAACAACTCTCATTAGGACAACATGTTGCACAGGTTAGAGCAGCATTTTTTGTGACTTTTTTTTACTTAGTCCCTAACCTCTTAGTGTTATCTAGATTAATTTAAAAGACTTCTTCGTCAAAATAATTTTTTCAAAGAAACGTAAAGAACGTTGTTAAACCAAAAACGAGCAGATATAAATTTGAATAACCTACCAAGCGTAAAACTACCGCAAATCCCCATCAATAAATAAATGAAACCCAAAACCAACAGAAATTACAACAAATAACTGAGTCAAACTAAGCAACAAGCAAAAAAATAATATGAGCAGGGACAATTATGGATTAAGGAGGAGTGTTCCTTGCTCTCTAAACACTTTTGACTCTTACAAAAGCCCACTCGAAATTTTAATTTCCAAAAGAAGTAGCTTCTTTAAAAGTTTAAATTATATTACTATCTATGATATCTCCTTTTTGACAAACTACATACATATGGTGTGTTGCGATTCAATTCACCTTCTCCCAAAGTTTCCCTGAAAATTTCACCTTAGGCATAGTTGTAATAGTAGTTATCTAAAATTCCCCTTAGGTATAGTTGTAATACTAGTCACAGTAGTAGTATTTGTATTAGTAATACTAGTCGTAGTATTAAGACAACTAGTACTAGTAGCAGCAGTAGCATTAACATACTGCCTTTTGACAGTTGAACATCTCTTTCATCAAATCCTGGGAGTTTCGACATAATACAGTTAATCATTGTTATGACATTGCCGTTGAATCCTTTTGATAACCTGTATATTCATATCCTTTTTGAAATTTTCATCTTAATGCTTTTAGCCTTGCAAGTAGTTGTAATAAAGGTATTCGTTAGAGTAATAACAATAGTAGAATTAGTAAATGTAACGGTAATAGCAGTATTAGTAGCAGCTTGCTTATATTGCCGTTTCGTCAATTAAACTTCATTTTTAAGCATTCTCTGAAAGTTCCGACTTAATACCCAAATCATTCCTTGAGATATGCCCTTTTGACAATCTAAATGTGCATAGTGTCTTATGATTTAATTCACATTTGCCATCAATATTCTCTCGCCTTAGTTTTAATAGTATTTAGCCTTAATCAAACAGTTCGTGGTAACAAACTGTAAGTAAGGAGCGACCCAGCTCAATAGTAACCAAAAGTTAAAAACGGAATTTTGATACCAATAGATACATTAAAAGAATCAGATTTTAATGCTTATTTCAAATGTATAAGTTTCATCAAGTTTAGTCCTACCCATCAAAAGTTAGGCGCCTGAGAAAATTTGCCTGATTTTCGAAAAAAAGGTGGAAACACCCCCTAAAAATACGAAAACCTTCATGAAAATCACATCATCAGATTCAGCGTGTCAGAGAACTCTACTGTAAAGGTTTGGAGCTCCTATCTGCAAAAATGTGGAATCTTGCATTTTTTTTTTTTGCCAGAAGAAAGATCACGGGTGCGTGTTTATTTTTTTTTTTTTATTTTTTTTCCAGGGGTGATCGTATCGACCCAGTGGTCTTAAAATATCGTGGTAAGGCTCATTCGAATGGAAATTAAAAGTTCTAGTGCCCTTTTTATGTGACCGAAAAATGGAGGGCAACTAGGCCCCCTCCCACACTCATTTTTTCCCAAAGTCACCCGATCAAAATTTTGAGATAGTCATTTTGTTCAGCAAGGTCGAAAATATAAAAATTAAGTCTTTTAGGATAACGTAATCCCACGAAGTCCCCGGAGGGAGGGCTGAAAGTTATGAACTTTACCCAATGTTTACATACAGTATTGGTTATTGGGAAGTATACAGACGTTTTCAGGGGGATTTTTTCTGATAGGGGGGGGGGGGGGTCAGGGGTTATGTAGGAGGATCTTTCCATGGATGAAGTTTTCATGGGGGAAAGCACATTGCTATGAAGGGAGCACCGGATTTCCCAGCATTACTTAAAAAACGATCAGAAATTAAATAAAAAAACAGTTTTTCAACTGAAAGTAAGAAGCAACACCAAAACTTAAAACGAACAGAAATTATTACGTATATGATTGGGTTCGCCCCCTAGTCAAAACCTCGCTCTTTAAGCCAAAGATTTTTTTTTTAGCACTTTCATAAGAGCTATTTATTCTAATTAACGGCCTTTGTGATTAAAGGGTCATTTTTAAAGAATTGGAACAAAAATCGAACTTTAGCGTGAACCCCCGAATATACTTATTAAAAATATATGAATATAGAAGTTCGTTGCGTATGTTAATTTGTAAGTTACGTATAGTTATTACTAATAAAAACGTTCATAAATAAAATTAAACAACTTCAACCAAATAAAAGTAAAATTAATATGTAAATTTTGTTCTAATTATTGATCTACGGTGAGCAAAAAATTAAAACCTGCATTAATCAAAAAAAGTTCAAAAATTAAATAAAAAAACAAGTTTTTTTAACTGAAAGTAAGGAGTGACATTAAAACTTAAAAAAAAAAAAAAATTATTCCATATATGAAAGGGGCTGTCCCCTCCTCAACGTGCCGCTCTTTACGATAAGGTTTGACTCATTTTCACAACTCTATTTTTTTAAACAGTAAAAGAACTTTAGCGTAAAGAGCAAGGCGTTGAGGAGGGGACAGCCCCTTTCATATACGGAATTATTTCTGTTCGTTTTAAGTTTAAAATGTCCCTCCTTACTTTCAGTTAAAAAAAAAAACTTACTTTCAGTTATTTATTAGTGCTATAGTGTCAGAGTAGTTGTGGATGTAGTGGGAGAAGTAGTTGCAGTAGTAGTGTTGTAGTAGTAGCAGTTTTACCAGTAGAAGGAGCAGTATTAATAAAAGTAGAAGTGTCTTTACTTCGCCTTTTGGTCAACTGAGCATCCCCCTCATGATGCTCCAGACGTTTCACCTTGATACGGTAAGCCGTTCCAAAAACATTGCTGATGTGCCCTTTTGGCCCTCTTTTGACACTCTTTTTATCTTAATACTCTAGGCCTTACAAATTGCAGTAATTGAAGTAGAAGTTGGAGTAGTTTAGTAGGAGCAGCATGGTAGTAGTAGTAGTAGTAGTAGTAGTAGTAGTAGTCTCAGTAAAAGTAGCAGTGGTAGTAGTGGCATTCATATATTACGTTTTGTCAATTGATCTTCCCCTTTAAGCATTCTCTGGAAGTTCCAACTTAATAGCCAAATCAATTCTGGGCATAAGCTATTTTGACAATCCGCCTGCACATAGTATGTTTTGATTTTGTTCAATTTTCCCCTAAATATTCTGTCAAATTTTCACCTTCATACGCGTTGCCTAAATTGTACAGTAGTGGTTGCAGTAAGAACAGTAGCACTAAAAATAGTGTTTTATTAGTAGCAGTAGTAACAATAGTGGCAGCAGTATTAATAGCAGTAGTAGTGGGTATATGTTGCTTTTGGTAAGTTGAACATCCCACTCGTGATGCCGCAGAAGTTTCCTCTTGATACGATAAGTCGTTCCAAAGACATTGATGCTACGCCAGTATCAACAATTTGTATGCACATAGTATGTTTTGATTTAGTTCAATTTTTACCTCAACGTATCCTGAGATGTTGATTTTAATATCCTCAAACTTGCTACTACTAGCTACAGAAGCACTAGTTCTAGCAGAAGTAGTGGTAGTAGCAGGAGTAGTTGTGGTAGCAGTTGTGGTGGTAGCTGTAGTAGCAGTAGTAGTGTGCAAATATTGCCTTTCTGGTTAATTGATCATCTCGCTTATCATTTCCTGAAAGTACCAAATCAATATAGGCCTACTTAGTCATTTTTGAGTTACGCCCTTTTGACATTTTGTTGAGCAAAGTAGCTGTCTCAAAATTTTGACTAGATGGTTTCCGATATGATGAGTTTGGTGGGGGCTGGTGGCCTTCCAATCACTTTTGACTCTTTAAGATGGCACTAGAACTTCCAATATTTCCGATCCAATGAGCCCTATCCAAAGTTTATTCGACCATCCATTCCATAAAAACCTTATATGCATTGGTGCAGAACTTACAAGCCTTGCCCCTAGACCCTGTATAACCCTAGAGGCAGTGTCATATATTCTTTGGACTATTTTTAACAGAATGGCTATCTCACAATCTCAATCAGATGCGTTTGGGGGAAAAGACGGCTTTTTTTGGGGGGGGGAGGGGGGGGGGGCTAATTGTCTTTCATCACTTTTGACTCTTAAAAGGAAACTAGAGTATTCAATTTCCAATCAAATGAGTCTCCTCTGAAGTTTACAAAACCATCCCTTCCGTAAAAACCTTATGTTCCCCCGGGGCGTAGCTTACAGCCCTTGCTCCTAAGCCCTTGGGGTTTTTTTCATCCCCAAAGGCCTTGTTATATGATTTTTGACTATTTTGAATACAATGACTATCTCAAAATTTCTGTTGGCTGCCTTTCGACCGTCTTTGACTCTTGAAAAGGACACTAGAACTTCTGGTTTCCAATCGAATGAGCCACCTTCCGAAATTTAAACAACCACCCCTTCCATAAAAAAACCTAATATGAATAATGAGCGACTAGTATACTTTATAGTTCTTTCCCATGGGACTTAGCAGAGGGGGCTGCCAACCCCAAAGACATAATTACTGAACCTTTCAACTATGTTGAACAAAATGTCTACTTAAAAATTTTGATTAGATGTGTTTGAGGAAAGGATGGGTGTGGGGTATTGCTGGCTGCCCTCTAATCGCTTTTGACTCTTAAAAAGGGCGCTAGAACTTTTAATTTCTCATCAAATGAGCCCATTTCGAAGTTTCTACGACCACTACTTCTATACGAAGTGCCCTGGCCTGAAACAAATAAATAAATAATGCATGTGCCAAATTACATCGTTCTTTACTTAGGTACCGCTATGGTACTGCCTGTGATATGAGGTGAGATACAGTGAGTTAGCAAGTTGTGAGTCTGAAGAGTAGACTGGACTACCCCCTTCCCATAGTTGTCAATATTACAGAAAAATATTTGTTTTTAAGAATATAATTTCAAAGGACGTAGCTGCACAGTGATTAGAGCGAGAGCAGATTCAGGATATGAAAAGATAAGAAAAGAGAAAAGAAATTTTTTTCAATATTTCTACAATTTTTAAAAGAAGATCGCTTGAACAGTTTTATAGATCACTCTTCCAATATGTGGTAATAGAAATTCACAACCCTTAACTTAGCTTGTCTTACCTTTCGGTGAATTGTTAGTTTGGAGGGAAGATACAGAGGATTTTTCTTTAAGAGGGGTGGGCAGCCAAAAAAGAACGATATTTTAGGTGACGACGGTTCAAATTTTCGTTTGTGATCTTCTGAGTCAACTTATGCCTACTCTCTCCTTCCCTTTTGTGGCTACTACAACAGAACTTTGAAAACCTCTACGTTAGTTTGAACACTCCTCTTACAAAACTGAATTTTAGGTATATTCCCAATAAGTAATAACCATACCTTTCGACAACTCTATTATCTTGTCTCTTTTTTTACCCTCTGGAAACCTATTATAGTTTTTCACCAATATTTCTCTGACTTCTGATAACTTTTCATCCATGCTAGTTCCTGAGTCATGCAGCGGTTCAGTGAATTCAGCTCTTTCATTTGCATCTTCATTAGGCATGATCAGGTCTTCAAGCTTCATTTCCCCAGCCGAGGAAAAGTCAAGAGAGTTATTTACATCCAATGGAAGCACCTCGGATATTGCTGAGTAAGTGTCTTGCCTGAAAGAAAGATAGATATCATGCAGCCGATTATATAATATTGCACGTAATCAAACAGTTCGTGGTAACGAACTGCAAGTAAGGAGCGACCCGGCTCAATAGTAACCGAAACTCTAAAAGACGGAATTTTGAAACCAATAGATGCATCAAAAGAATCAAATTTTTATACTAATTTCAAATATATCAATTTCATCAAGTTTAGTCTTACCCATCAAAATCTATGCGCCTGAGAAAATTTGCCTTATTTTCGAAAAAAGGTGAGACACCCTCTAATAGTCATAGAACCTTAATGAAAATCACACCATCTGAGTCAGCGTATCAGAGAACCCTACGATAGAGGTTTCAAGCTCCTATCTGCAAAAATGAGGAATTTTGCATTTTTTGCCAGATCACGGATGTGTGTTTATTTTTTTTCTTTTCCAAGGGGTGATCGTATCGACCCAGTGGTCCTAGAATATCGCCGGAGGGCTCATTTGGACGGAAATTAAAAGTTATAGTGCCCTTTTTAAATGACCAAAAAATGGAGGGCAACTAGGCCCCCTTGCACACTCATGTTTTTCCCAATGTCACCCGATCAAAATTTTGAGATATCCATTTTGCTCAGAATGGTCGAAAAATATAATAACTATGTCTTTGAGGAGGATTAATCCCCCAAAGTTCCCAGGGGAGGGGCTGCAAGTTTTGAACTTTGCCCGAATATAGTATTGGTTATTGGGAAGTATACAGACATTTTCAGGGAAGATTTTTCCTGGTAGTTGGAGAGGGTGGGTCTGGGACTACTTGGCAGGATCTTTCTATGGAGGAATTTTTCATGAGGGAAGGGACATTGCTATGAAGAGGGTACCGGATTTCCCAGCATTATTTAAAAAAAAAACGATCAGAAATTAATTAAAAAAAAAACAAGTTTTTCAACTGAAAATAAGGAGCGCTTCAAAACTTAAAACGAATAGAAATTATTACGTATATGATTGGGTCTGCCCTCTAGTCAATACCTCGCTCTTTACGCTAAAGTTTTCTTAGAAATTTCATAAGAGCTATTTATTCTAATTAAAAGCCTTTGTGATTAAGGGGTCATTCTTAAAGAATTGGAACAAAATTTGAACTTAAGCGTAAATAGCGAGGTATTGACTAGGGAGCGAACCCCCTAATATACTTTTGACTTGACTTTTGTCTCCTGCCGGGCGCTGCTTGGCGTAGAGAGTGACGTCTGCCTCCTCCATCCACTTCGGTCCATGGCAAGCGTTTGCACATCGCTCAACCTGATATTTGCCATCGTCAGGAACTCGGACAGGCTGTCAGACCGTCGTTTCTTCAGTCGGCCGCGAGATCGCTTCCAACCGGCTTTGACAAGGTCAAAGTCATGGATCGTTTTCGCAGGTATGTGTGGAGGCATTCGAAGTAGGTGTCGGAACCATCGTAGTGTTCGCTCAGCTGCTTGGGTCGAAAACCGAGACTGCTTGGTGAGCTATAGCAGCTTCTCATTGCTGACGAAGTCGAGCCATCGTAGACCTTCGATCCTCCTCAGGCTCTTCGACTGAAAGACATCAATTGCCTTGAGGTTTGTGGCTGAAGCTTGCCACGTCTCAGCTCCATAGAGCATCACAGAGCCGACGAGGGCGTTGAAAATCCGCAGCTTCGTTGTGCGACTGATGTTTGGTTTTCGCCAGAGGTGACGGTTCAGTCTGCCCATGGCAGAAGACGCTTTGGATAGTCTCACTTGTAGTTCAGAAAGAAGCGAGCCATCTGAAGAAATTATGGATCCCAGGTAAGTGAACCTTTGGACAACTTTGATGCTAGTGGTGCTATCCAGGCTAACTGAAGGATTGGCAGCAGGAGAGGATGGGTCTATGGCCATAATTTTCGTTTTAGTCCAGTTTATCTGCAGTCCTACTTCTGCAGCCTCTTCTCGTAGGATTCGAAGTGCTTCCAGCAACTGCTCCATGGAGTCCGCCATAATGGCCAAGTCATCGGCAAAATCAGCATCTGTAATGAAACGATCTCCTAACTTGAGTCCAAAGCTGAGACGTGAAGTAGTCCTTGTCATAACGTAGTCTATGATGACGTTGAAGAGCTCTGAGGCCACTGCACATCCTTGGCGCACTCCTGTCGTGATTTGGAAGAACGGGCTGCGCCGGCCGCTCACTTGAACACAGCTCTCCGTCCCATGGTGTAGAACTTTGAAGAGTCTACAGTATTTCTCAGAGAGGCCTGTCGATTCTAGAGTCTGCCAAAGAGCTTCTCGGTCCACTGGTCGAATGCAGCATAGAAGTCGACGAAGGTAAAAAAAAGCTTTTTGTCGGAACTCCGTGGCTTTTTCTATGATTTGTCGGATCGTAAAAATCTGCTCGATGGTTGAACGGTCCGACATGAAACGAGCTTGCTCCGATCGCCGGATTTTACGAATGATATTTCGACATCGATCTAGCAGGACCATTGAGAAAAGTTTTCCCGGGACAGACAGTAGGGTTATTCCACGGTAGTTCGAGCAGTCGCTTCTAGATCCTTTCCTCTTCCATGAAGGGATAATGACACCCTTCCGCCAATCTTCGGGAATTATCTCGGTTTGCCAGATTGTAGAGAACAGGGAGTGGAGAAACAGGAGCATAACAGGACCTGCATATTTTAGCAGCTCCGAACTCAGGCCACAGATACCGGCAGCTTTATTGATCTTGAGCCTTTTTACTGTATTTCCAATTTCTGAGGGGCTGAAAGGCTCGTCTGGAGGAGCATCTGCTTTGGATCTTGGACTGCCAGGTTGGCTGGGACGATCAGTAGGAAGCACAGACGGGCTAGTGTTGTTCAGGAGTAAGCAGAAGTGGTCCTTCCACCGCTCGAGACAAGAACCCTCATCAGAGAGAAGTGTCCCATCCCTGGATAGGACGGGTCCCAATGCTGGTGTTTTATTTTCTGTGAGATCGCGGAGGTGCTTGAACAGGCTACCCATATCTTTCTTTTTTGCAGCTAGTTCAATTTCATTGGATTTCCTTGCAACAAACTGAGTTCGGTCTCGGTGAATAAGTCTGTTCCACACTCCATTGAGCCTTCGATAGGTGGTCATGTCCCCAAGAAGTCTTGCCCTTCGCCTTTGCTCTATGACCTGCAGTGTTTCGTCAGTTAGCCACGATTTCTGCGGGAAACTTCGCTTGCCAAGCACCAGCTGGGCTGCTTCGCTGGTCTGCGATTTGAAATACTTCCAGGCGTCTTCGCTGCTGTTGAGTGTGCCAAGGAGCTCAAAGTGATTTGATATCTCAACACTATACTTCTGGCAAGTATCTGGCTCCTTTAGTTTCCCAATATCCACTGCTACTGGTTTTATTTCTGATCGCTGTGCATGGAGGCGAAGCTGGACATCAGCACACACAAGCCTGTGATCTGCATTTCCGAGCTCTGCTGATCTGTAAGTTCTGCATTTCTTCAGCGATGATCTCCAGCGTTTAGAAATAATGACGTAGTCAATCATCTTCTTTGTGCGACCGTCGTTACTATACCACGTGTACTGGTGGATAGTCTTTCGTTGAAAGTAGGTGTTTGCGATCACAAGTTCAGGGGATCGGCACAGTTCGAGTAGGCGAAAGCCGTTATCGTTCAGTGGGTCAGGGGATACAGGTCCAATCACAGGTCCAATCACTTGAGAAAGTAGGTTCTTTGATGCAGGTGCATTCAGGGTCAAAACATTCCAGGTGGCTATTCCAATCCCCCTTTGGTCTAGAAGGTTCAGTCTGTCAGTCTTTCTGACGTCGTCAGCATGTCCGTTGACGCGCGATGGTCGAGATCTTAAAAGGAGGTCCGGATCCGAGGCTATGTAGTCACTTTGCGTAGCACTTGATTTTCAGGTGGAGGGTCGCTAGCCCAACCGACCCTAGGCCTGGAATCTGATTAGAGCTAGGTTTAACCTAGATACTGAGATTCCCGGGGTAGGCTCCACCCGCCACATGAGGTTGCAGCCACCCTGATCGGAGTGTTTAGTTAGGGGATAGTCCCATATCCAGAGGCACGTGGTCAGCAGACAAGGTCTGCATCATTCCGGACGAAACTCGTAAGTTAGGTGTATTTATTACTAATAAAAACGTTCGTAAATAAAATTAAACAACTTTCGAGAAACCCATTTAACCAAAAAAAAAAAGTAAAATTAGGCTAATATGCAAATTACATTTTAATTATTCATGTACGGTGAGCCAAAACTAAAAGCTGCATTAATTCATAAACGTTCAGAAATTTAATACAAAAAAAACTTCCTCAACGCCTCGCTCTTACAAGTTACGCGTAAAGAGCGAGGCGTTGAGGATGAGACAGCCCCTTTGATATACGGACTAATTTCTGTTCCTTTTAAGTTTTAATGTCGCTCCTTACTTTCAGGTAAAAAAAAATGTTTTTTTTTGTTTAATAAAAAAAGAAGAGCTTTCAATCGATGATCCGAGAGAGATATTTTACTTAATGCCTCTAGGTCTTCCAATGAGAAGTATCACTTGCCAAAATGTTCGGGAGACGGAAGAACCAATGGATTTTACTGACTGGCGGGAAATTATTACCTACTAATTTGTGTGATTTCGCTATCCATATTACCTTATTTTTTATACCAACAGAGACCGATCTTCTTCAATTGATTCCCACTATTTTTGTTGATTAATTAAAAAAATAGAAAATCCACATAACAAGGTTTTCAAGGAAAAGTAAAGAGCTCTATTAAGCCAAAAATTAGCTGAAATAAAGTCAAATAATCTTCTAAGCGTATTAAATAAAAAAAGACAAGTTTATTTAGCTGAAACTTAGAAGCTATATTAAAACACAAAACGAATAGATATTACTCCATATATAGCCTAAAGGGGTTGCCTCCTCCTCAATACCTTGCTCTTTACGCTATAGCTTTTAAATCTTTTAAAAAAGCTTAAAATAATAATTAAACGGCATTTGTGTTTCAGGAGCCGTTCTTAAAAATTTTTCTTAATATAAACACACTAAAAATAGTCTCCGGATAATTCCCCTGAAATATCTCCAAATGCAAAATTGAGTTGGCAAAAAGGACAACAAAAAGTAAGACAAACAAAAAGAACCTTGTATAGGAATTCTGTCAAATCCTCCCAGTGAAAAATTTCCCCTGGAAAGTTCACATCTGGGAATTTCCCTCCCCAAGGAAAATTATCCCTGTATAAAATCCCCCGCAGAAAATTCACCCCCTTCCAAAAAAAAATGTCAGTATACTTCCCAATAACAAATGCTATACATACACAAAGGACAAAGGTCATTCTAAAAGGGCACTATAAGTTGTAATTCCGTTCAAATGAGCCCTTTACCGATATTATAGGACTATCGGTTCGATGTGATCACCCATGGGAGAAACAAAAAAAAAAAAATATTCTGGTGATTTTTATTCTGACAAAAAATACAGAATCCCAAGTTTTGCAGATGAGGTTTGAAACTTCTCCAATAGGATTCTCGGATACGCTCAATCTGATGGCGTAATTTTTAATATCCCATGACTTTCAGGAAATGTTTTCTCCGTTTTTTTCTTTAAATATCAGGCAAATTTTCTCCGATTCGTAGCTTTTGAGGTGTAACACTTAACTTAATGAATCTTATATATTTCGAATCAGCATAATAAGCCAATTCCTTTAATATATCTATTGACTTCATAGTTCTTTTTCTTAGAGTTTTATTAACCATGGAGCCGCGTCACTCCTTACCTACAGTTAATTACCACGAACTGTTTGAAAACTAACACAAATCACCATCAATAAATAAATGAAACACAATTTGCGCTTTACTGAAAAAAAAAAACAAATGACCGGGGATTGTCAGTTCAATATACATATACTGATTTTTATTCCTTAAAGGTTTAATAATTTTTTATTTATTAAAGAAAAAAGTGAAAACATTTAGGCTAAAATGTATTTCGTTTTAAGTAAAGTACAAGTTATGTTCTTGAGAAGGCAAGAGGTTGTCGGCCCTATTCATGATAAATTTGTTCCTTTTGAGTTTGAATCGGTTATTTGTTGTAATTTCTGTTCATTTTTAGTTTTATTTATTTATCGATGGTGATTTGTGGTAGTTCTCGAGTTGCAAGATTATTAAATTTTATTTTTGCTCATTTTTGGCTTATAAAGGAGCTCTGTAATTTTCTTTGAAAACTTGTTGTGGGTAAAAAGTTTTTTAAATTAATAGCTGTTCGTTTTTTTTAACATAGTCTTTTTCATGGAAAAAAATAATATTATATATTATTTGTTTTTTTCCTACAAGAATCCAAAGTCTGGCTTGCCATTTATATCTTGCAGAAAATTTTTCAACAGCTTTAATCCTGACACAAATAGTATTATTTAATTTAATTTTATACCTCCTAAAGTTGAACAGAAAAACAAAACTTGATATCATTCCCAAAAAATTCTGTCTATGCTGTTTGAGAAAACTAAACACACTTACACTCTTTTGATTTATTTTGATTGTAACAGCAGAACTAGTAATAGTAATAACCTCGAAAATGTCAACTTAATACTCCCGGTCGTTCTCGATATATTGCTGAGGTGTCTTATTGGCAACCATACACACAATGCCAGTATAGTCCTTCTTTTGAATTCTGAGCCTTTACGTTCCTTCCGGTTTTTCTGGTAGGTAAACAGGTCATTACACCTTTGCCGAGAGGAACGAGTATAACTTGATTGGTGATTAGGATTTGAATAAAAGGAATAGTTTTCTTTACAATTCATATTAGTAAAAGAATTGAATTCAAAGAGAATAGTTTTTTTTATTTGAGAGGATATTAGTGGAGAAAAAAAAATGAGTGGTGCATTTACATTATTGGAGATTAATGATGGAACCAACAGCAGCAGCAGCAACGATATACGAGTACCCAATGTGGCTGTGGAAATAACTGCTGGCTGTAGACTATGTCTTGAATGGGACATTATGTATGCGAGATATGTGATATCATTAAGCAAATTTAAGCAGGAGGAGCAGCTGTGTTTTGCTGGAAAAGTAAATATTCTCCATATAAATAAACTTCGGTCAGCATTAGATGTCCTATCGAAATATATTGATGAGAACAAAATGCATCAGTGAATATTATTATTATTGTAATTATGTTCAATAAAACTGTTTCTAAATCAATGGTATTTTTTTTCTTTTTCTATAGTAGACATGTGTATATTTTCTAGAGTACAAAAATGAGATTCTGTTTAGTCTGAGGTTGGTTGTGAGAGAGTTAGGACTCTAAAAAATGGACAGATTCGAGAAAGATCGAATCATGAGGAATCTAGTTCTTATGGAAAAACGTTTGATTCTAGATGATGATTTTCTAGAGTTGTCTATTCAAAGGAAGATATTTTCTCGGGGAATGCTTATCGATATAATGAAAACTGATTCTCCATCATTAGACTATTGTATGAAGCTTCTACATCGTGGTCCAAATGCATTTACACAATTTATTGATATATTGATCACGACACGACAAAATGATATTGTGGATATGCTTTTAAACATTAGTTTTTAGAAATTTAGGACTTTTTTTCATAAGAAAGATGGTGCTCAAGGATGATTTACTCCTCTCTCTCTCTATCTCAGACAATTTTTTGATGTTGCTAGCTCAGTTTCATTGTGGCAGTGAGAGCGTTAACACATGACAAAATGTTCCATACATGTCCGTTATGTATGTACACACAGGGCAGCTGGTCATCATGTGAGAATTGCACAATGATTGAGGAGTATGATGAAAAGTGTAGATTATGCAACCCGTGTAAATTGCATAGAGGATATGCTGTACAAATTAAAGGTTGTAATTCCTGTCTTGAAGAGGTGTGTGACTCTCATCCTAGAGGCCACCTATGCTCCAATTGTCATTATGATAAATGTAAGCAGTGGGAGAGTACATATCCCGGTATGATTGGAAAGAATCCTAACCGTGATTTTAGTTTATTGCTACGAGATTGGTATCGTCGTGGTTTTAGATTGTTCTGGGAGGAGGAACCAGGTCAACGATTCAACTGTTGGAACAACAAGAGAATATGGTTTCTACGTCATTGTTGTGAAGACACTGGGTGTTATGATTACAAGCCCACTGATTTTTATTTGGCTGTGACTGAATGTGATTCGACACTTGAGGACACTGTTTGTGAAATTGCTTCAAATACGCAAATTGAAACATGTGAATTCTATAGAATGAATGCGAATAGTATCATTGACTATACAAAGAGATATGACAAGAGTGAAGTCACACTCTACTGTAGAAAATGTGACCCTGACATTGCACTACATCAGGATCAGTACACGGTGAATTCAGATAATCTACCTGCACTAGTTGTTGTCGACAAATACCTAGTAGTGGATGAAATCTAAAGAGTAGAAAAGTCGTTTTATCATGTATATAATTTTTTTTTATTAATAAACAATTTCACATACATCTTTAGAACATTTTATTCTTAGGGCACTAAAATCAATATTAAATACACTTGTAAGTATATTCTCCACTAGAAAGTCGTTCAATTGAGGTAAGTCAACGTAGATGTTGAGAAACTGCTTGTAGGTGTAGCCACGACATCTGAACATGAAAAAGAGTAGTGCATGAAAGCCACATGTCTTAGTTGTTAAATCCTGTACTCTTCGTTGATTTTGAATAATGGTTTTCCCACTGCTTTCAATAAAGTTGCTGATGTATGGAGCGTAGAATTTATACGATAGGCCAAGAGGATCAAAAAATTCAATATTCCTCGCTGTTTGAAAGATGCATAGCCAATGGCCGGTCTTCAAAGTCGACGGACTGCTATTAACAATGATTAGGGTATTGTTAACATTTGGAATTTTTTCAATGAAGTCCGAGGGTATGCAATAGGACTTGTACTGGGACATGTATGGATCCATACTAAATACATTGATTATTTGATTTGTGTTCATGGTGCAAGGTCTAGTAGAACACTGCCGTCGGCTGTGATTTCCCAATAGGTTTCAAATTGACTCAGTGATATGAGCGTGATACTCTCAGTCAGAGCATCAGCAAATGTACACTCTAAACGTACATTCCCAGTTCGTACTATGCTCATATCCTGTGTGCCTGACAAGTCCAAAACAATAACCCCATGATTTTCTGAAAACATTGAATCGGTTATTCCATTTTCAAATAGTTGAGAGTCATGATCTAGGGATTGCATGGTCAACTCGTAAAGAGTTCTATAGGATTTTTTGTCAAATGATAGAGTGTACAGTGGAATACCATTCACTTTGCACACAAGACTAGATAGACCGAAAAAATTAAAATCATGGGGAGATTCAGTCCAGGATCCAACGGCACTGCCACTCTTCACAAAGGCCAAAGCCAATTTTGATGGGATTTCTCTATTGATAAATGATGAATCGCTATAGCTACGAGAACCGGTGGCAATGTGACGTTGATTGGTGATTGTATGGGGGACAAGAAGTTTAATATTGTTACCATTGGCTCTTAGCTTTTCCACTGCCAATGCAACAGAGCTCATAACTTGTTGTTTTCGGACGTGGAGAATTGCCGATGTGATAATAACATTTGCATCGGGTGCTGAAGGAAGTGTTTTTCTCAAAATGAAATTCGATGGGGCCATCTGCAACTTTATGTCAATCTTGACATTGGGGGGTAGCTATTGGGATATATTGAATATCTCATGATTTAATTTTCCAACTAGAAGATACTCCTGGGTCACTGCTGTAGTCAACTCACCGTCAGTATCAACACCTGTTCGATATTAATAGCCCAATGATTGTCCTCTCATCTCCTTGTACGCCTTTGGCGTCATCATCATAAATTGTATGTAGCTTGCATAGTTGGATAAATTATTGCTAGTGCTCACCAATGTCCCATTAATAAATACATTAATTTGTTTGAATAGGTTGTGTAGAATACAGTTTTCATAGGAGAGACCATCGCCGGCATTTGGAGTTGTATTATCTGACTTTTTCTTGACCACAACATTTAAATCAATAAATGTTGATGACAAATCAATGAAATAGTCTTCATTGGAAAATATTTGAAAGTGTATATTTTCCGAGAGGGGTTGTTGAGGGTGAAATTGTTCATAGTAGCCATACTTGACACTGACATCAACATTTTCAGCATTGAATAGATTCAATGAGGAACTGATTGATGGATATGATTCCTTGTGGGGGAGATAAGTCATCTTAAGAGAAGAAATCCTTCTTTGATCTAACAATCTTTTTCTTTTTCTTCTTGTGCTGCTGCTGCTGCTTATTGGCCTTCGTTGTTTTATTTCTCAAAGTCCTTGTTGATGTCCTTTGCTTCCTGCCTGGGTGGAGACTGATGAGTGAATGACGCGAACGCATCCTTTTCAATCCCTCCCCATTTTGTCTAGATTTTAATTGTTCACCAACGGCTCTTGCTGAAGATCTAATATTTTCCTTAACACTCTCCTTGAAATTCTTGCCCGACCCCCAGTCCTGTAGTGTGGAGGCAGCAAAATTTGATGCAGCAGGTACAAGATATTTTCAGGCAAGGGGTAGTGCAGAACGAAATAGCCTAGCAAACCAGCTACCAAGACCATAGCCAGACATTGTAGTACGCCCCTTGTAGTAGTCCAATCCATTGCCTATTTGACGTGGACTCAAAGCACCAACATAATAGTCAATATCGAGACAGACAAATGGAATTCTTCTATTGTTCATTTTTTAGGTTATTGTACCGTCGTTGTCGTTGACAATGGGTCGAAAATGACATGTAATCAGTGCTAAGCCTTTTGAAATTGCTATTGGATCACCTAATTCAGTTCTTAGTGTTAACTGACAGAGTTCCAAATAGGAAGTGTTTACGGGAATATACTGAAGATGCTTTATATTGTAGTGGTGAACATGTTCTTGATTGGTTTTTCGTTCAAGAACTCGTAGGAGGGGAACATTTGAATTACCAACCCGAGATGTTTCCACAAATGAAGCGTAGAGAAATATACAAGTGTCCGTGGAGAAGCTGGGTGCATAGTCTGCATAGATAACATGGTCACTACCACTGAAATTTTCTGTCTTAATAATACGTTTTTTAAAACCAAGAACCTCACGTAAATTCTCATTGAGGAAAATTCTTTCATTCTCAAATGGATTGGTAATATAAATTCTCCTTTGTTCCGTCGAGTAATTGAAAGTGAAACCGCCTTTTTTTCAACTTGCAATTTTTTTGTTGATAACTCGACACAGTTCATGCATGTTATTGTATTCCCTGTAGGGGATGTTAGCAATAGGGTACTGATTAGAGTCAAAAGTTGCCATTGCACCTTCATCACCGAATTCAAACGGTCGTATTTTTATTTCATATTTACGATCCTTTCTCAGGATGTCATAGGTATTTTTGAGAATACAGTCGACAAGAGCCACTTCATATGCACCGTCAAATTTGATGGCGGGGGAGAGTTTTGTCCAAAAATCACTTGTCCTATTCAAGTCATTGTAGAGAGGATCGGAAACGTTGGACATGAAAGCTACATAGAAATCATTGGGCATTGTCAATATCTTCAACACCAATCCAAGAATCAAAATCAGAGTTGTATCCTAGCCACCGAACAAGTAACTGTTTCTTACCCCTCCGAGTACGTGTCTTTAATATCTTTTCAATTTGATAGATTTCACTAGCATTTTTAACTTTTTGCAATTCATAGTCATAAAAGCCGCCGAGAATCTCTTCATCTTTGGTATCACGCAGGCGATAAGTTATGGGTTTAGTGTCTAGGATTTTTGCCACTTTAAAAAGTTCAGTGGACCACAAGTAATTCCCCTTTTCAAAAACATTAGTTGTTCTATTAATTCGAACAGTATCACCAACATTGAATTTATTTTTCTTCTTCTTGACTTTTGATTCATTGGAATATTGTTTAAGAAAGGTGTCAATTGTATTATGATCCGAATGATGAACTTCCATTGGTGTAGAGTTGGACAATGATTGATGAGGTCGTTGATTATAAATCATCATGATTTTATCTAGATCATGAATAAAAGCCGGCGTATTTTTCAATGTACAATATCTTGAAATTAAAAGTCGAATAGTTCTTATCAATCGTTCGGCCAATGCAGCCTTTATAGGACTGTGCGTATGATAGAGCAGTGTACTATATTTCTCTAGTACTTTTGCAACATGAGGATTAACAAATTCACTACCGCGATCCGTTTGAATTTTTTTATATGAATCCTTTTCGAGAATACTTTCAATGGCCTGAGCAACTTCAACACCTCTCTTTGATCACAATGGAATTGCATATGCATAGCGACTAAAAACACTGATTGCAAGTAGAATGTACTTGTACGGTGTATTGTGACGTCTTTGAAGCTCATCTAGAGTCAGGAGATCTGCTTGCATTATATCCAATGGGTAAAAGGCTTTAGTTTTTCGATATTGATTGGCACGAAGTCTATGATTTCTATGCAGAGTGTAACTTGGTTCATTTTGTAGATAGTCTTGTACAATTTTAGTGCGAACACCCGTGACTTTGGAAAGAGTTGTGGGGGAACTTAAACTCCCCGCCTCGCCAATATTTTCATAAACACCTTTCAGAACTTCAGCCATTTTGAACGTAAACACGTTGTGTAACGTCCGCTACCCTTTTGTATACTGGCTGCTGGTGGTGGTGGTGGTGACGTTGACTTGATACGTCTTCGCTTTTGTCTAGCTATCAGTGGTGTGCTAGTATTTTCCAAAATTGATTTAAAATCTTCTTCTTCTTCAAGTTCATCTTTTAATGTTGATGATGATGATGCACGTTCATTTAGATTTTTTAGAATTTGTCTATTGCCAATAAGACTTTTGGGGAAGTTTAATGTATTTAGAAAGTTGTATAGACGAGTGTCAAATGATAATAGTCCTTTACGATTTGTAACCATGTCATACATTAAATCAAGTAGATTATAGCTCTTGCCCTGAATTATAATCCTTTCCCCATTGCTCTCAACTTGAATTTGATCACTTTCCATGAGATAGATTAGGAGTCGTTTACTTTGTTCACGATATGAGTGGGGCATTAGATTTCCAATTTTCAATACAATTGAATCCAATTCCTCCTTCTTTAATTGTGTTCCAGCAGCAGCAGCAGCAGCAGGAGACTCTTGAGAAGATGATTCTTTTTTGGGATCAGCAGCAGCAGTGGGCTTTGATCGATAGTGTTTGTCCACTCGGCGAAGTGCATCTTGAAGTAAAATCAGTTTTTTATCATCATCAATAGTTTCATTGTCGAGGAATTTACTCAGATTGTCCTCAAAAGTGTTCGACGGGTGAGAGAGCGAGTTCTATTGGAGTCAATTTATAGGGTTTTGCCATTCTCACTAGAGAAAACTGTTTACAAGTCCTGCAATTATTGGCAGTAAAAGTGTGAAAAAGCTACCGCCCGCCTGTTGAAGTCGTTTCCTTTTAAAATTCTTTCCTTTCTTTTTAGAGGCCAATGTACGTACAATGGAACGGTGTTGCTTTGCCTGTTGCTTAACTACTTCTGGTAGTTGAACATTACCCTCGGTCAAATTTAAACAAAGTTCAGATATTAGATTAATGAAATCATTGTCAATACCGTGTTTGAGTATTGCTTTTCTAAGCTGAGGTTTTGAAGTGCTTAGAACTGAAAACAAATGTCTATTTTCATGTAGTTTCTTCAGTGTCATGATAGCGACTAATAGGTCTTTTTAGTGTTCACCGGGAGATATACTGTAATTTCATTGTCGAAAATATCTGTGACTACACGTAGATCCTCGGGTGTATTTTGATTAAGATCCAGCAGGATATAACCGTGGGGTTTATTAGTTGCCTGATTGTATGCCGAGAGCAGAAATTTAGGGGCACCTGGATAGATTTGTTTATTGAGGGTTATTAGCGAGCTAGAATCACGAACAACTCTGTAGATGATATAGTAGGTACAGTTCAAAGCAAGTGTTCGCATACATTTCCTCTGATGAAAGAGATTGTGTAGAACCAGAGTAACGGAAATCTGTTCATGATGAGAGCAAACAGTGAACAATTGCAGCATTTGCTGAGACCATTGTTCAATAGATTCAGCCAGATCGTCAATGGTCAGCCAAGAGTTTGGTTCAATAATGTTGAAAACATCAAGTCCTTGTATGAACTGTATCTGCATCGATCCCATGGTGGTGGTGGCAGCAATTGATTTTATTTTATTGTATGACTCCTGCCAAATACTATAGCAATAGTAGATTTTTTTCGGCTTTTCCGCAAACATTTTATCACAATTTTTAATTATTTTAGTTAAGAGTGTTGTTTTGCCCGACATTCAGGGCCCACACAGAAACGATCTGAATGGTGTTTTAAATTGATACATGTTCCTTTCAACAGTTCACCTGGACAACTAACTGTAGACCCTAATTGTCTAATGACTAAATAATTTTTTTCCCTACTACTACTCTGTTCTTCAAGAAGACAAAGACAAAGACGAACAAAGAATCATATTTTTTCTTTTATTATATGCACATAAAAAAGTAACAATACATTGAAAAAAAAATACACTTTTTTTAAATTTATTCATAATAAAAAATACAACAACATTTACATGGGTGCACAGAGAGAAAAAAACACTTTTTTTTTTTTTTTGTTTATTTATAGAGAAAAAAAACATTAAATTAGAGAGAGAGCACTTGAAAAAATACACTTTTTAAAATTTATTTATAATAAAAAAAATACAACAACAACAACATTTACATGGGTACAGAGAGAGAAAAACATTTTTTTTTTGTTTATAGAGAAAAAAAACATTAAATTAGAGAGAGAGAGAGAGAGAGATGGCACTTGAAAAAAAAAATCTGCTCTAAGTCCAAAAAAAAAAAGATAACTTTGGTGACGGTGCGCCCCCCGCGCTGGCGGCGGCCGCCCCCCCCGGGCCGCGAGGCACCCCCCCCCCCCCCCCAAAGGCCGCGAGGCACCCCCCCCCCAAAAAGGTTTTTAGGAAATTAGTTACAGGACTTTATTTAAACCGAGACTTTCCCTGTGGGCAATACATTCGGTCCGGTCTGAAGTTAAATAGTGTCCAAGGGGGAGGATGGTCACACCATCTTGACAAAAATAGACCTTGTCGGAAATGGTACTCATGGCTATTTTCTCTACATTTACAGTATAGTTCCTGTAGTTCAATGAACGAATTGCCAACAATTTGGCTCGTGGAATTGCATTTTCAACGATACAATTCCTATAAATGTTCATGTCGAAATTCTTGTCCACATAGCGCGTGGGTACTCCTTTGCAACGTTTCTTGATTTCTTCGTCGTATGTCTGTATAAAGTACACCTTCGGACCGACAAACATACCACGGGAAATCAAGTCGCTACCCGTTTCAGATTTAAAAAATAAAAGCTGATTGGGCGCCCGACGTTTTACTAGCTCAGGGTAAAGATCACCACTCCAATTGGTGTAGTCCATCCGTGAACTGATAATTTCACCGTGCGCCAAATCATCAATTAGATTTGGTGTTTTTACTTTGAGCAGTAGAGAATCCGTGTCACCGTAGCAGACCTCTACTTGCCCCTTTTCCGGCCACTGTACCCTAGCCACATTGTAGTAGAATTCCAACATGAGCTTTTTTGAGATCTCCAAGATAGCACTGCCTGCTGCAATATTTTTATTCAGGACAATGCGTCTTTTTTTCCTATTCAAAAGTACCATGTCCGGGCCAATGATTGTAAAGGAAGTGTAATTGGGATCGGCAATAATTCGAGCACATTGTTCTGGATCGGTCACGACGTCACAACGATTCCTATTACGAACACTCTCACACATTTTGCCGAAAGCCGAATTTAAAATGAGTTTATAAATTTCTTTTTCAGCTTTCGTCTGTGCTGCAGAACGTTTGCCGACAAAAGTGTCAACAAACGTTTTCAAATAAGGTTTTTGACTAAACTCGAGTGCTCGGTGAACCTTTGTGACGTTGAAACCATTGTTACACATCCATTTTAACGCTACATGATGTACAACTATGTTTTTTTTCGGCAGAAGGTCAGCAATAAGTTTTTGTTTTGAAGGCGCCCAATGCAATCCGTCCACCTGGACTAAACGCCTATTGCGAGGACTCAAAGAGTCCTTAGTCACAGGTCTATTGATACACGGGAAAACAAAATCCTTTACTGAATCGTGAAGCTCTACTGGTATCTCTCCATCAATTTCAAAAAACCATCCAACCGGTCCATTCTCCTCAACACTGTCAATGTTGGGGAAATGGGGAGCTTGAGGGTCATTGAGCCATTTATAGTCGCCGCAAGGTAGTGCATAATGGGACATGGCCGAGGGGTAGAGAGAATTCATATCGAGGAAAACTGCATTTGATTTTGTCCCCGTCTTCTCCCCCGTTGGATCGGTTTCCAAGATACGGTCCCCGTGAAAAACAAAACCCCCCCTCATTGACCTCTCGATGAACAGGTGCTGATCAATGTCAGTGATTAGCCCAATTTTTTCCCCACTAATTTTCAGGATGAGGTCCATCACTAGATGAGGCGAAGAAAAATAATACCCCAAATCAAGATTAAACTCCTCATAGATTTTATCCGTATTTTTACACATAATGTCTAACAAAGTTAACACGTCACTCGACAAATACAGCTTGCAGTAGTCAAATCCATTTTTACACCCTCCCTCTGCCCAAACTTTTTTAGCAAAACTGTATTCCTCGGGGGTGCAACTACGATCGTGAAGACTGTCGTAAAACGATTCAATTGGAGGAACAGCCTCCTCGGCGAATCTCGACATGGAACAATAATAATCATAAGGATAGATACCCTTGACCGTTAACAAATCATATAAATCATTTGGAAATTGTTGCTTGAGAAGGGGGAAAGCATTGCTGCCGTCATCGTTTTTCTGCACTTGAATTAATTCGCTCAATGATTTGGGGAAAAAACTGTAGGAATCTAAAAAGCGAATTTTATTCGTGTACTCAACGCCGGCTTCAACAAATTTCCACATAAATTCCAAAACAAGCAACTTTTCCGATGACTTAGGTATGATTTTGTACGTAAAGCTGTCTATCACCCATACATCATCATCCACTGTTCCATTTCTTTGAAGATGTGCCAATGCTGGTAGCACAAACTTCAGATCATAGTTAGAGTTATGTATAAAAACCGGTAGAAAAAGTTGTTGTTTAATTTTTAAATTACACGAATTGTGAGCCCACCCCCGAAAGTTACTTTTTCCCGTTGAATTGGGGTCAATAAGGTGATTGTGGTCCTGCACCGCGTCTTTTGGGGCAAGGGCACTCCTACACACCCAGCAAATTGTTCCCTTTTCCAACGCCAGTTGCTCTTTATCCGACAATGTCATCGGATAATTGGTATGACGTAATCGTGAAATTGCTCTGTTTGCCGTTTTTATTAAAGAAACCAATAGCTTTTCCATACTGCCCTCCTCGTCCATAGTCAAAAAAAACTCTTCCAATAGCATTTTATTGTTGGCGTCGCGACGGGCGTGCGCATAGGAACACGCAACTAGTTTGTGTTCCTTGACTATATTCGGCCTTGATGGGTCTGATACCTCAACCAGTCTTGTTTCACAATCCAAAGACATTTTATCAGATTGCAGAAGAGAATTTTGAAAATTTTTAAATTGTAAAATGTCTTTGCCTTCTACCGGCATTTCTATTCTTTGATTTCCATGAATTTTGCAATGCCCCATGTGATCTGAAAACGTTCGCTCAGATCTAAATGGGGAAAGGCACATGGGGCAATAGAAACGTTCTCCAAATTTTCTGCCTTGAGATAGGAGCCGACTTATTGCAGTAACGGGGAAAAAATGACCATAAGAATTTACATCTTTGGGAGGTTCGTAAATAACCCATACAAAATTTTTAACATTTTCCACCATCGGTGTCCTCACTGAGTACAAAACCCCTTTTTTATTTGGTTTTTTCCCCCCATCTACAAATTCAGTGTCGTACTGGAGAACAACCACCCCCACCCCAAGATTTTCATTTGCTTTCTCGAATATGCTTATTTCTTTAAAGGACACCGGATATTTTCCCTCTAAACAGTCAAAATTTACTTTAGGGAAATTTTTTCCACCGTTACGTGCAAGTTTGTCAAGATTTTTCATTGATGATTCATTTTTTAATGTCTTATGGGCCGCTGCTAAAAACGCATATTTAAAGCATTGAAGTCCAGTGTCAAAATACAAACTCTGAACTCCTTTGGTAGCCGACAAATCTGGGTGGCATTTTATTTTTAGATTACCCGCTCCCCTTAAAATAAAGTTTTTTTTTAAATCTACCGAGATTCAGATCCATGCATTCAATGTATAAAATTGTGGACCCACTCTCCCTCTCATTAAATGTATCCAAAGTTGAAATTAGTTTATTTACCCAGTTGAAAAAGTTGTCTTCAAAATCGTTTAGACCTGGGTAGAAAGTCTGGTTGCCTGTCGAAAAATGAAAATAAAAAACGTCCCCGGATGTCCCCTTTTGTAAATAAACTTTTTGGTTCACTGATGCTTTAATTCCCCCTCGACCTCCCCATTTCTGGATCTGAATATCAATAAGTGCTCGAATTCTGTCGATATAACTATGGAGATTTTTCACGGGGTCATTTAAAATAATGCCAGCGTTTTCCTCGGGAAGGCTAAAATCTACCCTGTATGTTTGCAAATGACCTAGAGCAGATTCTAACAGATAAAAATCAGGCAATTCCGGGGACGTAGTACTGTTTTCATGTCCTGTCCCTGTTTGTTCAGGACTCAATTCACTAATTATAAAGTTCTCATTAAAAATGTCCCCGGAAAAATGAGCTGATGTTGTATTACTACTACTATTAAGTGGAATGGTGGAGGAGGGTGACAGGGAATTGTCAATAACACCACTCCCAGTCTGTTCAATCACATTGGGGGGATGTGACATGAGGTTCCCTAGTACATATTCCAAGGTGTTTGGGGACAATTGGTCGAGCCAGCCTGTATTGTCCTCTGATGGAATTTCATTATGAGGACCCGGTTCAAATTTACTTGTAGCATCATCTAAATATTCACGCATGAAACTATCTGCCCACTCTGGGTCCTCAAGCATGTCAATATCACAAGTTAAGTCATCCAGACTGGCCATTTCCCCAAAAACATCATTAAGGAATCCCTCATGCCACTTCATATTATCTAGAACCAGTGTAGGTTCATCCCTGAACTCTGCTGGTGGTGACAGAATTGGTTCTGTAAATATACTTGCATCATCACTCAATGGTGCCGCTGGGAGTGCTATATTTTTAATCTGTAGAAAAAAAAGTTTTATTTTTTATGTAAAATAACCATTTTTTTTATAGTTAATAAACTTTGTCAATTTCTCACAGTCATTGTCCCACCACCTGAACAATTAAAAGAAGAAGAAAAAAAGTTACATTGCCTTATGTCTTTCATAATGTCAACTGAACATATTAAAAAATATATTTTTTTTGTCGGGAAAATGTAGTCTTATTCTTAGAAGGGTAAGTTAGAACAAGAGAATGATAGAAAAAATTAATGGTTTTATTCCAAATTTTTTTTTTTTAAATAAAAACGCAAAATATGAGTCCAATTCGATTCTTTGAGCCTCTTCATTATAACTGTTAATGAAATTTGACCATTGTTCGACTGACGCAGTATGCTGTACGAACACTTGCTCCTCGGCTTCAGTTAAAGGACACGAACTCCATATGTCGGCGGTTGGTGGTGTTGTTACTTTCTCAATAATCCGTATTTTCCTCTGTCTTTTGCCAACGGATTTTTTCGACCTGGGCTAAATAAATGTTTTGTAAGAGAGAAGAACTTTTTTTTTCTCCATCCATATCAACAATTAAAATGTTGGATGGTCCTTTTTAGAGCCCCCCCGCCCCCCCTCCCCAAACCCCTCCCGGGGAGAACCCTTGGGAACCGGGAGCTTCCTTCGAGGTAGGAGGATCGATACCCTTTCCGAGTTGAGGGGGTATCGGACTTCACAACACTGTTCAAATAGAACAGTCTCAAATTCTTTTCTTGAACCTTTCAAAAACGAAAATAATTGCCTGAGTTGGTTCAAAATAATAATAATATTTTCTTCGTATGTGAAACCCATAATTGGAGATTACTAAAACCTTCTTCCTGTCACAGGAAACCCATTTACAATTCAAAGCGATGGGACGATCTGATACAATGCAAATGGTTGTAGCGCAATAATATCAGTTTAAGGGTGGCTTGCCGACCGTTAAATACCAAATCGTTTTTTTTTTTGTTTAAAAGGAATTATTGCATTAGAATGTATCTTGGTTAGAAGTTACAAGGTAAGTTTTTTTTTTATAGAAATGCGTATAAGCACTCCTTTATATATATATTGCTAATTTGGTTAATGAAAGAAAATGAAATAGCTTAGAAACAAATTTTAAGTTTTTTAACTCATCAAAAGCTATGCGCCTGAGAAAATTTTGTCTTATTTTTGAAAATAGGGATAGAAAAAATTATGTATATACTTACAAATTCTGACTGGACTTCTATATCTGAACTCCTTTGCAAAACTTGAAGGGGGTCGAGCTCAGTAGGCTGAGCTGAGACATTGTATAAAGTAGCCCATTCCCTTTTCAACTTCCTTCCAGTTGCCATGGAGCTAACGCGGGGGTCAGAGGGCTCTGTCACTATAAGTTGGGTGCTTGATGGATGGTCCAGATCGCGTGTAACTTTTCCAGCGAATTTGATAACAGACGCCCTTGCGGTCTGTATTAATGAAGGTTCGCCATATCTCGCTTTCTTCTCAGAAGGGGGATTATTGCACGTCTCTTCTTCCTTTAAAAAAAAAGACAAAAATTTAGCATGTAGCAAAAATGCATTTTGGGTTTTTGGAAAATAATTCAGTTTATGTTAGACATCTAAAGTAGTGTAAAAAACATCTTGATTTCAAAATCAGGGGTTTTGATAGTGAGATGGAGGACCTTTTATAAACTGCTCCTCCCTCCCTCCGCCCTCCCCCCCCTCCTACGTCCATGCTTCCGTGACTGTATTTGTAAATTCAAACTTAAAAAGCAGTATTTGCGTTCCTTATTAAACAATATGGAGAAGAATTGCATATGACAGTCAAGTAAAACTATCAGATTTCAATCAAATGTAGACATAAATAGAAATTTAAGAAGTGGAAAAGTTAATTAGCATGGCTCAGTCAATCCCCCCCCTATGAGATAATAAGGTTCGTTAAATAAAAAGGATAGCTAAGCTAACAATGTTATTTATTAAATAGGGTTATAAGGTAACAAATTTTATTTTTGAGGAAATGGGGGGGGGGTGAGGGTTTTGAACGCATTAAATTTCAGGAAGAGATTCTTCAACGCAGACTGGCCTGGAAATATTTTCAAAAACATCCCTAAAAAAAAAACACTGATCTTGATAAAAAAAATCACACTGTAATAAAAAGGAAGCTTTTGTAACAATTAATACATTAAAAGAATCATCATTTTATTCTAATCCCAAATTACTGATCGAAAGCTAAGCACTTTTTCAAAAACATTCCCTAAAAAGGTCACTGATCTTGATAAAAAATCACACCGTAAATGCAGACTGGCCTGGAAGTATTTTCAAAAACATTCCTAAAAAAAAAAGCCACTGATCTTGATAAAAAAGGAAGCTTTTGTAACAATTAATACATTTTTAAAAGAGGTAACCACACAGTGTAAGGAAAGAATTTCTTCCTTAACTTAATGACAAGACAATTTCTTTTTAATATAATAATGAGAATATTTTTTACTCACCAAAAATTGCTTAGAATTATCCATTTTTCTATGTAAATGCTTTTTACAAAAAATGCCTGTAATGCTATCTCGAATATAAACTATTCAAAACTGATGGAGAATCAAATATGAAACCTGAATATATACAAAAAAATAATTGGCGAGTAAAAAGAGACACCGGTTTTTGGTTTACCACTAAAAAAAAGACACTGAACTTTGAAATTGCGTAAATCCTCTTGACAAAGAGTGTAATGACCAAGTGTAATGACCTGTTTACCTACCAGAAAAACCGGAAGGAACGTAAAGGCTCAGAATTCAAATGAAGGACTATACTAATGCCGTTTGATTTAGTTTTAAAGCAACATTTAGTTTTAGAGAAGAATGAGCAAATTGCATAATTGTTGGGGGTTGACAAGCCCAATGTCCCTAGATGCATAGTTGCTGAACCTATGTGCTATGCTGAACAAAATGGATGACTCAAAATTTTGACTGGATGTGTTTGGAAAACAAATGGGCTTCGTAGGAGGACTACTTGCCCTCCAATATCTTTTTACTCTTAAAAAGGGTGCTAGAACTTTTGATTTTGAATCAAATTAGCTCTTTAAATGTTGCAAGGATATTTCTAAACACTATAGAGCGGTGCTGCCTATGGTTTTCCTTATTAACCATTTTGAAAACCTGCATGTCTACAGTTTTTCGTTTAATTGAAGCAACCCCTAAGCGTTCCCTAAAAGTTTCACACAAACACCCTTAGCGTCCGTTCAAAATCCACCACGACTTACCCTTAAGGGCTGGGTACACGTAGCTGATACCAGGAACTGATATCCAAATCAGCGCCGATTTTAAAAGAAATCGGTGTCGATTTGAGCTTGAAAAATTTTCTAGTTTTCGGAAAAATCAGCGGCGATTTTCATCATGATCACCACAAAAAAAAACAGGGATACAAATAAATAGTCAGCCAGAGATGTCTATGGTGAAAGACCCCGCCACTGAGCTGAGAACTAAGCTGAGATCAATCATGCAACCATTTATAAACTCCAATTGACTATTTGTGTCCATGATTTTTTGTTTTGAAAATCTCGCGCAATAAATTTTTCTTTCAACAAATATTTCTTACCGCTATCGTTCGTCCACTGATGCTGAAATCGGTTCCCGAAATCAGCTAAATGTACTAAGCCCTTTAAAGGTCTAACTGGATAATGTCAGCCGTTCTTGAGATATTGCTTTGTCACCTTTGTGAAAATCCATGTGCACCTAGTTTTTTCTGATTTAGTTCAACATCAGGCTAAATATTCCTTAAAACCTGCACTTAATACTCTTAGCTTGCGTAGTAGCAATTGTTGTATTAACATTAGTAGCACTATGTGCATAGCACCTTTGGTTTTTTCAACATTCCCTTCAACACACACTGAAAGTTTCAACTTAATACCATCACTGTTCCTAAAGCCTTTCTGATACACTCCTATGACATCCTGTATGGACATAGTGTGCTTCGATTTAGTTAATTTCTTAGACCACACTGCTTTTCCATTAAAAACAAAAATATTTTTTAAACAAGAAAAACGGGTTTTAATTTTCTATAAAGCAGTGAAATACAAAACAATTAATTATGCACAAAAGCTCCGAATATTTCGGCCCCACATCCGGGAGCCTTTCTCAACGGAAAAAAATAAAATAAAATAAATAAATAAAAAAAAACAAAAAACTTAACTTACATCACAATACTAAACACATAAAGAGAAAGAAAAAAAAACAAAAGAAAAAATATAAATAAATAAGAAACAAAACTCACATATTAAATAAACACTTCCATGCACTGAATGTCTATAATGATTCAACTCGCCTCCTCCCAGTGTATAAATGGAAATATATTAAATAAACACTTCCATGCACTGAATGTCTATAATGATTCAACTCGCCTCCTCCCAGTGTATAAATGGAAATATATTAAATAAACACTTCCATGCACTGAATGTCTATAACGGCGAGTTGAATCATTATAGACATTCAGTGCATGGAAGTGTTTATTTAATATATTTCCATTTATACACTGGGAGGAGGCGAGTTGAATCATTATAGACATTCAGTGCATGGAAGTGTTTATTTAATATGTGAGTTTTGTTTCTTATTTATTTATATTTTTTCTTTTGTTTTTTTTTTCTTTCTCTTTATGTGTTTAGTATTGTGATGTAAGTTAAGTTTTTTGTTTTTTTTTATTTATTTATTTTATTTTTTTTCCGTTGAGAAAGGCTCCCGGATGTGGGGCCGAAATATTCGGAGCTTTTGTGCATAATTAATTGTTTTGTATTTCACTGCTTTATAGAAAATTAAAACCCGTTTTTCTTGTTTAAAAAATATTTTTGTTTTCGATTTAGTTCCGTACAGTTTCAATACATGCCAGATTTTTCGCCTTAATATCCTTAGTTTTAATAGCAGCAGTACTAGTAGTAGCATTCAAATTAATAGTGGTATAAATAGCTTTAGTGGCAGTAGTAGGAGTAGGAGCAATGATAATACAGGCAGTTGTAGTAATATGAGTAGAAGCAGAAGCTTTAGGATGCAGATATATTGTTTTGGTTAGTTTAACATCCTCCACAACAATCTCTGTTCGTTTCAACTTCAAACAGCAAACTGTTCCTAAGATATTGCTGTTACGGCCTTTTAACAGCCTGTATACAGAAACTGTATTGTGATTCTGTTCACCTTTAATCCTCAACATTTTTCGGAAATTTCACCTTCATACCCTTAGGCATAGATATAACACTAGCAACAGTAGTAGTAACGGTATTACTCGTAGTAGTATTAATAGTAATAGCGGTTGTGCTAGTAGCTTCAACTTAATGCAATTAGTCATTGCTATGGCATTGCTGATATGTCCTTTTAATAACCTGTTTGTTGATACACTTCTTGTAATTTTCATCCCAATGCTCTTAGCCTTACAAGCAGTTGTAATAGAAGTAGTAGTTGAAGTAGTAACAATAATAGTAAATGTAGCAGTGGTAGTATTATTAACCGGTGCGTGCCCATATTGCCTTTTGGTCAGATGATGTTCCCTTTTAAGCATTCTTTGAAACTTAACGCTTAATACCCAAATCAATTCTTGAGATACGCTCTTTTGACAATGTACATGCACTTAGCGTCTTTAGATTTAGTTCAAATTTAGCTTCAATATTGTAAATGAAGTAGTGCAGTAGTAGCAGCGGCAGTGATTGTGGTGGCAAATCTAGCAGTAGTTGTAGCATTAAATATCATCTCCCATATCATTTCCTGAATGTGTCATATTAATATACACAGTCATTCCTGAGTTAGGCCATTTTGACAATCCGTATGCACATAACATATTTTGGTTTTGTTTAGCAATCCCATCAATATTCTTTCAAACACCCTTCGTCTATTTGAAAAGTAAAGTTCAAACATGCATTCATTTCTCAGTAACTATACTATGTGTAAACAATAAACGAATTACCTAACTTATAGCCCTTGCCCTAAGGACTGAGGGGAGGTTGACATCTCCAAGACATAATTACTGGACCTTTCAATAATGATGAACAAAATATATCTCTGAAAGTTTTGATTGGATGTGTTTTGGGGATGATAGGCTTGGGGAGAGACTAGTTGCCCTCGATTCACTTTTGACTCTTAAAAAGGGCACTAGAACTTGCGATTTTCAATCAGATGAACCCCATCCGATCCAAAGTTCATAAAATCACATGTTCCATAAAAACCTTATTTGCCTCGGGGCATGAATTACAACCCTTGCCCCTGGGCTCTGGGGGGCTGTACCCAGCTTGAAGCCATTGTTATATGTTCTTTGGACTATTGTGAACAAATGGCTTTCTCAAAATTTCGATCGGATGCGTTTGAGAAAAAGAGGGTGTCAGGGAGGGGTGTGTAGTTGCCCTCCATCACTTTTGACTCTTGAAGGCTAACTAGAACTATACATTTCTAATTTAATAAGCCTCCTCTAAGGTTCACACGACCTCCCCAGCTATAAAAAACCTTATATGCCCCCAGGGCATAGCTTACAACCCTTGCCCTCAGACACTGGGGGTTGTATTAATCCCAAAGGCTTTGTTATGTTATCTTTGGACTGTTTTTGAACCAATACCTATCTCAAAATTTCCATAGGATATATTTGGGGCAAATATGACGTGGGGGTGGTGGTGAGGGTAGCTGCTCTCCAGTCACTTTGACTCTGAAAAAGGAGACTAGAACTTTCTGATGTAAAATTCAATGAGCCCCATTCGGAGTTTATAAGACCACTTTTTCCGTAAGATTTTTATGTGCACACGGTGCATAGCTTACAACTCTTGCCCTGAGGGCTGTGGGGGGGGGGGGTCATCCTCAAAGACATAATTTCTGGACCCTCCAACTGCGATGAACAAAATGGTTATCTTAAAATTTTGAGTGCATGTGTCTGGGGAAACAATGGTCGTAGGGGAGGGGGGCTGGTTGCCCTCCACTCAACTTCGACCATTAAAAAGAGCACTAAAACTTTCAATTTACGATGGAATGAGCACCTTGTAAAGTTTCTACGAAAAATCCTTCTATACGAAGTGCACTGGTCTAAGAAAAAGAGCCTAAAAAAAAAGAAAAAAAAAAATGTGTTCCCATCGTTCTTTACTTAGGCAGCGCTATTGCGTAGTATATGATCAGCCCATTTATCCACTAAAAAAAATAGTGAGGAAAATAGCAGCGCTTTGCACCACTATTTTACCAAGTCAATTTTACACGACCAGCTGAAAATACTATGGGGATGTCCCACCTACCCCCTCCCCCAATACGTGACGGCCCTGTAGAGGTTTCAAGCTCCTTTCTATATAAATGTAGAATTTTGCATTTTTTTTTTTTTTTTTTTTTTTTTTTTTTTTTTTTTTTTTTAGCATAAGAAAGATCACGGATGCGTATTTTATTTTTCAGGGGTTGCCGTATCAAACCAATGGTCCTAGAAGATCGGGAAAGGGCTCATTCGATCAGAAATTAAAAGCTCTAGTTCCCTTTTCAGTGACCAAAGGAATTGGAGGGCAACCAGTTCCCTTTCCACGCCACGCTCTCCCCAAAGCCATTTGATGAACATTTTCAGATAGCCATTTGATTCAGCATAGTTAAAAGGTCTAAAAAATATTCTTTATGGAATGACAAGACCCCCCATAGTTCTTGAGACAATTCGTCCATTGTACATATATAGTTTGTGTTGGTGGGAAATAATGTGTAAATTTCTTGTGGGAGTTTTCTGCGGAGGTGGGTCCTTGGGTAAATTATTTTGTGGAAAAGAAAATTTTCAGGGGGGCATTTTCCAGGGGAAATTTTACACGTGGGGAGGGATTTTCCTAGTATGATTCGAAAACGGTCAGAAATTAAATACAAAAGGAAGCTTTTCAGCTGAAAGCAAGGAGCAGCATTGAAGCTTGAAACGAACAGGAATTATTCCGTGTATGAGGAGGGCTGCCCTTTCCAGAACCCTCGCTCTTTACGCCAAACTTTGGTTTTTGGTCACAATCTTTCAAGAAAGCCTGCTCATACACAAGGGCCGTTGACTTTGAATAAGAGGCATTTTTAAATTACTTTAAGACTTTAGCCTAAAGAGCGATGACTAAGGAGGGGGAAGTCCTCCTCATTATACAGAATAATTTCTACTCGTCTTAAGTTTTAATACTATTCCTTAGTTCCTGTTGAAAGATTGTTTTTTTTTCTTTTTAGTCTGTAGTAAAGAACCTTCAATATATTTTTTCACCAGCCACTTCGTAAGGAAAGGGTGATCCTGGAAATTTCTGAGAGGGCGCATGTGATTGAAAATTGAATGTTCTAGTGGCTTTTCTAAATGTTAAAAGTGATCGGTCGATAACCAGCCTCTCTCCCTTGCCCTTCTTTTATAGCTGGCTCTCCGTAGTCTCCAAAGACATCCGATCAAAATCTTACGATCGAAAATTTTGAAGTCAATTTATTTAAAATAGTCGAAAGGTCCCATAAACATGCCTCCAGGGATGGTATAACCCCCATAAGACCTAGAACAAGGGTCGTACAAAAAATAAATTGACAGTTTTTTAAACATATTTTTATAAAGGAAAAGGGAGCTTCAGCAATATGTTAGGAGTATTAAGCTGAGGGCAAAGGGTATTAAGGTGAAACTTTCAGGGTTAATTGAGAGGAGAGCTAAACAAAGTCAGCAGAAACTAGGAGTATCCATAGTGCCTCGTGAAAGTTTCTATCGTAGATACTTTAGAGGGGGCTCATTTGATTAAAATTTGAAACTACTAGCATATTTTTATGAGTCAAAAGTGGTCTGATCATTTTTTGTAAATGCCCCCCCCCCTTGTACCCTACAAAGACATTAGCTCAAAATTTCTATTTAGCCATTCTACTCAACATTGTCAAAACTTCTAATGAAATTACCTTCTGGGATGACATGACCCCCACATGCCCTGGGCAAGGATCGTAAAGAATGCACATTGGCAGTGTTTAAAAATTTGATTCATATTGGAAATTTGGGGGCTGTGCGAATTTTCAGGAGTAGCTGAAGGTATTGAGTTAAAAATTTTAGGTAAGGATGAGCGGGGTGATTGACTAAATCAAAAGACACTATCTGTATTTACTTTTTTAAAAGGCGCATCCGCCAAAGCTCAGGAACAGTTAAGGTTGATAAAATAAAATTTTCATGAAATTCTGAGAATGATTTCAGACTGAATCAGAAGACGCTAAGTGTAAACAGTGTGTCAACAGGGTGCATCTGAAATATCTCAGGAACGTTTAAGTGTTTAAATTAATAGCGGATTCTAGAGTGCGTTCATATTATTAAATTTTACTAATAAGCGAGCAGAAGAGGGGAGTTTCTTGTCGCAAGGGCCGTTGTACCTGCCGGGAGTGTGACTCCCTTAAACTGCGGGGATCAGGTAGCAAGAAACTACGCTTCCCTCGCTTATTAGCTTAAATAGCTCTGTATTACGTCGTAGTTTATTGAACTGGCTCCTCCCCTCGGACTTTGATTTTGCATTACGGATTGTGACGTGGCTGTTGCGATGGGGAGTAATGAGAAATTGGTTTGGAATGCGTTACTGAATTATGCTTTCCGTGCGATAAAAGCTGGTAATCGCTCGGAGGATATAGCGAAAAAAGCAGTCGAGTTTTTCTCAGAGGAAGCAATTGCAATGGCGAAGGAGTTATTGTGGCCCCTAGCAGGAATTACCACACGTGTTACTGCGCGATCGAAGAACACCGATGATATCCTGGACATATTAAAAGTATTTCGGGTTTGTGAAGATAAAAATATCTCGTTGCCGCGGTTTGTGATTTTCGAACCTGATGAAGTTCCGATAATCCCGGGAGAAGTGACGGCTACCCTAACCCGGAAAGTAAACGAATTGTGTGCTAAGTTCGATAGTTACGTGGATTCTAATCCCTCTCCTTCTGTCTCTGCTATGCCTGCGGCAGAAACCAACACGATCATGTCGAAACTGTCATATGCGGTTGTTTTGAAGAATCCCCCGAAAGATCTTTCGAACCCTAGCGCTCGGAAATCCTATTTGGACAGAGTATGTGGTGATACTAGTTCGAACATTGTGGAGCTGAAACCTAGGAAATCTGAATGGAGAGTAGTCTTGAACAACAAGAATGCTGCCGAGTCCCTGGCTGAGGCAGTGGGTAAAAGTGACTCAACTATAAGTGTTAAAGTAAAAACTCCCGCTTTCTTCGGAATAATCCGCCACGTTCCCACTGAAACTTCAGATGACGAACTGCGCTCAGTTGTACCGAACTGTGTTAAGGCCGTACAAATTGGTAGTACTCGGTCATTCAAATTACAGTTTGAAAGCAAAGCTCATCTCTTTAACGCAATGAACTCTCCGCCCATTTTTGGTTACGAGCGACTACCCATTACAGAATTTAAATTCTAACCGATGCAGTGCTACAACTGTCAGTCCTACGGACATGCAGCAAAATCTTGTGTAGATCCCCCGAAATGTTCAAAGTGCGGTGGAGATCATTCCAGCTCTCGGGACAATCCATGCCAAAATGCCCCCAAATGCGCTCTGTGTGGTTCTTCTCGACACCCGTGCTACAGCTTCCAATGTCCAGTAGCTCAGAAGCTAATTTCTAAACAATGATCGGTGATTCTATACGGGTTGTTTCATGGAACTTAAATGGTGGAGTGGTTGATAAAATGCCACTGTTAGAAGGATTGTTATGTTATAACGATGTACTCTGTGTGCAGGAACACTTCCTCTCGAATCAAGCCGTTAGTCTGCTTGAGCTAAACGATGGCGTCAAAGTATTTGCTACTCCTGCAAAGTCATCGGGCAGGGGAAGGCCGTCCGGTGGAATCGCCATTCTTGTTAGCAGCAGGTTAAATCCCATTCTGTATAAATCTTCAGACTTTTTTGTTGCTGTTAAGGTGCACAAAACTGTTATCCACTCTGTGTACATGCCAACAGACTACAGAGACAGTAAATCAGAAAAAAAATTTAGTGAAGCCTGCAGTAAGCTATCGAGTTCGGTGGGCAGCTGTTCTAGCCAGGGCCTTGAATGTATAGTCGCTGGTGACGTGAACTGTGACTTGACTGATGAGTCTAACGCTCGAGCACAGATCCTCCTATCTTCCTGTGACGGTCTTCGTCTTGCTAACAATGATCTGTGTTTTACTTATATCCATAACTCAGGCTCGACTTCATCTCTCGACTTCATGTTAAGTTCCATCCAATCTCCAGCTTGCGGCAATTCGCACGTAGATCTGAGCGTAAGCGCGTCTGATCACTTTCCAATTATAAACACTTTTCGAGTAATTCCTGCCTCTCCTAACCCCCCAACTAATGAAAAGAAGTGGAAAATCAAAACTAATTGGAGTAAAATTGACCTGGCTACTTATCATTACGTATTGGATGAGATTCTCACAAAGATTAAAGTGCCGTTCCAATTACTACAGCAGAGTGTATGTATTCAAGATGAAGAGAAACAGCTGCTACTAAACATCTACTGTAGTGAAATATCTCACGCACTGTTATCTGCCGAGGCCGCTGCGGTCCCCATTCGTAAAGTCCGAGTGGGAACGGAAATTCCAAAGTGGTCCGAAAACCCTGCTCTAAGTGAAGCATGTGGTCGTGCAAAATTTTGGCTTAGGCTCTGGAACGAGTGTGGTCGTCCGAAATCAGGTGTTGTAAATGAAGTTCGGCTGTTCAGCAAACGCAGATTTGCCAAGATTTTGTCTAAGCATAAATGTGAAGTGATCGATCAACATAGTCAATTGATAAGTAATGACCCAAATGCTGTGTGGAGATTTCTTAAACGTAATGGTGATCAGAATAGTGTTGAACCTGTGATCTCTGAGCAAGATTGGGTGTCCCACTTTACTTCTGAGTTCTCTCCACCCGAACAAGATCTTGAAGATAAATATGAAGTCGAACTTGATAAGTTCATGGAATTGCCTAGTTCTGGTGTTGGCTACATAGTAACTGTTCCTAATCTGATTCGTGCAATTTCAAAATTAAAAAAGAAACAATCGAAAGGTGTCGACAAGTTGTGTGGGTTGCATCTTGTACATGGTACTGCTGGTCTCCTGAGTCATTTAGAGCTTCTATTCCAAATTATCTTTAATTCTGGTCTCGTTCCCGACGTTTTTGGTACTGGAGTAATTACACCTATTTTGAAAAAAGGGAAAAATCCGTCTGAATGCGTATCTTACCGCCCTATAACTGTTTCGCCGGTTTTATGTAAGCTTATGGAATTGCTAGTTATAGATCATATTGCTTTTCAATGTTCTACCCCCGATAATCAGTTCGGATTTAAAAAAGGTGTTGGTCGCGAGCACGTCCATTATATTCTTGCTAATATATTAATAGAAGCTGATGAACTGAATGAATCCCTTATTCTAGCGAGTCACGATGTTAGACGTGCTTTTGATTCTGGGATACATCCCCAGTTATTAGTGTCTGCTCATAAACGTGGTGTGGACCGATCGGTTATTTTGCCTTTTCGGGATATGTATAAGAAGCTTCGAGTCCAAGTTAAAGTCCCGTCTCCTAACGGGCCGATTGTATTACCAAATGCTATTCCGGTTAGAAAGGGCATTAGGCAGGGTGCAATTTCGTCACCCCGGTTGTATAATAATAGTGTTCTCGAGGCCCAAAAGTTAGTGCAAATGAGCTGCATTTTCCGAGGTTTGGATGTAACATTACTTAATTACGCAGATGATATTTTTAATTTAAGTAGATGTTTGTCTCGTATTGAAGAAAATTTTCAGATTCTAGATGATGCTTATAGAGAGATAGGCCTATCTTTTAATGCAAGTAAAAGCGAGATTGTTGCTTTCAATAGGAGAAATGCAGATTGTATAGATCTTGCTGTCAAATTTGGTGCTCAAGAGGTTCCACTGTCTGACTCCATAATGTACTTAGGAATGCCTATAGGTCATAACATGGCATCTACACGTGCTCGCCAAATAAGTAATTTCGCAGAAAAGGCACGTAAGGCTTACGGGGCGCTATCTTCAACTAAAGCGAAATATAATCGACAAATTCGAGCTAGGCTATATAATGCACTGGTGATCCCACACTTTCTGGCTTTATCACCGTTTTGGCATATATTTAGTGTTAGTGATAAAAGAAACCTTCGATCACTTTTTTACAAATATGCAAAGTTTCTTTTAAATACCCCACCGTGGGTTAAAAATTCCAAGATGTCTGCAAGGTTCGGTATCACAGATCCGATTGCTGCTGTGACGAAACGTCGTTCTGAATTTTTGGGGTCGCTTGGGCCTAGTAGTCTGGCAATTGCAATTCGTCCTTAGTGAGTTTTTGTAATAATGTTTTTATTTATTGGCGGTGTATCGTAACGTTTGTTTTTGTTTGTGCAGTTAAGTGTTTTTTTTTTTTTTTCTTCTTCTTTGTACTCCATTCGTGCCATTTGTGGTTTTGTATCGAGTGGGTGAATAAAATTATCTATCTATCTATCTAAAATTCACTATGTGCATCCAAGCTGTCAAAATAGTGCATCTGCAATCTCTATTGAATGGCATTACCTTGAAACTATCACGGAATGCTGATCAGGATGCTGAACTAAATCAAAAGATACTGTGCGCATCCTGGTTGTCAAAATAACGTATCATCATTATGAAAGGATTGGTTAAGTGTAACACGTTAAAACTCTTAGGGAATGGTAATAGAATAGAATAGAATTTGTTTTAAACATTTTCTTTCACAGCATGTTTGCCAAATTTGAATTTTACGTCCAAAAAAAGCACTATATATATATATCTCAAAGGCACTATACATATATGTTTATCATCAAAAGAACGTGACGTTTACGTCAAACATAATTCATTGTAAAAAAACAAAATACATGAAAAAGGTCAACACTTAATTAGAAAATCAAAAATAAAAACAAAATTGAAAACAATAAAATTAATGAAAATACATAAAAAATATGTTGGGTCAAAAATTTAGTTAAAAAGTCAAAAAGGAAAAAAAATAAATAACAATAAAATTAAATAAGAATTTTTCTGGCTATTTTATAACTCAACAAAACTTGGAACAAAACTCATCCGATATCTTTCATGTTTAGCGGGGATGGGAATCAGTTTGGGGACTATTTGGGATTTTATGCGGGACGGTCTGTTGTGGGCGGGAAGGTAGGGTTTTGGAATGATGGAACGTAATCGAGTAACAGACAGGGTCTTAGTACCGAAACAAAGGCATAGGAAGGGAGATGTTGAACTAGATCAAAAGACACTATGTAAATAAATGCATTCTAAGACCACACCGGTTACACATAACGTATGAAAAACAATAAAAAATAAATAATGCCATTACATAACCGAGAAAACGAGAGTAATATTAGCCAATGGACAGAAAAGGAGCAAAATGAACAAAAGCAAATATTTGGGTAATGATCCGGACCTAGCCGTCGTCACTGCTCAAAAAAAGGCTGATAAAATTAGCCTTTTGATGTAGTCTGAAACAGAGCAGAAGAAACTTCTTTTGGTCAATTGATCTTCCCCTTTAATCATTCTCCGATAGGTCCAATTTAATACCCAAATCCATTTTTGAGATAGGCCCTTTCTCTCTCTTTCTTTCTCTCTCTTTCTTTCTTTCTCTCTCTCTCTCTCTCTCTCTCTCTCTCTCTCTCTCTCTCTCTCTCTCTCTCTCTCTCTCTCTGACAATCTACAAGCACATAGTTTGTTTTTTTTATTTCAAATTCTTCCTCAATATTCTGTCAAATTTTCACCTTCATACGCATAGCCTTAATGGTACTAGTATCATAGTAGTAGTACTTTTTGCTTTTTTTACTTGTACTTGCTGCGGAACCACACGTGAACGCCTCAACGCCTCTAGCATCTAGAAAACTCCTTATGGCTGACTCCCATTTTTCGTGGTTTCGTGCCAGCTCTTCAGCAAACAGGAGCTAGCAGCTCTCCCACTTTCTGCCAAACCTCCAAAATCCACCAATACTGTCGAGGTCATTTCTGACAAGTGCCCACCAATTTTTCAATTGACCACCCGAGCTTCTGTGCCAATCTGACAGAGGAACAGCTAAAAGCACTTGCTGGATGATGCCTTCATTGACTCTTCTCAGGACATGACGAAGTCAATGTAGTCTTCTGTGTTTGACGATCGTGGCTCTGGGCTGGATGTTACAGTAGCGGTGACGTACTTCAGCATCTGAGATTCTGTCGGAGTATCAAATCCTCAGGATTTTTCGTAAAAAGTGGTGGTCAAAGATTTCCAAGTTATGAAGATAAAGCGCCTTTAGTAGCCAGGTCTCAACTATAGAGAATAGAGTAGACCTAACTACCACTTTATAGACAAAAATTTTTGTCTTCAAAGTGATCTCGCGTCGGTTCCACAAGTGGCGGTGAAGTTGAGAGAATATGGGATTGGCTTTGTTGATTCCATTCTATACGTCAAGGTCACAGCATCCCTGAGAGTCTATTAGCAAGCCAAGGTAGGTAATGCTTTAGACTTTTTCCAGTTTTTGTCCGTAAAGCACAAACTGATAACCCGACTGCATATTTAGGTCCATGACTTTAGTTTTGACAGTATTGATCTTCATACCCAGTAGCTAAGAGAAATACGCTATTTTATTTAGCATTTCTTGGGCAGTTGCTGGATCAGCAGCAAGAACAACGATGTCATCCGCGTAGTCCAGTTCAGACACGTTAATGCCCAATCCCATAGTGACACCATCAAAACTGGAGAGTGCTCTTTCTAGAGCCTAATTTAAACAAAATGGGGACAATATACATCTCAGCTTTACACCGCAATCCACATTGAAAGCCTCAGTTTCTTTACCCAGCACCCTTACAGTTGCTTTGCAATTCTCATAATAGGCCTTCAGCAGCTATATAAATTCAACCGGCATACCATCTTATACCATGAGTCACCAAAGGTATTCACAGGCTACAGAGTCAAAAGCAGTGATGAAATCCAGAAACAGTAGTGGTAGTAGTAAGAGCAGTAGTAGCAGTAATAGTGTTGTATTAGTAGCCTAGATGTAGCAACAGTAGTAGAAGCAGTATTAATAGCATTAATTAAATATCAAACAGTTCGTGGTAACGAACTGTAAGTAAGGAGCGACCCGGTTCAATAAAAACCGAAAATCTAAAAGACGAAATTTTGATACCAGTAGATACGTCAGAAGAACCAAATTTTTATGCTGGTTTCAAATATATAAGTTTCATCAAGTTTAGTCTTACCCATCAATAGTTACGCGCCTGAGAAAATTTGCCTTATTTTCGAAAAAAAGGGGGAAACAACCCCTTAAAGTCATAAAACTCTAATGAAAATCATACCATCAGATTCAGCGTATCAGAGAACCCTACAATAGAAATTTCAAGCTCCCATCTGCAAAAATGTGGAATTTTGTATTTTTTGCCAGAAGAAAGATCACGGATGCGTGTTTATTTGTTGTTTTTTTCCCCCCAGGGGTGATCGTATCGATCTAGTAGTCCTAGAATATCGTGAGAGAGCTCATTCGAACGGAAAATAAAAGTTCTAGTGCCTTTTTAAGTGACCAAAAAATTGGAGGGCAACTTGGCCCCCTCTCACGCTCATGTTTTTCCCAAAGTCACCTAACCAAAATTTTTAGATAGCCATTTTGTTCAGCATAGTCGAAAATCTAATTAATATGTCTTTGAGGATTACCTAATCCCCCATAGTTCCTAGGGGAAGGGCTGCAAGTTACAAACTTTGCCCATTGTTTACATATAATATTGGTTATTGGGAAGTATACAATGTGTTTTCAGGAGGAATTTTTTTCTAGTAGGGGGTCGGGGTCGGAGTAGGGGTTATGGGGGAGGATGTTTCCATAGAGGATATTTCCTTGGGGGAAGGAACATTTCCATGAAGGGGGCACCAGATTTCCCAGTACTATTTAAAAAACAATCAGAAATTAAAAAAAAAACAAGTTTTTTTCAACTGAAAATAAGGAGCAAGATTAAAACTTAAAACGAACAGAAATTATTACGTATATGAGAGGGTTCGCCCCCTAGTCAATACCTAGCTCTTTACGCTAAAGTTTTTTAGTACTTTCAAAAGAGCTATCTATTCTAATTAACCGGCCTTTGTGATTCAAGGGTTTGCGATTCGAACAAAATTCGAAGTTTAGCGTGAAGAGCGAGGTATTGACTAGGGAGCGAACTCCCCAATATACGTAATAAAAACATACGAATATAGAAATTCGTTACGTAAGTTAATTCGTAAGTTACGTCAGAACAAAACTTCGAGAAAGCCAATTAGCCAAAAAAAGGAAAATTAATATGCGAATTTCGTTTTAATTATTCATGTACGATGAGCCAAAATCAAAGCTGCATTAATTCAAAACCGTTTAGAAATTGACTAAGAAAAACAATTTTTTTTTAACTGATAAGTAAGGAGCGACATTAAATCTTAAAACGAACAGAAATTATTTCGTATATGAAAGGGGCTGTCCGCTCCTCAACGCCTCGCTCTTTACGATAAAGTTTGACACTGTCTCATAACTTTATTTTTTAAAACAATAAAAGTTGATTGTACTCCAACAAGATGGACATTTTCAAGAAAAATGATGTAGGTTTTGCAATCAAATGCCTTCTTTGCATCCAAAAATAAAACCGCTGGGATCAGTCCAACATTTAAAACCAAGCATATGAAACTAAGAAGCAAAGCACATACTTGCTGAGAATACCCGGCAAGAACCCAAACTAATAATTATAAAGGAACTGTTTAGGATCATAAAGCTTGTGAGTCTTGTTGGAACACCCTTTTTAAAAATCTTGCCGAAGATTGAGATAGATCGGTCTTTAGTTTCAAAGGTCACTTTGTAAACCACGTTAGAAAAGAAATATTATTTTTGCACTTTTAAGCACTTCTGGGAAAATACAAAGATTGAAATAAGGTTTAAAAGGATCTTCAGGGAAGAAGAAATTGCTGGGGAACTTGACGACCTTTGTAGGAACAGAATCAGTGCCTGACAAGGAAGGGCCCTGTTGGGAAGAAACAATCGTAAACATTTCACACTCTGTTAGCGGCTCCATCACAATTGATTTCAGAAAACTGAGCCTAGATAAAATTTGTAATTAGGATCAAAAGATGCTGGAGAAATAGCTGGTGCTACATTTTTCCCATCAGCAGATAAATTTGACGCCAACTGACTTCTTACAGCTTTTTTATGGGATACCAACCAGCTATCGATTACTTGACTTTCAGTAGCCTGGGTTCAGAATCAGATTAATAGGTCTCTAAGTTTTCCTCATATCGTTTCCACATTCAGAATATTTTCTAAGATAAAAATCAGGCTTTACATGACCAATAGTTCTTTCAAGTAAGGAATTGTGTAGCTCTTTAAACTCATCCAGGTGACAAACATGTTAATGGTCTTCCAATTTTTTCCAATATAATTGCTTTTTCTCCAGCACTGGAGTAAGCAAGGAGCTAAACAAGGATTTAAAGGTTTATTTTTGCCAATTCTGTGACGATGAGGGGTTCTAAGTTAAATTATTAACTTGCAATATAATAGGACTATTACCGTTCATATTTTGCAGTATTATAAGTTCTACTGTAAGCTCAAATTTCCTGACAACGCAATCAAGTTATCTTGATCAAAGAATAGGCTAGAGCTACGTTGCTTGGGCAACGGGAAGCGTTGTAGTAGCCTTTCATCTGCTTAGCTGACAAAAGTGCTGCAGGAGAAAACTTTGAGCTTGTTTCTTTACTGTCGACTAAATGCTCTGGATATCATCCCATCGCCACTTTAAAACAGTTCTGTCCTAAATAGAATGTGGTCCTTGAAAGCGATTTACACATTCCTAACAGAAAACATCAGAACATGCTATTTATGTCTAAAACCAACTTTATCACTCATCTCCCGACATCAAATGGAGGGTGACACTTTTAATAGGTACCATAAAGAGCGGATCCTAGGTTAATTATCGGGGGGGGGGGTACCCGATTTTTTCCCGTGGACTTTGTCGAACATCCTGCGTAAGCATGGTACCGTATATGGTACCGTACCATGTATTTTAGTTAATGGCTTACGGCATATATTGAACTTCCACGATGCATAAAATCTACCGAAAGTGTTGATGCTGTTTAGAAAAAACGCAACGTGTGCAAAAACAGCTCTTTTAGATCTAGACGATACGAGTTTGTCCTTTCGAAGGGAGGATTTAACATATGATTCTAACTCTGTCTTACTTTTCCTCAAAACAACTCCTATTGTTTGTTTCCGAAACATTTAATTGTCAGGACAATTCTATTCGCTTATTATAGAGTGATCGTCACATAACTTTACTGAGAATTGCAAACTAAGTCATGGCGCCACATTGCCACTACTAATTGCTACGCAATCACTAGCACGAGGGTAAATTTTACTAGCCTAAAAGAGATAGAAAAGATGGATATTTTAAGCACAGTTTCTAGACTTGTGGAGTTTGCTCATTACTTTAGCCCTACCAAAGCTATTAAACAAAACAAACAATTTTTTCAACTGAAATTAAGGAACAATTTTAAAACTTAAAAATAAGAGAAATTGCAACGTGTATGAGTTGGGCTGCCCCCTCCTCAGACCCTCACTCGTTACGCTAAAGTTTTTAGTACTTTTAAAAAGCATACTTTTTCATTCCAACAGTCGTTATTTTTTCAACAGCCGTTCTTTAAAAATTTGAACAAATAACTCAAACTTTAGTGTAATGAGCTAGGGGCTGAGGATGGGACAGCTCCCTTCATATACAGAATAATTTACGTTATTGTCACATAAGTTGTTGTCACATAAGCCCCTGAGTTCGTGCTGATAGATTTTATATATAAAAAATCGTGAATTCTATGGTATTGACCATATTTTTTCTTTTTTTCTGCTTAAGATTTAAGTTTTAGATGGTAATTAAAATTTTGAACAATGTTTGGATATCTAGTCAAAATTTTCGATTAACAGTAGTTTTGTTGAATAATTTCTGATTAATAATTTTACTATATGTGTATTATTCTACATGTGAACGGAAATTATGCATGACTTTTGATCTGTTACGTAGCTAAAGCCGTCATTACCTCTAAGAGTGGGTTCTCCGGTGTTTAAAAGCGTTACATTGAATATATATGTTTAGGTACATTGAAAGATTGTATATAAATAGGAAAAGAGAAATATCGCCATTTAAAATCACTGAAAACTAAACTTTTGTTAGTACTTCCCACCCACCCTCCAAGAAAATTTTCTGGCGAAAGTCATGATGTCCCCCAATAACACCCACCTATACAAGCAATTATAGAAGTGTAGACCAAAAATGTTCTCGGGAATTATGAAGAATTAAATATCCATTTCAACCACAATCGCCCATCTTCCGTATTATCTGATGCATAATCACACATTTACTAATACTACTACTACCGACAACTCACCGCAGTACCAATCAACCTGAGGCCAACGCAGCTGCACACTCTCCTCCTCCATCCAAATCTATTCAAATCCTCTCTCTTTACATCCTCCTAGGAAGTTCTAATTTCCCTTAAATTTGTCTTTAGACAATCTCCTACCCAGCCGTAGACGACCTGCCTTCTGTTTGGTCCTAGACAGTTGGCCAAAAAAAACCTTTGGCAATCTTTCGCACTTTATCCGTAGAACGTGCCCTAGCCATTTAAACCTTTCTCTCGTTTTATGCGTAGAAAGTGGGATAGAACCACATTTTTCGTACAGCTTACTGCTGAGATACGGTGTCTGACAGGTACCCAACAGAATGAGTAGACAGTTCCTCTGGAAAGCATCTAGCAAATACGGTTAGTCAGATGGGTACCCAGAACAATCCGTAGGCAATTTCTCTGCAAAACATTGAGTAAATCTTCCTCCGTTTTTCGGAGTGCCCATGCCTCAGAATCATAGTTGACCACTGTCGTCACTGCGTCTTCCTTACTTTTCGCAGACTTGTCTTCCTATTTTCCCTACTTTTTTTGACTGTGAAAAAAAAACTGAATCTTGGCTATTCTATTTGTAACATCTTCACTGCTTCCACCGTCTTTAATAATAATACTACCAAGGTTAGTGAAGCTGTCCACTTAATCGATCTTTTTGTTACCCAAAGTCACTTTTTCTACTTCACTTATTCTTAGCTTTAGTAGCTTAGTCTTTTTAACATTAATTTTCATACCTGTTCTAGCACACTGAACTCGGAAAACCTCTAAAAGTTTATTCATTTTGCTCAAACTTTTATCTAGGATGCTTAAATTATCAGCATAATCTAAATTTGGGAAAATTTTCTTCCCCATTTGACTCCGTGTTGTCCCATTGCCTTTCCTGTACTCCTTAAGACAAAGTCCACCAAAATGATCCATACAAATAGGGATAGAACACAACCTTGCTTAAATATTAGCAATGCTTATTGCTCTAGATGTTTCATACCATATATTACAATTAAAACGAAAAAGGGTCTTCTTAAAAAAAAAAAAAAAAAAAAAAAAAAAAAAAAAAAAAAAAAAATACAAGGTTCTGTCTTACAGACCTTAGTCATTCTATTTAGCCGGTCTTGCAGTAATAGGATTAATTTATTGAATTTTACCAAGGAATTTTCCTTCTACCCTGTTGTAGAACAGTAGATTGATGCTCTGCTTGGCAATATGGGCCCAAGGGTCTCAGTGTACCATTTGGGGGGGGGGGGGCAGGGAGGGGGCATGGGCTCCCTAATTTTTTGAGGGGCCAATTTTCTACTCTGAAGCTCTTATTTTATTCTTCCTTTTCCAATTTTTTTTTTGTTACTTTCGATTTATTCCTGAAAACAGCAAATTCAAGACACTCAAAGATTTGCAGCAAGTCACCCATTTGAAGAATATCTCCTTTGGTGGGTTTTCGTCGGATTCGGCCTGTAATATTATGCTGTCTCCAATAATTTATGTACCCGGTCAGCCTGTAAAGACATTCCCAACATCCGGGAAAAGGGGTATCCAGACTTGGGTCTTGGAGTGTCGTTTCTCATTTTGTATTTAGTGCACTGTATACTGTAGCGTTTTCTTTTTCCAAATATGATACACATTTCATACCACGCGTATAGGGTCTGAGCAAATACGTCACAAGCTTAGTTCAGTTGCTGCCTGACAAAACACAGGTTTTTCCATAGGCATACCATGATGTTTACATGAGAATCTTGCATGCGCGAAAGCGGAGTATGAATCTTATGTGGTTTTATATAATATTAAGTTTTAGGAAATATTAGAAACCAGACGGTATATAAAGGTTTTGCTAAACACTATAGCCATACTTGGACGGCAAGGTCTTGCATTTTGTGGCCACGATGCAGGAGATTCCAGTGCCAATCGAGGGAACTTCGTTGAGACGGCAGGTCTTTTAACAAAAAGCAACCCGGACCTTAGGGACAAGTCTCGTAAGGCCTATGGCCATTACTTGTCACACGAGTACCAAAACGAATTCATTGAGGTCATAGGAAATAAAACTAAAATTTCTATCGCGAAAGAAGTCAGAGAGGCAAAATATTTTGCATTTCTTGCTGACGAAACAAAAGTCCTCTCAGAAAAGGAACAACTTGCGATCTTAGTGCGCTATGTTCGTGATATGAAAATCAAAGAAAGAGCCATAGGTTGCTACACATGCGCAAGGTTAATGCTGAGAGTTTGGCCGACTTTATTTACAACGAAAAAAAGGGTATCGGCCTTGAATGGTCAAAGTGTGTCGGACAGTGCTATGACGGGGCGAGTGTAGTGAGCGGACTTTTTTTCAGGAGTACCGGCCCGTCTCCAGGAAAAAGCATCTCAAGTGGTGTACACTCACTGTCAATAGACTTAACCTTGTTATTGGTGATTATATGCAGAAAATACAAATAATTTCGTCAGTATTTTCAGTTTTGCAAACAGTTTATGGTTTTGTCTCCAACAGCAACCCTCGATACCTGTTGGTTTGCGAGGCCCAGGAAACTAACAAAGTGTCCTTGCTAACGCTTGAAAGGACAGTTTGACACGTTGGTCTTACTGGTATAGATCAGTAGCAAAAATTCTGGTAAGATATGACTTCACACTCGCAGTTCTGTCAGTTGTTTAAGAATCTTCTGACAGGGAGGAAGCGGCAGAACCTACACGTCTTAAGAATCAACTAGAGCCGTTTCCCTTCATATTCAGTTTGCATGTCATTCGCGAAGTTCTTGCAGTGATCAACCCTCTTACCGAACAACTGCATGACGCAAAACTGATCATTTCAGACGCCTGCACTTTAATCACCACAACAAAAAACCAACTGAAGACAAGGCGTGATGCCGAGTATTTTCGAGTCATATAAGGCAACTTTAAGGAGCTGGCTATAAATGTCGGAGCTGATCTGTCGGAAACAAGAGCTCTTGCTTCAACCAAACCAGCAAAATCAAAACAACTTCAGAATATATCCGGAAGGCTCAGGGACTATTTGACGACATCAGTCTTTCGTCAGTCTTTGACCTCTTAAGATCTAAACCAGTTTATATTGTTCAGCCGGTTTTCACAGAGGATTATTGTTTGGATATTTATTTCATTGCGCAACAAGTGAAATTGTGTACAATTCTGTAGAGCGATGTGAACAATTCGCTTTAGATAATTTGAATTAGTAAAAAAAAGACTAGAGTGGCTTTGGATAACCTGGATAATACTCATTATTGGATACAAGAGTACTGTGGCGAATAAATCTTAGCAGGTCTTCCGCTCCACTGGGCCACTTTCACAAGTGATTGTCAACGATAGCGTGGGCCGACCCTAAATGAAGATAAGTACCATTTTTTTATTCACAGATGAGAGAGAGAGAAGGATTTATTGAAAAAAAACGTATCAACAAAAAATCATTGCTACTTCCCCCCAAAAAGCGAAGCTTGTCCGTGGGGGAGGTAGAGAAAACAAAATCCTTAAAAAAAAAGAACACTTGGTCACCGATACCACTAATACCACGACACTAAATAATAAATACAAAATAATATCATATCTTATACTTCCCCCGGGAACATCATACCAACAAAACATCACAATAAATAAATCAATCAATCAGTCAAAACTCATATTCAGCAAAAAGCAGCTCCTTAATGGTTTTTCTAAATATATTGGGGCCTCCGATAATCCTAATATCAATATTTAAACTGTTCCATTGCCGCGTAATTCTATAAAAAAAAAAAAAAAAAAAAAAAAAAAAAAAAAAAAAAAAAAAAAAAAAAAAAAAGATGGACGGAAAGAAATACCTCTAGGTACGTAGAAGTCCACACTACCTCTTGTATCATCAAAATGAAGAGTAGACCTAATGGGCAATAAATCACTAAACAACGAGGCTGAATATCCTGCTGCATTCCAAAAATAAACCACAATACGTAGAATTCACGAAGACCTGCAGCCGGCAAAATTTTTAAAGCTGGGTAAATTTCTCGAACAGACTTACGTGAAGATATACTGGCTAAGATTCTTACCACATGATTTTGTAGAACTCTTATTGGTTTTAGGATAGAAGATAAAGTAGAGAGCCAAATACTCAAACAATAGAAATAGATGTACTTTGGAATGAACTGAAAAATTTTCATCCTGGTTTTATAGTATTTAATGATGTTGTTTGTCAGTCAGCTGTCTTTTGACAAATTTTTTAATTTATTTGGTGACAAACTGGACAAGATCGTTGAGTCTCAGGCTGAGTTTTCCAGTAAATTACACTCAATGTCGGCGGAATTTTGTCATTAAAAGTGATGCAGTGAAGCGTGATTCACGAATAGGTGAACTTGAATCTGTACTACAAGATCAGAAGCTTAAACCTGAAGCTCTAGAAAAAAGGCTGTTCGCTTTTGAAGTTAAAGAACGAAAGCTTAACTTAGTGATTCATGGCTTAATGGATGAAAAATCTGACGAAACGCCAGAAAATAATGTGAAAAACCTCTTCAGGACTAAGTTAGGTATTGCTGAGCCAGTAATTATATCTAAGAGCTATCGTTTCGCTTCTCGCTCGGCAAATATTAATGACTCCCACCAACGTAAAAGTGAGCTGTTGACTAAGTCACATGAGATGAAAGCGAAAGGTGAAATAACGTCTTCTCGGGTCCGTCAGAAAGGTACGGACATGTGGCGGGAAATCAAAGGATCTTCTTCATCTTTGTGGTCTCGCATCTAGTTACGTTTGGTCTGCGTTATTGAATAAGTTGCGACTGTGATTTGAACTTATATTAATTTTCTGTGAGTGAAAAAAGGAGATTTAAATGGATCTTGAAAAAAATCCTTTTTGTATCTTGCTATTCTGTGTGATTGTTCTCATGTTTTCCTTCTCTTCTGTTTAGTTCTAGTTTTGCAAAAAAAGTTCTCGTTCTGTTCGTTTTTTCTTTCTGCAGCGAACAAGTGGAATGTTGGGCCTCCGAGTTTGGTGAGCAAAATGACTGCATCGCTGCTCTTTAATTGGAATCTGTTCGGGCAGCCTCCTTGCTTCCCTCTTAATTGGAATAATCTGAGGTACCGCTTTCTGCTTATTAGCCTATCATTCCAAATTGATTTTGGTAAGTTTTATTTTTATGATGATTTGATGGTAAGTGTTAAATACGATAAAATCTGACAGGCTCCATGGTTTTGCGAAAAATCAACTTGACCTAAATTAATTCCCTAAATCGGTGAGATCAGCTAGTGATGAATATTCTGATCTTTTTATCCTGTCTTTTCCTCCCAATAAGTGTATAAATAATGACAATTTCCGTCCATTTAATCAGTCACAATCATCCCGAAACGTGTTTTAGAATTGTCGCGGAGTGCTTAGTAGTTTTGATTTTTTATCCGCTTTCCTTTCTAGTAATCGCATTGGAATTCTAGGACTATTTGAGACATTTGTAATTGATAATAATAGTTCTTTATCTGGCATATCTGGGTATAGACTAGTTACTAGAAATAGGTCTACCCATTCGAAAGGTGAACTTGCTCTGTTTAATAATCAGGATCTGCACGTTCGTGAAATCGCTGGTTTCAGTGATTTATACCAAGAGATGGAGGTTGAATTCCTGATTGTTGATATTATGTCTGGTAAAGAGAAGCTACTGGTATGTCTGTTTTATAGGCCTTCAGGATCAAGCAACTCGAGTTTTATTGGCAAGTTGAATGATCTTACGCAACGGCTGAATTTTAGGAACCAGAAAATAGTGTATATGGGTTTCTATAAACTCACAACAGTTTTTAACATAGATTTAGGACTGGTGAATTCGGAGTCCCAAGCCTCAAGATCTGAGCTTGTGTATTTACTGACTACTTGCTTTTCTGCGGGTTTAGTTCCAACAGTAAGAATACCAACACGAATTGGTGAACAGTCTGCTTCAGTTATAGAAAAAATATTTACGAGTTTTAGTCTGCATTCGAGTTATATCGTCTTAACTGATGCTTCAGATCACTTTATTCTATTTGTTGAATTTTTTATTAACCGTGGGAAATCAAATATGAATATAAAAGTAACAAGCACAATTGATGATAATTCTATAAGAAACTTGAGAGCCACATTAGCTTGTACCGAATGGAACTCAGTTTATCATGAAGCGGACTCAGGTGCAATGGCTGCTCTATTTGTTGAGAAATTTTCATCCTCTCTTCACTCTACCTACCCTCTTTTCAAAAAGGCGCTATGGTACGTATACGACACCAAAAAAGCCATGGATAACGCAAGGATTACTTACCAGTATTGATCACAAAAATATGCTGTTCAGACAATATATTGATAATCCTGATGAATTTGGTACCGAATTCAAAAGCTTTAAAAACACTTTGATATCCGTGCTTAGGAAAGATAAACAGGCAGATTATCATAAACAGTTTCAAGAAATAGAAGGACCGCCAAAGAAGACTTGGACTCTAATAAATGAAAGCCTGAATAATTAAAAAACCAATACGTTTCCTGAGACCGTGATGCAGATGAAACACTTTCAACATCGCAACAAGAAGTAGCCAACACGCTCAACCAATTTTTTGCAGGTATTGGAGAGGAAACCGTAGAGAAAGCTTACGACCGCTCAACTATGGGCAGAGATAATTAAAAAAAAAACCTACCTTCATCATCTATCTCCTCTATGTTTCTGTCACCTGTCTCTGAAGATGAACTCCTGAAAATTGTATAAACTATGAAAAACGATCACTCCGAATGTCCAGATGGATCGTCAACTTATTGCATCAAGAAGACCATGGATTGTTATGTCAGCATTATCGCAAATGTTATCAATTCTTGCTTTAAGGACGGAATCTTTCCCTTTGTTTTCAAGTCAGCGAGGGTTATACCCCTCCACAAAGGTAGCGACCCCAAGCAGCCTTTGAACTACCGCCCTATCTCTATTCTCTCTGGTTTTTTGAAAATTATGGAGCGTTGCATCTACAACAGAGTGATGAATTATCCGACTAAGTCTAATTTTTTCATCATGCATCAGTTTGGACTCAGGCCTGGGCACTCTACCGAACATTCTATACCGGTTTCATTACAATTTCGGAATGATGCAATGGACAGTGACGAAATACCAGCTACAATATTTGTGGATGTGAAGGAAGCATTTCAATTTCAATTTCAATTTAATTCAATTTATAACTGGGATTTATTTTACTATATACATAAAAAACAAACAAACAAAATACCCCCAGAAGCAAGCTTGTGCGGGGGTAATCCCTTCTAAACGCATAAAAAATCATAATAACAAAATAAGATCCAAAATAATAACTCTTTTCAGTTAATATGAATACAAATACAAGTTCTGCCCTCCAACTCAAAAACTAATACTAACATACTATACGGAGCCACTCGACAATAATCACGTACCCCCCCCCCCTTTTTAGCCAATTCATTAAAAATAATAAATTACTAAACAATACGATCTCAATAAACTACGGAACAGCAGCAGGTCATCCACACATTTAAGTTCCACTGGTAAACTATTCCAAGCACTCGGACCGGCATGACGGATAGAAAAAAATGATCTTGTCGCTTGCGGAATCGGTCTTCGAAATTCATCCAAATTTCTAGTTCCATACTCATGAACATCACCCCCACTCACAAACATTCCCTTAAAACAAACAGGAACACTACCATAAAGATACTTAAACATGAACTGTGTTTTATAAAATTTAAAAAGACCCGATACCGGTAGAATCTTCAGCGTCATAAACTCATTACGAACAGATGATCCTCTATTATCCTTACCAATCAAAAGCCTTATTGCCGAATTTTGTAGTACACGCAGGGGCAGAAGATGCGTTCCAAAAGTAGACGACCATACTGAAGAACAATATAATAGATATGGATGTACAATTGAAAAATACAATAATCTTAATATACTAGTTGGGAGAAAATTTTTCAGTTTACGCATAATTCCAACATTACGTGCAAGTTTCATAGACACACAATCAATATGATCTACAAAACTTAAAGTTTCATCAATAATAATCCCCAAATATCTAACACTCCTCTTTCGTGGAATCATTGATGTACCATTACTTAAATTATTCACCCATGGGTAATAACTTGGAGATCTGCTATATATCAATAAACTAGACTTATTACAATTAAGTTTTAACCTATTACTTCTCATCCACCTTTCTATATTCTTAAAACCTTCTCGTAATTGCGACATCAATTCATTCTCAGTCCTACCACATACGGTTAATTTCGTGTCGTCAGCAAACATAACTAGGGCTTTACTAGGTTTAAGTGCCTCTAGAGGAGGTTTAATAATAGTATACAACCCATCAACTGCACTTGACAAATCATTTATATAAATAGAAAACAAAAGTGGGCCTAGGGGTGATCCCTGGGGAACTCCACAATTTATAAATCTACTATCAGAACGTGCATCATTAACCTCCACAAACATTGACCTTGAATTTAAGAATGATTCTAACAACTTCAAAGCATTTCCCCTAATACCACAATTTTCTAACTTCATTAACAAAATATCATAAGATACAGTGTCGAACGCTTTCGCAATATCCAGAAAAATTGATGCAACTTTAAGGTTATTATCTAATGCATCATTAACATATGTAGTCAAAAACAACATTGCATGCTCACTAGAATAACCTTTTCTGAAACCAAATTGATTTTGATAAAAAAATAAATTCTTTTCAAGATACTTTTCTAGCCTTATATATACTAGCTTCTCGAAAATTCTAGCAATAACTGGTAGCAGCGAAATGGGACGGTAATTACTTATATCATTTTTATCACCCCCCTTAAATATTGGAACAATCTTCGCTCGTTTCAAACACTTTGGAAACACACCACTTTTAAAACAACCATTTATTAGTGAAACCAGTTGTTTAATAACACATTGTAGAACAAACTTTAGCACTCTTATAGATATTAGATCAACACCTGAAGCTTTATTTTTCATAGCCATTATTACATCTGTTATTTCACTTTCCGTCACTTTAGTCATTAAAATAGAAGTATCACAACTGGGAGGAAGATATTGATCAAAAGTACCATCACTCCTATCACAATAAATAGATCCGGCAACATTATTACCTACACTAGAAAAATAATCACACATCTGATTGGAAAGTTGAACTGGAGTTTGATCTGACTGAAGATTTGGCAACGTAACTCTTCTCTTGCCAATAAGAGGCCTGAGGAGACTCCACGTCTTTGCCGGGTTACCCTCACTCTTTTTAAATTCTTTAGCTAAATACTCAATTCTAGCCTTCCTCAATAATTTATTTAAAGCAACATTATACTTACGATAAATTTGCTGGTTTAGCACGCTTGCCTCAATTATACTCTTTTTATATAATTCATGGCGCCTTTTCATAGATCTAAGAAGACTACTGGTAATCCACGGTTTTCTTGCAGAATCATATTTACTCTTGTTTTTTTTTTACGCATCCGGCAATTTTCTCTTAGACTACTACACAATTGATCATACCACTTACAAAATTTAAGATCCGGATCACTTATTGCATTCAAAAACTCCCAATCCATACACTCTAATTCATTCTTAAATCGTACAAGAGAATCCGCGTCCACAGTCGGTACAATTGGGCTACAAAAACTCCCAGCTGTATAATTATGGTCCACTTCAGCAGAAAGAAACACTCCACAGTGGTCTGAAACATCATTTACCAGCACTCCTGGTTTCCAAAAATTCACGTTCGTGAATATATTATCAATTAAACTAGCTGACGTGTTACAAATCCTTGTACAAATATTTATACCTGGGAACAATCCGAAACTAGACATTAAATTTAACAAACTAGTAGTTGCACGATTACTAAGTACCATCATATCTATGTTAAAATCACCCGCTATGAAACTTGGGCAACCTGATACATTCAACATTTCCAATTGCTGCTCCAATAACTCTAAAAACTCTATCTCTGAAGCAAAAGGCGGCTTATACAAAATAAGAACCAAAAACTTGGATCCATTTCTACTTATTTCCAACACCATTGACTCAAAAATCATTTCACGATAAATGCAAATATCCTGTCTAGTCTTAACTGCAAAACCTGATTTAATATAAACTGCTAATCCTCCATGCTGTCGAGTCTCCCTATTCCTATTAATAAATTCATAACCATTAATATCTAACAAAGACGAATTATCGTTCCGAAGCCATGTCTCAGTCAACGCCACCACATCAAAATTCGGATCCGAACACAATTCTGAAATATAATGTAGAGAACTATTTAACCCCCGGCAGTTTAGATGTAATATATGCAGAGTTTGTGGCCCCCGCCGCGTCACATAATCCTTAAGATCACTTGCAAATACATACTTAGAATTTTCCAAACAAACCTGATTATTTCCATCTCCATCAAACTCTCGATTTAATGTCTCATTCATTCGATCCGCAAACTTTACGTGACTATTCTCAAGCAGCGCCAGTCTCTCTTTATTTAATACCATTATCAAATTTCAACGCACATTGTAGGGCAGAACTTGTACTCAGCAACAAAAATCCCAAATATTCAATCATATAACGGAACGAAAGTAATATAAAAAAAACAAAAGAAACATAGAAAAAATCAAAATAACGAAAAGATACAACGAAAACATGCTTATTGTCAAAACACATACTTTTTAATACTCTGGTATGTTAACTTCAGGGAACCTGATTATTAACTTCATCATAACATAATATTCACTTATTATATTTCACTAGCAAACAGACTAAGGGAAATTTCATCTAATATCATTTCAGAACGCCACTCCACTACCTCTAGCGGCTCTCCGACCAGCTTGGATACGCCCACTGCTAGTCGCCATTTCACCATCTTGGGGATTAATAAGCTCCTGTACAAATTCACCAGCATTGTACTTTGTAACTGAGCCATCTGGACGCCTTATGAACAAGCAGGGGGGCACGGACTTAGAGACCCAACTTTCTATGCCGCGTTCACGTAGCTTCATGCGAGTCAAGATCAGCTTTTTTCGTGCTTCTCGAACACATTGCGGAGCATCATCTGATATATAAATATTCTGAAAACCACAAATAGACTTTCCTTGCAGTTTCCTCGCGTTCTTCAGCAGTAGTAATTTAGAGCTTTTCGAAAATAAGTCAACTTTCAAGAATTTCTTATCTGGTTTAAAGTCCAAAATCTTAAATGACGGAACATCATCTAAACCCAGACCCTGCACAACAATCTCCTTGAAAATTGTAGCACCTTCAATTTCATCCTTTGCTTTAATATTCCAAATCAAAATATTGTTTTCTGAAGGCTTGCTTTCTAAATTCATCATTCGTGTCGAGATACTAGTCAACTCGGATCTCAAAAGCTGATTTTCATCAACGAGGACTTTCACTTGATTTGTCATATTCTTATTCTCATTCTCAATTGCAGCAACTTTCGGTTCTAGCGCTGAAACTATCGATATCGAGTCAGTTACTGTAGTTTCTAGGCTTTTAACACGATCCTCAAGGCCTCTGAACCCAGTTGTTAATACATCCAATTTAGAGCTATTTGCAGTAACAATCTCCAAGATTTTGCTGAAATTATCTGATAGACTTTTTAGTTCGTGTCTCTCATTGCTAGATTCCGTGGATTCCTGAGACACATCCAAATTAATCTCTTGCATAGACCCATCTTGTAGACGAACTTTTCTCTTTCTGCCCATTGTGTGTTAAAAAAAAAAAAAAAAAAAAAAAAAAAATGTTCTGTTTCCTTCAGTCTCAATTTCACGCAGTCAGACACTTGCTAATCACAAGATGCTCTCGCTCGCCACTGCTAAACTCGTTAATCCACAAAACAGGTTCCCCGAGCATAAAAAGGTCTTACTCGCTTGGGTTCATTTTGATAACTTGCTTAAAAGCAGTGATGCCCAGCAGCATAGGTGTTTCCATGTTTCACTTATTGGGTCAGATACACAGAGAGTCTTTCCTTACTGTTCCAGGTACTAAGGAATCACTCAATTGATAGGTATATAGTTCATAGTTCTATTTCTAGATGCCTACTAAAATTGCAAAGGCCTACCTTAGAATGTGCCAGCCATATGCTCCGGCACTAGAGTTATCGAGTGGGTCCTAACTTAGGCAAATCAACGCTCAGGATGCAGCGTGTTAACACAAATGGTGGTATGAAGTGAGCAATCCCTCGTATTTAAATCAGCTGGATTTTTTCACGAAAAGTTAATTGCGCAATCTAACCAAGTACTTTGGCCTATTTTCTTTTTTTGTTACGAGTCAATAACTCCTTTTTTTGTTAACTCAGGTAGTCAAGATACGCTAGGCAATTCATTCGGAATCATAATCCTTTGACGAAACCTGAAAACATTGCCAAATCTAAACTAGCTTCACTGAGAATAGAATTCACTGAAAAGCGTACTGGTTAAAAATATCCAATTTAAGAGCAGATGCGTACACTTTGAACTCTGAATCAATACTCGATAAGATTTGATAAGATTTTTAATCCGACTCTTCTGGGAAAGCTAGACAACTGCAGAACAAGAGGCAATGCTCTCTTACTCATCCAGTCTTACCTTACTGGTAGGAATCAATTTGTGGATTGAGGAACAGTAACATCGGTAAAAGCCCCATGTTCAGGAAAAGTAGGAGTACTGCAAGGTTCAATTCTTGGACCACTTCTGTTTCTAATACATGTCAATAGCCTAATGGACGCAATCGCAAGTGATGGACTTGCTCTACTATTCGCAGACGACATGGCTAATTCCGTCACAGGTACAGATGAATCATTGGCCAAAGAAAACATTTCTCGTAACCTAATGAAGCTATTGCAGTGGTTTGCTGACAACCGCATTGTTTTGAATTCATCGAAGACCTATTTTATCATCTTTTCTCGACTTTCTCATGCCCTGCTGTCGCTTTCTCTAATTTTTGTCCATTTTAACGGAGAGCTAGTTACCACTACTAGAATGAAATCTTACAAGTAAATATATCTTATGTTTGATCAAAATTTATCTTGGTAAGCTTCATCTTAATAGACTAAGGATTCAGTTAGGAAGGAATTTATGGTTACTACGCAATCTAATATTTTACATTCCTTTCCCTGCCCTTAAGTTAGTTTATTATTCTTTAATTAATTCTTATTTTAATTATTGTCCCATTGTTTATTCAAATACTTTTAAGTCTCAAATTAAGGCCCTTCAACGTCTTCAAAATAAAGCCCTTCGTACATTAAAAGCACTCCTTCCTTCCCCCTTGGCACTCCCTGATGAATCTCCTATTAAGAGTCTATATACATTTTGAACATATTGCCAGTTGATCTCGTCCTTCCAGACCATAGAGTCCTTTTTAGACTTATACAAATTAAAGAATTATTACCATTGGCTCTTGATTCTGTTAATTTCTCGCAAATTTCTTTTGTTCAGAATAAGTGTAGTCTAAAAAGACGTTCTGCTAAATTGCCTTGCCCTAGAATTTATACTAAACGATCCAGATTTTTTCCAAAAAATTCAGTAATAAAGTTTTGGAACATTTATGAAAGTTATGTGGATGCACATTCTTCTATTTCGCTTTCTAAATATAATTTAAAATTATATCAAATTTATAGTTATTAATTAATCTGAAGTCATGATTGCCAGTTTTGGTGTTAATTTATATTTTGGTTATTATTTGATTTGGAATGCGGGCTGTGAGTTAAATGTGGTGTCTAATTTTCATTTTTATGATGTGTAGTTTTATTGTTTATTATTATTCATTTATTCATTCCTTTTATAATATTATCTATTTTTTCTTCTAAGGGTGCCGGTTTTCGAGTATAACTCACTTTGTAGGTACCCTCTTGAATTATTTTTCTTTTTTGTTGTAAAATGTATTATAGTGTTATAGTGAGTGTCATTAGTTTGAAAATTACGGAACTTGAACTTGAACACTTGGGATGCACAGCACTGAATCTGAGGGCACAAGAACAGAAGAGTAAATGCGAAGAGAGTTCTATGAAGTTTTGGATAGAGCGGTAAATGAGTTTGAATAGTGTTTTACCGTCCAGCTGCCAGTACTAGAAGCCACACGATGCTTTAACCCCAAATCCGAAGACTTCATGAACACAGATTTACTTCTCGAGATCACAACATACTTCGATAAGGCTGGCATCGATGTTATAGAGCTGAAGAGTCAAGCTTTGATAGCTCGTGCATATGTGTCATAGTTTCCACAGAAACCGGCAAATGATTTATCTTTTTGAAAGCCTAGGAGGGTTGAAAAAAGCTTATTCTGAGGTTCTTGAGGTCGTGAGGGTAGTCCTGACACTCCCGCTCACAACATGCTCAAATGAACGATTTTTCTCAATCTTGACATTTGTGAAGGATTACATTCGTACAACAATGGACAACGAGCGACTTTCGCGTTTGTTCCTTATGTTCTCTGAAAAGGCTGCAGTGAAGGAGCTCGATTTTGAAAAGCTTGTGGACGACTTCACAAAAATGAAGTCAAGAAGATATCAGTTGCTTAAGTAACTTCACGTAACTTTTAGTTTTAAATCTTTGTGGTAAATTTTCCATCCTGTAACGATTTTTTGGTCCCTAATCAGGTTGCAAAAGGCAAAATCTAAATAAATTACGTTGCTTTAATGTGTATTCAAAGACTAATTTGAAGAGCAGTCTACCAAACAGAGTTATTACATTTTGGGTCTGGACGGGGGCCCAAAATTGATCTTTGCTTCCCCCCTGAGGTTTTCTGAAATGGTACCACTGTTCGATCCCCGACGCTGCCTGGCTAGGCAACAAGTTTGCTACATGTCCTTGCTATGTGTCCTAAATCCTTAGAATATATTCCACTCAAAATGATCAAAAGGTAAAAATGTGCCTAAGTCGAGACATGGCCCATGGAGAATGAGGGAAATTACATGAAAGCAAATTTCGCAACTAGCTTATTCTTTATAGATATATTTTCATAGAAACAGTGGACGTTCTCATCCTTATTGAAACTTAAAGGATTTGAAGAATTTAAATGGGGAGATCCCCCCTTCCCCCTAAATCACTATTATTTTGTTTTTGCAAATGTAGAAATATCGTACCTTGTTTAAATTGAAATTATGAAAGGATTTCAGATCTGACAAATCAAACAAAGTCCAATCCAAGTACTGACTGAGTTTAAAACAAGACCAGTCCTGATTTAATCTCAAACAGAGCTAAATTCCAAACCAGTTTAAAAATAAGTTAAGTGCTGATTGGATAGAAAGATGATCGAATTCCAACTTTTAGAAGTTTTATCAATCAATCATTCCTTCAATTTATTTAAAGGATCAAATTCCAACTTTTAGAAACAATCTTAAGTCGTCAATCAAAACTGCACAAATTGAAACATGGTTTTTCTATTTTTATACTCCGTTTTTTTCCAATATCCATCGTCATTTTTTGTATTATACATATGTATGGATTGAAATAATTCCCAAACACTATAATTGTACTAGAGTTTAATAGTAAGTCAATCTAAGACTATGTACAAAATGTTTGTGAACAAATTTATATTATGCCAGCAGCTGGCCTTATTGCTTACCACACATTAACATTAGCGCTTAAATATTATAAATATCGATTGCTCGAATGTGTATCAGGTGCATTTGCTGCTTGGTCCGCTTTCCACAAGTATAATACCCACCAGGGCGATAGTCTTTTTGCATCATGGGCCATCATATTTAGATCAAAATTCTATTTTTATTATTGGAGGTTAAGGCTTGAAATAATTTAGATGACTGAAGAAAAATGTCTCTTAAAATTGCTCAATTTAAGAAAAAGATTAGATATGTATTACATCCAAAGCTTCAGTCAATTTTTATATGGGGTTTCTTGGAGACTTGGGGATTTGTTGTTCTTTTCTGTGCGTGTGTGTATCTGAGATTAAGTTATACGGCTTCTCCGCAGAAAGGAGCTGTCTTTCTCCTTTTTTTTCTTTTTTCACTTTTTATTTTCAAGTTATGTTAATTAAGTATTTCCCTCCCCATGGACAAGCTCTACTACTATGAAGGATTATTCATTATGTTGAATGTCTTATCTAGATAAAAATTTCATAAAAAATACAAAACACTCAAAGTCCAGCCGGTGAACTGAATTTATGCTAAACCAAACTAAGTTCTATTTCGCTACAAAAACGGTTTAATCCCTACTCAGTGTAAAATGACAATGGAGGAAAACGTAAAGCAACGAGAAGAATCAGGTAACTCACTGCTAGAGCAAAAAAAATCAAGGTGCAAATGATTCAGCCGAGACCTCTTCTCTCTTGACCTAAGCACAAGCAAAATAAAAAAAAATCCATGAAACAAATAAAAAGGTCAACCTTAAAAATAAAAATACAAAACCAACAGTCATTTTTTTCAGATAAATAATAATCAGACGGATTTTTTTGCCCTATTCTTAATAATTACGAATTATTGCTCATCTGAGAAGACGAGTCTCTATTTTTATTTTTTAGTTTGTTATTTAAAACAGAAATTTGAAACAAAGAATCGCCATCTCAGATCAACAGCAATAAGGTTTTCGTTTTTTTCGTCTGATTATTAGTAATTTTTAATTATTGTTCATCTAAAAAGCCTAAGTAGGTTTTGTTTCCTTTTATGGACTTTTAACTCCATTTTCTGTTATTTTTGTACCAGACACATTTGCATGAGACATACCCAATAAAATCTTAAAATAATGTAGTGTCCATTATGGGAGAGGGGGGGAGGCCCAAAGGCTCAAATTGGGACTTGGCAAAATAAGTTTCTGATAGACCCAAAGTCTTTGGTCAAATAAAATTTGTTGTAGCAAGTAATAAAAGGGTTTGACTTTAAATAAAGATACCTTGACATACAGTATTCTGAAATTCACCCATGGAAAATTTGATTTTGCAATATATTTTGAAAATCCGCTATCGTACAATGAATATAGCTATGTTGCTTTTATTGTAAAAAAACAAAAAATAAAATCTCTGATACCATTCAAAGAATTCACAAAATATGTTGCACGTTATAAGCCAGATTACATATTTGTTTACATGCAAACAAGATGAACCAAAACCTTAAATAAAATCCAAAATTTCAACTTGAGATCTGCTATAAGATTTCTAATAGAACATTAAAAGCATATATGTTTTGTAATGTGTAATGCAATCCTTTGAATTTTTTACTTTGGCGCATCATTCTAAAATAAAACTATTTTTTACTCTTCATCTAAATCTGTTAACAAAAAGATACTGCAACTTCACAATTATTTCCTTTAATGGTCCATGATTTAAGAATTTGAAACAATTAACAATGATCTAATTAAAGGAAGACCTGGGAAAAGTTGCGGAGGAGAGGGATGATTATAAAATATCTTAATTTAAAACTCTTATGGTTTTCTTATAATTCCATGTAATTTTCATGTCCTTCGCTATTTTTTGAATTGGAATGTAAGCTATTTTCGTTCCCTGTACACAGTCTCTCGGAAAATATTTATGGACACTGAAGGTTTAGCTTCATCATATACAGGGGGCTTGACTTAGGGAGCGGAGAGGGCCACTTTCTTCCCTAGATTCCCCCCCCCCCAAAAAAAAAAAAAATTGAAATATCCTCGTATTGGCATTTTCATTGAAAATGCCTTCATTTTTCTTTGTATTTTCATTGATGAAATTTTAAAAAGTAACAAAATTAGTGACAACGCTTCCTCAAGCGGATACGTCTCAGTCTTAAACATACACCTATTAAGTTTACGCAATTTCTGAAGTATAGAATTACCAGTTTTTAGGAAAATTAACTCTTGAACACACCAATACGGACTGAACTAATTTTTTGATAAGAATATTCGCCTGGTTTATCCAATGGTTAGTGGCAACTTAATTATATTTTGGAGGGAGAAATATATTATAATGAACGAAAATGAAAATGTATTGTGGTGGTAAAGTATTGAGAAGTTTTACCTTATATCACTACCTGCATCGCTGATTTGATCATCAGCTTTAACACTCGAAATTAAACTTCTTCTTGAAATAGTTCTATCATTGGGAACATTGCAGTTACAGAGTTCAAGAGTTTTTACTACGGTTTTATCAGCAAGTAGGTTTATAATCGAAGACTCTGAACCAGCATCTATTTCATAATCCAAACTAACTGACTCACTATTTTCACCTGTATATAAGCTAATTGCTGCTGCTATCTCCTCTATCTCGTGATTCTGATCACTTTCCGACTGTTCTAAAATTGGCTTAGATCGCTCTGGTGTATAATTTTTAGGTATTGGAGAAATAGAGGAATAAAAAGATTCACTATTGCTCATACTCTTGTTTTCTTCCCAGGCAGCCTTAGTTATTGTAATTGATGGGTTTTTTATATTGGGGGATGTGACTGAATCAACTTCGTAGCAGTGATTGAAAATGTGGCCAATCCTATTATTCTTGCTTGTTATGATACCCATACTCGATTACAGAGGACCAGGAGAGTAATTGAGACGTCGGAGTAGAAGGTGCTTCCCTAAATCAGAACAGATTATTTAGTTATATTCTTTAGCATGATCAGAAGGGTTTGTTTGTCAAGTTGTTTTGCCAGTGCAATAGCTCGATGTGTTAGACCCAGTTTTAGGATAAAAATTTAGAAATTTTTAAATTAATGAAAAAAATTATCTGAAAAGTAAACGTAAAATCAACCATTTCTTGGCAAAGAAATGTAGGTAGTAGCCAAAAAGTAGATTTTGGTTTGAAAAGAAAGAAAACATACATAGAAACTGTTTTTTATGGTGAATCCAAATATGTCAAATTCATTGAGTTTAGATCTATTCATCAAAACCTAATAGCGAAAGACATTTTGTATAATCGAAAAAAAGGACTAAGCTAAGTGCAAAAAGGGTGATGTTTTTGACAATCTGAGGGCTTTGGAGAAAGGATATCAATCAGGGGTGCCAATTGGGGTGGGACCTTTACTCCCCCTATATTTTGAAATTACCTTTTATTGAGTTTGTTTTCATGGGTTTTTGAATGAAAAAACCCATGCCTTTTTGCCTTTGTTTTTGAATTTTCATTAAGAATTGAAAAAAAACAACAAACTTTTCCCCTTCCTATATTTTGAAAATGCAGCTTGCATATGCCCTCTACATTTTGTACATTGGCATAAAGAAATCTATGAATTTCTAAGCCCAAAGTTCTTAGCTTTCAATGAGAGGTCCTACAGGTAAATGTGAAGAGAGGGAGCGAGCTTCCCCCCTAACCTCCCTAAATTCTTCATATATTTGGATTAAGCATTCAATATGGGTGCTGTGGAGTGACAACTCCCCTGTTGAATACTGCTTTTTGCTGTAATCAACGGTACGTAGAGTGACAATTGTCAATAGAAACCAAAATTTATAAAACTGAACTTGATTTTAAAAAACGTATTATTGATAAAATTATATATGTAAAAAAATATAAATTCATTTTTTTACATAAAAAATTCTCTTTACTTTGAAATTTACCCGTCAATAGTTATTTGAAGGATCATATATACATAATTACAGGAAAAGGTGGAAATAGATGAAATTTCAAAGCAAAATTCAATGTTTCAAGACTATGTCTGTAAAACATAAAATTTTGTGCCTAGTATTATGTTTGGGCTTACCCTGAATTTTATTTTCAAAGCAAGAGAAACTACATCTCAATTTTTTTTTCCTTTTTTAATAGAAATTATGAGCGACATTGTATAATCCAAAATAACAGGAAACCATCCATTATACGACAAAGGCTTTCTCATTTTCAGCTATCAGCCGTTTCATCGTAAGTTTGATCTATTCAATGCTTCATTGCAATGCTATAAAACAATAGCAATATGATTTAAGTCAAATTTTCATTGCACTGCTACTAGATTGAACAGGCCTATTTATTTTAAATTGTTTCAAAATCCTTGACATCTCTCCAATGGTGATCTAAAGTGGAATTCCTATATTAGTGCGGGTAAAAAGCGTTGAAAAACACCAGAATACTTCTGTGTTTAAGGAAAGCGCCAAAATTAGCTGAGATGTTCTTTTGAGCATGCTCTTTGATATGGCTCGATTACGAGCCATAATTTTTCCTCGGAACGCCGCTAGGTGGCTTGAAATCCAATTTCGCAGACGAAAATACGAGTTTGTCAAAATACAAAGACATGGTCGTTCAAACAGACTAGTTTGGGATAGTTTATGGCAGAGATTGTGAATATGAGCTTAAAACAACCTAAGTTTTACTGTAATGCCGCTAGGTGCCGCAAATCCAAAATGGCGGAAGAAAATAGGAGTTTATCAATATGAGATGACATGGCCGTTCTAATAGGCTAGTATGGGCTAATGGATGGCATAGACTCGGAATATGAAGTCAAAAATAACCTAAGTTTTACCTTAGAACCGCCAGGTGCCTCAAACTTAAATAATGGACGAAACCCTGAGTTTGTTAAATTGAGAAGACAAGACCGCTCAAATAGGCTAGTCTGGGGTAATCGATGGCACTGTTATATGAAAGTAAGACTGAAGTAAAATACCAATATCTAGAATTCCGTCCATCATTATGAACAATGATAAGAAAAGAAGCAGTTTGATACTAAACTTACTACAAAAAATACATAAGGTTTGCATGGAAAACCCGATATTCACAATAAAAAACAAACAATGCCCGTTAATTCAAACATAACACATTGCAAATGGCTTAAGTTTGCCTCCTTGTCGACTGCTTTCGTTCAACTTCTCATCTAGTGGTCAGTTTCATCTTTATTATATATGACGTAGATTTTGCCGGGCTCCTTGAAGGGTAGGTGTTTTCTATTTCTTATAATTTAAATAGAAAAGTGAATTGCTGGTTGAAAACGATGTATGCGAGACATTACTCAGGGATTAACGGAACGTATTGTTCTTGCTTGTGTCGGCAAGTAGTTATTCCTTATTAGTTTGACAGACAGCACCATCTACTATTACCGCAAACCGAACTGTTACCGAGCACACAAATCCAATTGAAGTGGATAGAATTCCTGCAAGTAGATGCAAAAAAAAAACAGATTTCGCCATCTACTATACAACAAACCGAACTGTTACCGAGCACACAAATCCAATTGAAGTGGATAGAATTCCTACAAGTAGATGCAAAAAAAGCAGACTTCGCCATCTACTATTACAGCAAATCGAACTGTTACCGAGCCCACAAATCCCATTGAAGTGGAAAGAATTTCTGCAAGCAGATGCAAAAAAACAGACTTGTTTAACTTGCTGTCCTATGCTGTTGTGAAAAGGTCTCCAACGTCAAAACGAGTATATGGCACTATTTGAAACACGTGCATAGCTAACCAGGCATTCAAAGAGCAGAAACTTATCCAGTTATGCTCACAAGAAGAGTCTGACACCCACCTTTTGCTTCACGATTTTAAAGCAGTCTTGCAAGGACATGCGTTGGTTCTCATATGAACAGTGGACACAGACGTGATTGTGATTGTGACCTCATGCTTTAATCGCATTGGAGTATCTAAAATATTTTTTGCGTTTGGTGTCGGTACCAACCTAAAGTAAGTTCCCATTCACAAGAGAGTTCGATAGCTCGGGCTGATGAAATCACAGGCACTTTCGTTCTTCCACGCGTTTACAGGATGTGATACCGTTTCTTCTTTTATCCACCACTCAAAGAGGCAGTTCTTTGCGACTTGGCAAAATATGCCAAGACTGACGGAGACTTTCCTTCAAATGTTAAACCAGCCTTCCCAAGTAACAGAAATGCAAGTAAACGATCTTGAACGCTTTGTCATGAAGATATACGACGTAAAACAAGACTGTGAGGATGTTAATAAATTTAGAAAATAAACGTTTCTAGGACAAAAGACCAAGAACATGCAGAGACTTCCTCCAGCTAGTGCTTCGCTTTACAACATATCCTAAAAGCTACAAAACAGTGAGGTTATGTGTGGAGTTGCAGACTGAAATCAACACCCGCCCTTCCCATTTTTCTTACTTTGGCTGGGTCAGAGGCACCGATGGAAAGTGGTTTCCCTATTGGTTAGATTCTCTTCCGCCAGCGTCAAAAGTCTGTCACGAGACAGTGCGTTGTGGTTGCGAAAAGGGGTGTGAAAGAAGGCGCCGCTGCAGGAAATTTGACCTTAACTGTAGCCCACTATGCTGGTGCAAATCAAAGTGCTTTAATTGTTGAAAATGTGATTATTTTTGTTTACCACAAGATTTGATTGATCTCTTAGTGTTCCTGATAAAATTACAATTCTTAAATGCTTTAAACCGTCCATTTAGCTTCTGTTGATTCATTTACAAAAGTTAAGAGATGAAGAGCTAACAAGTATTTTATTGATTTTCGTTTAGCATATATGAACAAAAGCCATAAATTGAAAGCATGCTGGTCTCATACTTAGGGAATTTGTACTGTACAGACTGTGCTGCTATTAATATAATATAATATATATTGAAAACCCGTCGTATACAATAAATGTACAATGACAGAGTATACAAAAATACGAAAAGAGGGAACAAAACGATAATAATAACAACAAAAGCAACAACTTCTTAAATAGTATACAAAATAGTACGAAAAGTGGAAACTGAAAGATAGCATACTCAAAGATTACAACAGAAACAGCAACTTCTTCGAAAATAGCAATAAAAACAACAACTTTTGAAAGGAGAAGAAAAAAAAAAAAAAAAAAAAAAAAAAAAAAAAAAAAAAAAAAAAAAAAAGGGAAACAAAAGGGAAAATTAAACAAGCAAACTTGCCCACTCGTGCTTTAGAATTGCTGGTTTTGTTTTTTGCCGGCTAATAAGTGTCTGAACAGCTAGATTTGGGTCCGCTAGGTTATAGCGCCGAATCAGAAAACTATTTTTTGTCCAAGGTTGCAATTTTAGTAGGTACTTTGCAAAACGGAAAAATATAGAGCGGATTTTAGACTTTTCACGGTTTGCCAATAAATTCCAGAAAGGGGTCACATATAATATATGTGGCAGAGCGGTAGCGTTGTAAATACTTGCCAGTAGTGGACGGTTAAATCTCAGAGTGGATTTAACAATCAAAGCATAGGAGCTGGATATTCGCCGTTCAAGATGTGAGATCAGGAGAGAACGGGTATGCTGTAATGAGGAACCTATTGGAAGCCCCAGATATACTATTTTATCAACTGGTTTTACTGAGCAATCACCTAGTGTGATATTAGTAGGAGGGTCATTCTTCCAATTATAAAGCAAAACTTCCGACTTTTGGGAGTTAAATCTCAGACCGACTTTCTCGTAGTTGGACTGCAGACATGAGAATATTTCTGAAAGGCGGTTAAGCGTCCGACTGAGATTCAGCGTGTCATCGGCATAGCACACTAGGGAGATGTCAATGGAACTGAGAATGCATGATGAAGGACAGCTGTCTTGAGGTTCAATAATGTAGTTATTGAAGAAATTGGGGGATAAAACTGCTCCCTGACGGGCACCTTTATGGACTGGTATCAAAGCTGACCGTGGGGCTGGCGGAAGGCCTTTATCGGGAGGGAGCTTGAGTCGCACGCGAAGGTGAGAATAAATATCACGGAAAGCCCGGATGATATTTGAGTTCACTCCTCTTTTAGCTGAGTTTAGCCGCATACGTGCATGAATCAATGAATCAAACGCTCTCTGCAGGTCTAAGCCCCCGATCGCTAGACTTTCTCCTGATTTGTGTGCATCCAGGAGTGCATATGCAACGACATGGAGCGCTTCCGCACAACCAATGCCGCGTTGGAAACCGAATTGTCTTGGTGGACTACAACACAGTTTTTCAAACTCATCTACGAATAAAAGTTCAAATAACTTGCAGAAAGTGGTAGCAACCGTGATTGGACGGAAAGAGGAGCATTGCATGGTAACTTTTCCTTTTTTAGGAACTGGCGTAAGATCTCCAATTGAGAAAGTGGTTGGCACAATACCCTGAATGAGGATAATCTGCATTAGGAGGGTTACATGACTAATGAGAGCGGGCCCACCACTTTTTAGATGGAGTGCATTGATCCCGTCAATCCCAAAAGATTTTTTAGGTTTTAGGTGAGAGATGGCCCTACATACAGCTCCCTCCGTTACAAGATAATCACTCCGAGGACAACTATCTAAGAAGTCGTCCAACTCAGCTTCGTATCTTTCGTTGAGGGCTGGGTCAGGAGGCGAAAATTCTGACCCATAATATGCGTACCATTCAGAATCAGGGATAGCAGATGCGGATAAAGACTCATCGCTTTTAGAGGAAAGAAAACGCCAAAGGAGAGAAGGATTAATTTTGGCCCGTGTAGATTCGATATCAATCATCTTTTTTCTGTGAGCTTTTAGCTCCTTTGCGAATTTTCTTTTTGTGAGCAGGCGGATTGAATTGACTACCCCCGAACGGGGTCGTCCACAAGAAACCCAAAGTTGAAGCCAAAATTTAGACTTAGAATGGGTATCCACTAACTCTGGATTTTTAGACCAGCCTGGAAGGGTATGATGACGGGGTCTACTTAGAGGGACGGCAGCTTTTTCAGCACAGCGAAGGGCATGGCCAATTTCTGCGCAATAAAAGTCAACTGATAGTTGTGTTTCCTCCCTTGAAAGAGCAGTTAATCCAGAGAGAAGATGGAAAGGGACACGGATCTTACTAAGGACTCTGGCGGCTTCTTCTTGAAATAAAACAGGGTTAATTTTGCGCCAATCACGGCGAGACCTAGGAGGCGTTTTTGAAGTTGTTTGCGTTTGTGTATCTGAGCTGTGGCAAGGAATATTGGCTGAGAACTGTATTGGTAAGTGATCAGACAGCTGAAAATCAAGCACAACCTTGACAGGCGAAATCCTGAGATTTTCGGACGCAACGACGTGATCGAGATCTGATGTGGACATTGAGGTGTGTACATGTGTAAAATTTAAATCTTTGCACTTGAGATCAAACTGGTCTCCAAAAATACTAAGCAACAACGTAGAACGTAAAGACCTAGATAAGAGCGGTTCATTCAAGTCGCAATTGAAGTCACCAACTAGTATGCATTCAAGGCTTAAGGATCTAATACGGTTAATACACTGGCCGAGTTTATCACTAGAATAAGTAAAAGCACGCTCCGAACGCTCATCATGGTAATTTGTAGGCAAATATACATTAATAAAAACACAGCCCTCAACACGAATCGCCAGAAAATTATCATTGACTTCAAATACACTAGATCTTAGAGTCGAACGAACAAAAGTGGCAATACCACCGGAGGGTCGCCCTTTTCCACTTAGCTGCTTCGCTGAAACTGAATAGACCGATACTGAACTATTAAAACTAAGAATACTTTTACTGCGGCTTGTGACGAAATGTTCTTGTAAACAGACAACTTCATTTTGCTCAAAGACAACATCTAAGATCGGAATTTTATTCGTGAAAGAGCCATTAATGTTCCACGATAAACATTTAACTGCATAAGCTTCAGATGTCATTTCTTTTGTGGATTACTATTTGAGGGACATTTTACACTGTAACACGTGTGACTGCCGATTTTGCATTCAACGCAGAATGTCGGCTGTCTGCATGGTTCATCTCGCGTAGAACGATGTTCACTTGAGGCACATCTAGAGCATACAGGCTCAGCCGTACACTGGGAAGCGAGATGACCGATTTTGTGACAGTTATAGCATCGTCTTGGCAAGAACTTAAACGGATCAGCAGGTAGACGCTCGTAGCCGATAATCACCGAAACACTCAGAAATTGTTGGAGCTCACTAAGAGTGTTAAAATACACTTTGAAAGAACGGGATTTTCCGCACTGTTCAGTCTTCGTACTATTCGGTATTAGATTTTTTAGTCCTTCACAGTTTATATCCTCAGGGACATTTCGAAGCACAGCTATGTGCAGGGGTTCTCGAACAGTAATTTTGAGATCGGGCTTGGAAGATTTCGCTTTCTCAACGATTTTCGCTGCTGCAGCTTTCGACCTGACCACTAGCTTCCATTCGTTTGCAGATTTGCGAAGTTCACTAATGTCATTTGTATTTTCACAGAAACTGTCTATGAAAGCTTTCCGGTCATTTGGGCCATTGAGCTCCTTGGGGGGATTTTTCAAGACGACAGAATAGGTAGAGTTTCTGGGCTTGGACGTTTCAGGTGCACTACGACTGCTTGTGAAAATACTGGTGGCTGGAGCGGACTGGGTGGCCAAAAAATTATCAAGCTTCCGAGAGAGTTCATTTACTTTGGCAGTAACTGTTGCATTCACCGCATCTCCGATGACCGGAACCGAGCAGGGGTTAAAGATGACAAATTTTGGCATGCTCACATTATTTTTCGCAGCTGAAACTAGAATTTTGCATATTTCAATGATATTGTCTTCATCTTTAGAGTAGGTCACAAGACGATTCGTAATATTCAACTCAGTATGAAGGATTCGCTTTGCCTTTATAAAATCTTCATGTGTATAGAAAGCAACACACGCTTTTACGATACACTCCAATTTTATTCCATCTGTTAGTGCTCTCGTTACACAATTCAGTAACGGATTCAAAATAATTTTTTCACTTTCAGCCATCGTAGTTCTAAGCGTAATTAAATCTTAAAGTAAAGTCACAAAACAATGACTTGCCCGCAAGGGGGCTTTTTTAAGTCCCCCCACTTTCCAACAAACGCCTTCTAATGAAATAATTCAATCCAAATGAATAGCAGAAATTCACTTACGAGAGAAGTAAGGGAAGCGTTGGAGGCTGCCTACCTTGTCCCCGCAATTTAAGGGGCAAGCCCAGCGGGTACCACGGCTCTTGCAGACAACTCTCTCACCCCTCTTCTGCCTACTTCTCTCCTGTCACTTTTATCGCAGCGTAAATGCCTATACTGTTCCGAAAACTATTTTTGATTTTTGGCTTATTTCGTATCGTATGTCCAATTTATATTCGTATTGCTTAGTTTGATGGCTTTTCTCCAATTGTGAAAAGTCTATAATCCCTGAAGGTCACTGAATTAATTGATGAACTTAGAGCAGGAATATAGGTCACTGTAACAAAGCCAATTGTTATTACGAAATGATAAATTACTTCACTTGAAAAATAGACTGGTTTAATAATATCCGAGATTAGATGTGTTCACTCTGAACTCTGAATGACAGGGGTATATTTAAAACTTTTGCATTAATTACTCCACTCCAGTTTTTTATATCGGGATCATGAACCTGGTGTGATCTGGAAACCTGACATTTTCTTCCGCCATCTTCAATTTTAGAACCCAAGCAGAACAACAGGTCAACTAATTATAGACCCCAAGTGGATCAACGATACAAGCGAGGTATAATTATTTAGATATAGGTGCATTTTCAGAATCTGAAGTATCGATTGCTCCTAATTTGTCCATTTGAAGTTATTACTTCTTGTTTTAGCAAAACTTGCATTTTTTTCGGCCGCCATCTTGAATCTGAAATGCCTAGCAAAGCTATAGTACAACGTAGATTAGTTTTACGTTCATATTCGAAACTTCTATTATTGACTACCCCATACTATCCTATTTGAGCGGTCATATCTTCTCATTTTGACAAACTCATATTTTCAACCACCATCTTGGATTTGAGACACCTAGTGGCACTACAGTGCAACTTAGGTTACTTTTAAGCTCGTATTCAGAACTTTTGCTATGTATTACCCCATACTAGCCTATTTGAACGGCCATGTCTTCTCATTTTGACAAACACGTATTTTCGTCCGCCATCTTGGACTTCAAGCCACCTAGTGGCATTCCAAGGAAAAATTTCGCTTGTACAATCTAGCCTTATTAAAGAACATGCTTGAAAGTACATATCAGCCAATTTTGGAGCTTTCTTCAAACACGGAAGTATTTTGGTGCTTTTTGCGCGCCCTATATTTCCAGCTTGGTTAAAAATTGTAGCCAGATGCTTCAAAGTGTTTTTTCTTGTCCCATACCTCGGTTAGAGTTGCTTGAAAAAAATTCACTTTCAGTTGATGATATTTTATCACATCAGATAGGTCTCCATTTTCAAGATCGAGTTGATGAAAGCCCAAAGCCACTCCGTCCTAGCCACTACGTTCGCTTTGAAGAGTTTGGTCAAATTAAAAAAAGATGAATAGTTTGTGTGTTGCTCAATGGAATTGTCACATAACGTTGGCTTTTGAAGAAATAGTTCAGTTTTTAAGTAACATTGATGGTGTGATTGATGTTTTTGGAATTTGTGAATCATTCTTGAGTATGTATAGTCTTCTCTATTCCTACTCTTTTCCAGGTTACCAACTGGTATCAAAGTCGCGGCAGTCAATGGGGCGCGGGGGACTTGTGTTTTTGGTGAGAGAGGTATTCAATTTTAAGGAGAGAGAGGACGTTTATTTATGGCATGAAGGTAAGATTGAAGTATTTTCTATTGAGATTGAAATAGATAAAGGTAAAAAGTCAATTGTTTTCCTGGTTTATAGACTCCCTGGTACTCACCCGGAGGAATTTCTTCAGGAGTTTTATCAGCTTTTAAGTAGGGTCATAGTCGATCGGAGTGCGTTATTCTGGGTGATTTAACTTTGATTTATTTAATTTAAATGGTTCTAATTTAGAATTTTGAAATCTTGCATTATCTCAAGATTTGTACCCAGTGAATCTGATTCCTTCCCGTATCACTTCTCAGTCAGCAACATTAATTGATAACATATTTGTTTCTTCAAATCTATTGAGGCAAGCATTCTGTGATGTTCTCTTTCAACTTGCGTCTGACCACCTCCCGATTGTTTGTATGATAAATAGTATTAAAACTTTGGCTAAAAACCTAAGTAAAAGAGTTTATAGAGATTAGAGAAATAATAACTTGAGAAAACTGAAAGAGCAAGTTAGTACTATAGTATGGGATAAAGTTAGCGAAGAGCAAAATGCTCTTCTTACTACCATACGGTACTACCACACGGTCATTATTTAATCTCAGACCGATTTGATCCGGGGGGTGGGGGGACCCCATTTCAAATTAAAAAATGTTGTAAATAAAAAAATGTCATATTATTTAAAGTGTACTGTTTAATAAATGTTGTATTTTTTGTTATAAATAAATAAATAAATAAAAGTCTATTTATTAAAGTGCTTTTTTCCTAGTGCTTATTTAAAATAAATTTTTATGTTTTTCATATAAATAAATAAATAAAAATAAAAAAGTGCATTTTTTTTATTTAATGTGCTTTTTTGTGTAATGTATTATTTGTAAAGTGTTGCTTTTATGTTAATAATAAAAGAAAATATGATTCTTTTTTATTTTATTCTCATTATTCTTAAACGGAGTAGTACTAATAGGGAAATTATTTAGTCATTATACATCTATAGACTACAGTTAGTTGTAGGTGAACTGTTGAAGGGAACAGCAATATATATATCAATTTAAAACACCATTCAGATCGTTTCTCTGTGGTCCACCAATGTCAGGCAAAACGACACCCTTACCTAAAATAATTAAAAATCGTGATAAAATGCTTATGGAAAAGCCGAAAAAAATCTACTATTGTTACAGTATTTGATAGGAGTCATATGATTAAATAAAAGCTATTGCTATATTGGGCGTGCAGATACAATTCGTACAGGGGCTTGATGTTATCAACATTATTGAACCAAACTCTTGGCTGATTATTGACGATTTAGCTGAATCCATTGAACAATGGTCCCAGGAAAAGCTTCAACTGTTCACTGTTCGCTCTCATCATGAACAGATTTCCGTTACTCTAGTTCTACACAATCTCTTTCATTAGAGTAAATGTATGCGAACACTTGCTTTGAACTGCACCTACTATATTATCTACAGAGTTGTTCGTGATTCTAGCTCGTTAATAACTCTCAATAAACAAATTTACCCCGGCACCCCCAAATTTCTACTTTCAGCGTACAATCAGGCAACTTATAAACCCTACGGTTATATCCTATTGGATATAACTAGCTATGCCCACATGTCCGAGGGGGGGGATCTTACCCCGGAGTTGGCCAATGTGCATTACATTATTATATGGATATGCCGTCTTCACTATTATTATCACTATCATGTGTCTTGAACATACGTTTAATGGAGATATAGAACATTAGCTGTACAGGAACTAGATTATTATTTATCGAGGATTTAAGGTTTCTAGGGGTGGGTTAGTTCCCTATTTTCCTTTACGTTTTATTTTACTCTTCTTTAAATCATAAATACAATTAATCAAGTATTCAAAAAAAAATTTATTGAACATTTAATTCAGTTTTGGTACTCGTATTTAATTCTATTCAAAATTTTATCATGACCAGTTTTTATTTGATATCCATTCCAAGGTATTAATTCATACCTGAGTGATCTCTATATTAATTAAGTAATTAATAAGAATTCAACAAAATTTGTCTTTTCTTCAATCGATTAGCTAGCTTAAACCTGCCAGTAGAACTTCTTTTGTAATCTAGGGTTAATTTTTGCTGTTAAACAAGATAGTTTTGTGGTGGGTCCACTTAACAATGGCGGTCAGGAAATGGGTTTCAGCCGCTTGCCGGGGCTACTGCTTTCATTCATCTTATACCACCACTTCAGGACGGGGATTCTATATAGTTTAATCTCTTTATTTTTATGAACTAGCAGGCAATATTATTTATAATCTTCTCTTTTCAACCACTCAGGCGTGTTTTTACATCTTCTTAGATTAACCTGGGCAGATCATTATTTTTATGGTTGCGGTGAAAGTTTGATTCTAGCTGGGCTGTTTATTTTTTCTTCGGGTCATATGCGAGATACCAATCAAGTTCGGTGGTGCAGTGATTGGTATTATTATCTACTTCTTAGGTATAGCGATTGAGAGAATAGGGGGATCATCCTGTGCCAGCATCCGCGGTCATACAGGAGCCTAAAGTAAACATTTTAGGTGAATAGGAGAGTTTTGGTACAAGAGAGTTTTGTATCAACAAGGGGGGAAATCTGTACTCAAGTTAAATTTCTTGGTTAAAGCATCTTTTAGGTAGTCAAACGACTAGGATTAGATACCCTAGTAGTCCAATCTTAATTAACTCGGGTAGTATTATTAAACCTAAAGAATTTGGCGGTTTCTAAACTTACTAGAGGAACCTGCCCCGTAAACGATAACCCACGAAGAAATCAACCCAAACTTGTTATCCAGCTTATATACCGTCGTTTAGGGGATTAAACAAATAGATCTTCTTAAGAGCTTAGGCTAACAAATCAGATCAAGGTGTAGCTTATGTTTGGGTGAGGGTAGGTTACAATGAGAAATCATACGGAATCCTTGTATTATTACAAGGCAGAAGGTGGATTTAGAAGCAAGACTTAACACGCTGAATAAAGCCCTGAGAAATGTACACATCGCCCGTCGCTCTCTTGTCCGAAGAGATAAGTCGTAACAAAGTAGGTGCACCGGAAGGTTCATCTTGAAAGAGGGGAGGGAGTTTGAATAAACATCTTATTTACACTAAGAAGATACTTTAGAGTGCTCCCTAAACTTACATTTATTTAGCTATTTAAAACAATATTGTATAAGTAAAAGAATTGAAACTAATCTGTAAATGAGTACTGAAAAGGAAAACCTTACTAATTCTAAGGAAGTCAGTTTCTGTACCTTTTGTATCAGGGTTTATTTAATTTTGATCGGTATCGTCCAATCCCGAAATAAGGTGATCTACTTTAATTAAAAATGACTGTTTCATAAGTCTGTTTAAGATTAGAGTCGTTGTAAAAAATATTTCGTACCTCTATATCTGGTTGGCAGAATACTCCTTTAGGGTACTCCGTAAGGAACATTTTCTAGGGGATGAGCTCTAGAAAAAGTTGTATTAAAGTATCATTAGTGGGACAAAGAGGCTTCAACGTTGCCGAGGTGTAATAACCATTCTCACTAAAATAATAATTTGAAATTAATCAATATAAACTAGCCGGTGCTTATTATCAAAATTTAGCAGTCAGAATGATAAAATTAGTAGAATTACAAAACGATAGTAGAATCTATTCTAGAAAGATCGGAAGGAATTCGTCAACTTGCCTCCGCCTGTTTAACAAAAACAAAGCTTCCTAATTCCAGTAGGTCGGGCCTGCCCACTGATTAATTATAGGGCCGTGGTATACTGACCATGCGAAGGTAGCATAATCATTAGCCTCTTGATTGGGGGCTAGAATGAATGGTCTGACGAGAGGCAGCCTGTCTCCCCTACTAAATCGAATTTAATCTTTAAGTGAAAAAGTTTAAATATCCTTGGAGGACGATAAGACCCTATAAGAAGAAGAAGAAGAAGGATTTAATGAAAAAAAAAACATATCAACAAAAAATTATTGCTGCCTCCCCTAAAAAGCAAAGCTTATCCGTGGGGGAGGTAGAGAAAAAAAATCCTTAAAACAAAGAACACTTGGCCACCGACACCACTAATACCATCACACTAAACAATAAATACAAAATAATATCATATATTATACTTCCTCTGGGAACATCATATCAACAAAACTCCCACAATAAATAAATCAATTAATCAGTCAAAACTCATATTCAGCAAAAAGCAGTTCCTTAATGATTTTTCTAAAAATATTGGGGTCACCAATAGTCTTAATATCACTATTCAAACTATTCCATTTCCGCGTACCTCTATAAAAAACAGAAAAACATGAACGGGAAGATTTACCTCTAGGTACACAGAAGTCCGCGCTACCCCTTGTATCATGAGAATGAAGAGTAGACCTAATGGACAATAAATCACCAAAACAACGAGGCTGAACATCCTGCTGCAGTCCAAAAATAAACCACAATACATAGAATTCTCGAAGGCCTGCAGCCGGCAAAATTTTTAAAGTTGGGTAAATTTCTCGAACAGACATACGTGGAGATATACCGGCTAAAATTCTTACTGCATGATTTTGTAGAACTCTTATTGGTTTTAGGGTAGAAGAAAAAGTGGAGAGCCAAATACTTGAACAATAAAGTATATGCGGGTGTATTAAAGAAAAGTAAAGATGGCGAAGGACAGACTTGGGAAAACAATGTTGAAGTTTCTTCATTATACCGAGATTTCTTGCCAGAATTTTGCTAGTTAAAGTAACATGTTCCTTAAAAGATAGAATTTCATCTATTACAATCCCAAGGTATTTAAAAGACGCAGTCCGTTTTATAACGCCATTGGGCATATCTAATTCCTTGATCCATGGGTAAAATTTTGATGATCGCGAGAAAATAATAAAGTTAGACTTAGCCATGTTAATCCATAATTTATTTACCCTCAGCCATGCTGTAATTCCATTAACTGATTCCTTCATGGAAATCTGCAGCAGCTCCGCTGTCTTAGCTGTGCTAATGGCTTGTGTGTCATAAGCAAAAAGTGAAACTTTTTCATTAGTCGGGTTTACCGTTAGTTCATTTATTCTATAGCAAAAATTATTTAGACAATTTGGTAAATCATTAATAAATATCAAGAATAACATAGGACCGAGAACTGATCCTTGCGGAACACCTATTTCAATACGCTTTTTTTCGGAAGAAGAATCATTTAGTTGGACATACTGATAACGATTACTTAAAAAACTTCTTAAAAAATTTAATTATTTACCCCTCAAACCATACACCTCACACTTCTTAAGTAGAAGTTCATAATCCACAGTGTCGAAAGCTTTCATCAGATCTAAAAATATAGCACCTATTTTGAAACCTTTATCTAATACATCATTAATAATAGTTGTCAAATAAATCATCGCCTGTTTCGTTTTCCTTTTTCTACGGAACCCAAATTGTGTCTCTACCAGTAACTTATGATCCTCCAAAAAACTCCTCATTCTAATACTAATACACTTCTCTAAAACACGGGAAATAATGGGTAAAACAGATATCGGTCTATAGTTTCCTGGGTCATTTTGAATACCACCCTTATGAATTGGGGTTATACGGGCAACTTTAAAACAGTCTGGGAATTTTCCTTGACGAAAACACTCATTAATTAACCCACATAATACTTCAGCTATAACAGAAAAATACATTTTAGTGTTTTTAGAGTAATATGATCGCTACCAGATGAATTACTACGCAACCCCTAAATAATTTTTTTAATTTCATCAACTGTTAGAAGTCTAAGGTGAAGAGACACATCAATGGGGTCCCTCAGTAAGGACTCGGACGTTGGGTCACCACTATCAGGCACAACTGACATAGCTAAATTCAGACCAATATTCGAAAAATAACTCTGAAATTCATTGCATATGTCCTTTTCAGAATTCAAAGTCTTTCCCATTACACTAACTAATTCATCAGGTACACTATTTATTTTTAATCCAATCACTTCTTTTATTAGTCCCCAGGTTTTCTTAGGGCATCCTTCGACCTCCTTAAACTTTTTCTCAAAATATTTCTTTTCTTGCGTCGGGTTAATTATTTGAGCTCTAAACATTTTATCTCTTACATTTATTTGCTTCAAAATCACAGGACTAATCCAAGGTTTTTTACTTGAGTGCTTTCTATTAAACGGTTTCAATATGACTACTTGACTTATCAAACTCTGCAACTTTTCATAAAATAAAACAAACTTTGAATTTGCGTCCTGAACTTCGCCTAGAACATCGTACCAATCCACCTTTTCTATATCATTTTTAAGTTTTACCATCGCACTTTTACTGATCACTGGAATCCTTGATTTTTTGCCTTTAACCACCTTCGTGACAGTTCTAAAGCTAGCTGAAACTCCAAAGTGGTCAGATACATCGTTGATAAGGACCCTGGGAAGACTCAAGGGTACATTAGAAAGGATGTTATCCAGAAGCTTAGCTGATGTTCCCGTAATTCTTGTAGGGATATTTATACAAGGATGAAACCCATTGGATAAACTTCTATTAATAAATTCAGTGCTAGCAGATGACTGATCAATAAGGTCAATATTAAAATCCCCCATAATAAAACATGGCATAGAGTTAATCGGAAGTTTCATTAATTGTTCTTCAAATAGGTCCATAAAGTCATGGAGCAGGCTCTGTGGAGGTCTATATACTACAACAATACAAAAATTCAAATTCTCTCTAGTTATATGTAAAACAAAACACTCGCAAACTTTCTCTCTATATATTGTAAGATCTTCTCTTATTGAAACCTTATAATCAGTTTGAATGTAAGCTGCTAGGCCTCCATGTTGGTAATACTCGCGATTCCTTACATATAAATTATAACCAGGGATATGTAGTAATTGCGAGTTATTATCATTTAACCACGTTTCAGTTAAAACTATCACCTGAAAGACATTAGTATTTATTATAGATGTTTACATTTAGCTCTTTTACTCAACGGCGGGTAAAAAGGCAAAAGAAAAGAATGTTTGGTTGGGGCGACATTGAGAGAAGAACAAACGCTCAAGAATATGTATATACACAAATAAGTGACCATTGATCCTCAGATGAATATAGAACAAGTTACCTTAGGGAGAACAGCGTAATTCTTTTTGAGATTCCAAATCGACGAAAGAGTTTGTGACCTCGATGTTGGTTCAGGGACCCTATTTGGTGCAGCAGCTTAGTCAGGTAGTCTGTTCGACTATTAAATCCCTACGTGATCTGAGTTCAGACCGGCGTAAGCCAGGTTAGTTTCTACCCCCAAGACAAACTCAACCGAGATAGTACGAAAGGACCTTTCGGGGTTTTATAAGCTTGGCAGGTAAATGCATTAGATTTAGGATCTATTTATAAGGACACCTTAGCTGATAGCTCAGGCATAAATGATTTATTTTATCTTCCTCCAAGTAGTTATGGTCTTAGTCTCAGTTGCTTTTTTAACACTACTAGAACGAAAAGTTTTAGGATATATTCAATTACGAAAGGGCCCAAACAAGGTTGGGGTCTTGGGAGTACTTCAACCGTTCTCTGATGGAATCAAACTTTTTAGAAGGGAGGTATCACTTCCGTTGATTTCAACTTTACACCCTACCTTGTAGCTCCCGTGTTTAGTCTCTCTCTTTCTTTCTTTTTATGGACATTAATTCCTTTCATATCTTTTGGGGCAAAATTTAGTCTATCGTTCCTCTTGGTTATTTGTGCTATAAGAGTGGGGTCTACAAAATTATAGTGGCGGGTTGATCTTCTAATTCTAAATATTCCTTATTAGGAAGAATTCGGGCAGGGGCCCAGACCATTTCTTACGAAGTATCTTTGATAATTATCATTCTTTCCCCCTTAATACTGTTTAAAAATCTTGACTTAGCAGGATATTTAACTAAGTCTTTATATCTAGGGTGGCCCGTATACTTATGCCTTCCGTTAAGAATCTGCTGATTTATTACAATCCTGGCAGAAACTAATCGCACCCCTTTCGATCTTGCCGAAGGCGAGTCCGAGTTAGTATCTGGCTTCAAAACAGAATATATAGGGGTGGTCTTTGCACTTATCATGTTATCAGAGTATGTTAGCATTCTCTTTATATCTCTATTATTCAGCGTTGTCTTCGGGGGGATAAGTTTTTTAATATTTTCTTCAGTTCTTTATTTTTATCTTTGAAAACGGGGATCCTATCCTCGCTATCGCTATGATAATTTAATAAATTAATGCTGGAAAAGCCTCCTACCGGTATCTCTAATATTTCTTTGTTTTTACTGAAGACTCTGCCAAGGTGGTTAATAGTAAAGACCCCTGGTTGTGTGATAAACCTTGTTCTGCTTTCAAAACAGATGCTTTAGTCAGCCAAGGGGCCCCATTAGATAATTTTGTCATTTACATTAACCATAATGGGAGTAAACAGGAAATAGGAGAAATAGAGACGTGTGAGGAGCTGTCCCAGGGCAATATAAGGTTCCTCTACTGGTCGTGCCCCAATCCATGTAAGGAGTAAAAAGACCGAAACTCAAGATCAAAACAGAGGTTGGGCAATGTAATAAAATTCAAGTCCCCGAAATTTAGGTTTAAACGTGTAGGGAAGAGAAATGAGAATAAGAATAGAAGAGATGAGTGCAATTACTCAGCCTAACTTATTGGGGATGGATCGGAGGATAGCATACGCAAATAAGAAATATCATTCCGGTTGAATATGAGCTGGAGTGACTAACGGGTTGGCGGGGATAAAATTGTCTGGGTCTCCAAGGAGGTACGGGCTAGTTAGAGAAAGTGTAACAAGAAGAAAAACAAGGATTATGAAACTGACGGTATCCTTAATAGTGAAGTAGGGGCGGAAAGGAAGCTTATCTAAATTAGCATTAATTCCTAGAGGATTATTGGAGCCTCTTTGATGAAGTAACAAAAGAAGAACCATGGTCAAGCCTGCAACTAAAAACGGAATCAAGAAATGAAAAGTAAAAAATCGCGTAAGAGTGAGATTGTCTACTGCAAACCCCCTTCAGAGCCATTGACCTACATCATTGCCAATGTAGGGTACTGCCGACACTAGATTGGTAATCACAGTGGCCCCTCAAAAGGATATTTGGCCCCATGGGAGGACATAACCTAGAAAGGTGGCGGCTATGACTAGAAATAAAAGGTTAATTCCTGTCATCCATGTTTCAAAGTAGTGGAACGATCCATAATACATCCCTCGGCCAATATGAAAGTAGATACAAATAAAGAAAACGATGCCCCGTTGGCGTGAACGGTTCGGAGAAGTCAGCCGTAGTTAACATCTCGACAAATATGGGTGACCCTAGAGAATGCCAAGTCGACTCTCACGGTGTAGTGTATTGCCAAAAAAAGATCAGTGATAATTTGAACGATTAGACAGAGTCCCAGCAGGGATCCAAAGTTCCGTCAAATAGAAATATTGGCTGGGACAGGGAGGTCAACTAGAGCGGAATTGACAATTTTTAGGGTTGGTTGTGTCTTACGTAAAGATAACATTGTAATACTAAATAGATGATGCGGTTTAGATCATCGATCGGAGAGGCTTCTTATTTCCATTCAAAAAATCAATAACTAGCAAAAGAGCTAAAAACAAATAGACTACCACAAACGAGTAAGTGAGGAGGGAAAGATGTCTAATATTGAAGTTGATCAGTATATAGTCAGTAGCACATTGATAGACTAATGGGGTATTTATAGTCGTTCTAGTTTTAGTTAGAATCATTATAGAAATAACAATTGTAGGGACGGTTCATAGGAAAGAGGTTAATTCAATAGTAAATTTCTCGTTAGCGCTTAGGGAAGATACATGAATAAATATCACTAGGATTCCTCCTAAGAAAATTAAGAAATGAATTAAAGAAATCCAGAGAGAAATTCTTTTAAATGAAACGCAGACCAATAAAGTTTGCAGAAATAAGAATAAAGTAAAAGCAAGAGGGTGGTTGAGTAGGAGCATAAATAAAGAAATGGCAACAATAAGTCTTAGCACATCAAAAGGTAATTTAATAAAAATTTTATTTTTGGAAGTTAAAGATGTCCATAACTCTTTTGAAGACTGAGAGATTTCTCTAAATTCGATTCACAAGACCAATAATATTTTTTAATTACACAGTCAATTATAATAATCTATCTATCTCTTTTCTTAGGACTGTTACTTTTCTCTTCAAGAAGTAAGCATCTCTTAGTGACTTTATTGAGACTGGAATTCCTTATTCTTTTGCAGCTTAGACTCTTTATTTACTCAAATCATATAAGAATAATGAATGCATTTACTTTCCTTAGAATCACAGTTTGCGAAGGAGCTTTGGGGTTGTCAGTTTTAGTATCTTTAGTGCGGTCGTCGGGTTCAGATCAAGTACAATTTCTAAATGGATAAGTGGTTCTTTACTTCAAGTTTAGCATATCTGGCTATTATATACAAGCTAATATTGGAATTTTACCTAGGGTAGGGTCTTATTCTTCTGGCACTGAGCTCGGGGGTGTTCTTTTTTATAGTCCTCAGACTTAAGCCTAATTGACTTCTAACCTATAGAGTCATCTTATTAAGCCTATTTATTCTTTTATGACTGACTTTCACTACCCAGTCATTTATTGGATTTTACGTATTTTTTGAATGTTCTTTAATTCCTACAGTGATTCTAATTCTCGGGTGGGGCTATCAGCCAGAGCGACTGCCCGCCTCCTATTATTTCCTGTTTTACACACTTCTTTCTTCTCTACCTTTGCTTTATATTATTATTACCCACACCTCTATCTATTCATCATCTGTTTTGAAATTTTGGGGAAGTTTTAGAGATAGTGCAATCTTCTTGTTAGTAATTTTGTCTTTTTTGGTCAAGCTCCCTGTGTATTTCACTCACATTTGGCTGCCGAAGGCCCATGTAAAGGCACCAGTCACCGGTTCTATAGTACTAGCTGCTATTCTTTTGAAATCGGGTGGCTATGGCCTCTACTTAGTTCAGGGACTAAACATTCATAGTGAAACTATAGTAATAGGGGTTTGTACAACGGGCGGGGCTTATAGTTGTTTAATTTGCCTACGACAATCTGAGGTTAAATTTTTAATTGCATATTCTTCTGTAGCTCACATATCATTTGTCATCCTGGCTATAGTGATATCCGGGTATTATTCTAATACCAGATCAATCTTAATGATGGTTTCTCACGGGATTTGTTCCTCTGGACTATTCTATCTAAGCTATCTATTTTACATACGAATTTGAAGCCGTAGATTCTTGCTGACCCGTAGAACTACTTCACTTTTTCCTTACTTATGTTTTTGATGGCTCGGTCTTCGTTTTTGCAACATAGGTCTTCCTCCATCACTTTACTTTTTTTTCCGAGATATATTTTTATCGGCGTTTTTAGTTTAGATTGGTTAATAGCGGCTTAATCTGGAATTTTATGTTTTTTCTCATCCTGTTATTGCATTTATCTTTATTCTAGCACTAGCCACGGAGAGAGCCTTTACACATCCAGCTGATTAAACTATAGTCTAAAAGAATATTTAATTAGAAGAGTCCATTTTATTCCGCTGTTAAGACTGGTCTTCCTTTACTGTTATAGTTTAAATAGAACATTAGTTTGTGGAGCTCAAAGAGAATACTTCTAATAGTATTGTTATATTTTGTATTAGGCTACATATTATTAATTATTAGAATGGCAACTATCTGTCTCTCGTTCTCACTGTTCATGCTAGATGAGGTCTATTTATTAAAAATATCTTTCTTACATCTAGATTATCAAATATGTCTCGACTGGTTAGGGATATCATTTATCTTCCTAGTTCTCTTCATTTCTTCTCAAGTGATAATCTACTCTTCTTATTATATAGACGGGGAGATTTTTATAGGTCGTTTCATGTATATACTACTAGGATTTATTTTATCCATAATCTTGCTGATTATCTCATCAGATGGATTAAGACTAATACTAGGTTGGGATGGGCTTGGAATTACTTCTTATCTTTTAATGATGTTTTATAGAAATTACGTGTTTTCTTCTAGAAGTGTAGTTACAGTTTTAAGAAACCGAGTGGGAGACGTACAAATTTTATGATCATTGGGGTTAATATTTTATTCAAAAAGTTGGGATTACACATATTTGAGATATTTTTCTTTATCAATTATACTTTTCTTTATTGTATGCTCCTTTACTAAGACAGCACAGCTTCCTTTCTCTGCATGGCAACCCGCTGCCATGGCAGCTCCGACACCCGTCTCCTCATTGGTGCACTCTTCTACACTAGTGACTGCTGGAATTTATTTAATAATTCGTTTATCCCCCTCATTTGAGGGGAGAGGATGTTTTTTGCTTATCACGGCAGGAGCCGTAACCTCATTTTTCTCAGGTTTAGCTTCGTTTGGTGAAAACGATTTAAAACAAGTAACTGCACTATCTACGTTGAGCCAATTGGGGGTAATAATATTTTCTTTGGGTTTGGGGTTAACATTATTCTGTTATTTTCATTTATTTGCTCATGCACTCTTTAAAGCTCTTCTTTTTATGTGTTCAGGAGTGGTGATTCATTCATTAGGTGTACAGGATATGCGTCGAATGGGGGGGGGGGATTTCTAGGATACCGCCATTCACAAGTCACATTATTCTCGTTTCCTCCTTAAGATTAATACGATTTTCGTTTTTATCTGGCTTCTTTTCAAAGGACTTAATTATCGAATCTTCAGAAGAATTATCTGTACTTATCCCTAGCGGTCTTATATTAACCTCTTGTCTTTTGACTAGAGTTTATTCGTCTCGAATTGCTTTAGTCTGTTTATGTTCTTACAATTACAATCTAACTTGTCAGTATAGGGACGAAGAGGGGGATTATTTAGCCCCCCTCTTCACTCTTTATTGGGGGGCTGTTATGGGGGGTTATTTTTTTATTGAGGTTTCTTGGGGGATACAAGCCCCATTTTGGGGGGCTTTGCAAAAATCATACTCTTATCTTTGGTTGGGGTAGGGGTTAGATTACCCTATTTCATTAAATTACGAAGCCTTAATTTAATACACTGTTTAAGAAACATACTCTTTTTACCATTTATTACGGGGTACACGAGTCTGATTCCTTTGCGTATGGGGGAACTCCTTTTTTATGAGGGGGACCAGGGTTGGGTAGAAGAAATAGGTCCGTCCATGATCTATAATAATAGATCGTGGGGATCATCTTTATTTTCATTCCTGTCATCTTCTATGTATAAGGTGCTCATCTTAGGCTCCCTTCTTCCCTTATTACTTATTTATTTCTGTAGCTTAGTAAGAGCACAACACTTAAGATGTTGGGGCGGGTTATTCCTGGAAATATTTAAAAGACATGTGTCTATCTATACACTGAAAATGCATTGTATTATTTATACTGAGTTAGCAGCTCCCTTCCTTCTTCTCGCCTCTTAGCAGGGGTTGTCCCTTGCTCTTCAGTAACAGTGAAGCGCTATTTATTAGCTTCTGCTAAAGAGTGAGGGCCTAAAGGCCTAAATTCAGGTCAAAACTGAAATTGATATATCAATTCCTACTCTGAGAGAAGGGACTTCCTCTTTCAGGATGCAAACCCGATGTTCTATTTAAACTTTTTCCTTATAGGGTAGATTACAATTAGGATCTATTTAATTCATCTAAGGGCACCTTCTTTCCATTCATAAAATACTCCAATGATAAGAATAAGAGAAAAAAAAATAACTAAATAAGTTCTTATAGGTGAAATATTCAGAAATACTATATGTAAAAGTTGGGTAATCTCTACATCAAAAATAAGAAAAATGAGGGTAATGACGAAAAACCGGATAGAAAAAGGAGTGCGAGAGGAATTTAAGGGGTCGAAACCACATTCAAAAGGAGAACTTTTTTCACGATCAAGAGAGGCTTTTTTATTTACCAATACCCCCAGGGTTAACATAATAAATACAAAGATCAAAATTCTTAGCCAAACTAAAAGAATTATCTTTCCTTACCAGGTTCTCTTGATTGGAAGTCAAGTATAATATCTATACTAGAAAGATTTTATTCTCCTCATCAGTAAATAGAGAGGTAAAGAAACAGTCAGACAACATCCACAAAATGTCAGGTTAGCATGGCTAAGTAACACTTAGCATGGCGTACAGCACAAATTACAAGAAAGATAGTACCGATAAGTACATGAAGGCCATGAAATCCTGTTGCCAGAAAAAACGTAGACCCATAAATTCTGTCTGCAATAGTAAAAGAGGCCTCTATATACTCTAACCCTTGAAGGAACGAGAAGTATACCCCTAAGAGAATAGTAAGCAAAAGCCCTTGGAAACATTGATCAAAATTATTTTCTATAAGTGCATGTTGGGCTCAAGTCACTGTTACTCCTGAAGCCAGGAAAATTCTTGTATTAAATAGGGGGACTTGGAACGGGTTAAATCTCTCTACCCCGATTGGTGGCCATAACGCTCTAACTTCAATATTTGGTGACAAGCTTCTATGGAAAAATGCTCAAAAAAAGGATACAAAAAAGAAAACCTCAGAGATGATAAAGAGGATCATTACCCATCGTAAGCCAAAGCCAACTTTATCTGAATGTATTCCTTGGAAAGTAGCCTCTCGCGAGACATCCCGTCACCATTGATAGGAAATAAATATAACTGTAACTAGCCCCGTAAGGAATAAGATTCTATCAAAAGAGTGAAACCATTTAACAAGTCCTGAAGTCATCACAAAAGCACCTATAGCTGTGGCTAAGGGCCAGGGTCTAACGTTAACTAAATGATAGGGATGGTTTAATTGGTTCATTATTCTCTTGCATAGAGAGTCATTAAAGTTATAAAGACATAGGATTGAATAATAGCTACAGAAAATTCTAACGTTAAGAGAATAACCTGGGAAAGGACCACAGCTGCGGTAATATAGATATTTTCTATGTTACCTTCACTCCCTAAAAGAGTTAGAAGAAGATGACCTGCAATCATATTAGCCGCGAGTCGTACAGAGAGGGTGATAGGCCGAATGATGTTTCTAATAATTTCAATTAGTACTATAAAAGGTATAAGAGGGGTCGGCGTTCCTAATGGGACAAGATGGGCCAAGGCATTTAGAGTTTCCCTAACCCAGGCATAAATAATAAAAGAAAGTCACAGGGGTACTGCTAATCTTAAGGTGACTGCTAAATGTCTGGTGGCAGTAAAAATATAGGGAAATAAACCAACAAAATTATTGAAGAGAATAAATATAAAGAGGGCAATTACGAGGATATTAGCCCCAAGTCTAGCTGATCCTATAAGCAGGGACATTTCTCGGTTCAGGCCGTTTAAGATTTCCTTAGTCAAAAACTGGGGTCGTAATGGGATTATTCAGATGGTTATTACTATAAACAAAAGCGGGGCCAGTATTCTCAATCAGTTGGATAAAAAAGAGGAAGTCGGGTCAAATACTGAAAACAGATTTGTCATCATTCTCAACTCAGGTAGGTAGTATGATTAAACAACGTCCTAGAAGAAGAAACTGGATAAGGCTGATAGAGGAAAAAACTATAGTTATAATAATTCATAAGAGGAGTAAAGAGATAAAAAAGATTATAACTCAAGGAAGCGGTATTATCTGGGGAATAAAAAACTGCCATTGGCTTCTTAAAGTTGACAACCTTATATTTATTACTAAACCAAGTTTCTACCTCCACAGGGAGTATTCACAATAAGAAAGCTTAAGAGGCTACCACTTAAACTTCAGCCACCCTATGAAATCTGCAATTCAAGTCACTTTAGAAAGTCAGTTTCTCTAATAGATTCAAGTACAATAGGCATAAATCTATGACCAGAGCGGCAAATTTCGGAGCATTGTCCATAAAATATTCCAGGTAAATTCACTAAGAGTCTAGATTGATTAAACCGACCCGGGAATGCATCTATTTTAATACCTAAAGATGGTACAGCTCACGAGTGAAGAACATCATCTGAAGTAATTATTTTAATAATAATTAAAATAAATTAAATGATTAAAATGAATAGCTTGATTATAGGGGACAGGTATACGATTATCAACATCAAGCAAACGATATATGCCCTTAGAAAGTTCATTTGAAGGAATCATGTAAGAGTCAAATTGGATATCATCAAAATCAGAATAATCATAAGATCAATACCATTGGTGTCCAGTCACTTTAATTGTTAGGGCAGGGTTATGAATCTCATCAATTAAATAAAGAAGACGAATAGAAGGGAGGGCAATAGCCACTAAAATGATAGCAGGAATAACGGTACATACTGTTTTGATCGCTTGCCCGTCAAGGAGGTATCGATGGAGAAACTTATTGGAAAACAGTGCGGCCAGGAAGAACCCGACAAGTGAAGTGATAAGAATTACTACCAATAGGGCATGATCATGGAAAAAGATAAGTTGTTCTATGAGGGGTGAATTCCCGTTTTGTAGGCCCACTTGAAATCATTGAGACACTTTTAAAGGGGTTACCCATCTTTGGAGCTTAAATCCAATGCATAACTGTTTCTGCCACTTTAAAAGGTAGAAATTATAGTAATCTCTTCATAAGAGTGGTCAGCAGGTGGATGGGGGTGATTCCACTCTACACTTGATCTTAAATTTAGTGAGAAGACATTAATCCGTTTGGCAATCATACCCTCTCAAATGCAAAAAATAAATATAAGTGTGACAACTATAGACATAACTCTCCCTAGTGAAGAAACTACATTCCATGAAGCATAAGTGTCAGGGTAGTCTACATAGCGGCGTGGTATCCCAGCAAGACCTAAAAAATGTTGCGGCAAAAAGGTTAAATTTACCAGTAAAAATATAATAAAAAAATGAGCCTTGAGAAGAAATTGATTTATTCTCAGTCCAGTTATAAGGGGAAACCAATGTGCGAATCCGCCTATAATGGCAAAGGCAGTTCCTATGGACAAGACATGGTGAAAGTGGGCAACAACATAGCAAGTGTCATGTAGAACAATATCAATTCTAGAATTTGAAAGGACTACTCCAGTGAGACCTCCTACAGTGAATAAAAAGACAAAACCAAGCGCTCATAATATAGAGGGAGTCATAGTAACCCGTGTTCCATGAAGAGTTCCGATTCATCTAAAAATTTTGATTCCTGTGGGGATCGCAATGATTATAGTTGCAGCTGTAAAATACGCTCGAGTGTCTACATCTATACCCACGGTAAATATATGGTGGGCCCAGACAACAAAGCCAAGAATACCAATGGCAAGCATAGCATAAATTATACCCAATATTCCAAATGCTTCCTTTTTCCCTCTCTCCTGGCTAATAATATGGGAGACTATACCAAATTCGGGTAAAATTAGAATATACACCTCAGGATGGCCAAAAAATCAAAATAAATGTTGGTAGAGAATTGGGTCCCCCCCACCTGCAGGATCAAAGAAAGAAGTGTCTAAACGGTCAGTTAACAGTATAGTAATAGCACCTGCTAGGACTGGAAGGGATAAGAGTAAAAGGACGGCCGTAATTCCTACCGCCCAGACTAAGAGAGCCATGCGGTCAATAGATATTGATTGAGGCCCTATATTAATAATAGTAGTAATAAAGTTTACAGCTCCTAGAATTGAGGAAACCCCGGCTAAGTGAAGAGAGAAAATGGCTAAATCTACTGATAGCCCAGCATGGGCAATGGCGGAGGAGAGAGGAGGGTATACCGTTCATCCAGTTCCGGCTCCTCTTTCAACTATAGAGCTAGCTAAAAGGAGAGTTAAGGAGGGTGGAAGTATTCAAAATCTTAAGTTGTTTAAACGGGGAAAAGCCATATCAGGGGCTCCTAATATAATAGGCACTAGCCAATTACCAAACCCTCCAATGAGAATAGGTATAACTATGAAAAAAATTACAATAAATGCATGAGCCGTCACAATGACATTATACACCTGCTCGTCCCCAATTAGGGAGCCAGGTTGACCTAATTCCGCCCGAATAAGTATACCTAAGAAGTCCCGACTATTCCTGCTCAAGCTCCAAAAATAAAGTATAAAGTCCCGATATCCTTGTGATTTGTAGAGTAAAATCAACGTTGCATAAGTAAAGTGGCCGATAGTAGGTGCTGAATTGTAAGTTTAGTTAATGAAATTTCCACTGAGGCTACTGATTGAATTAAAAAATATTTTAATCTATTCTCCTTTCCCTCTTCAATCATGATCGGAATAAATCTCAAGGAGTTCATTTCTATTCTAATCCATAGACCTAGCCAGGAGTGAGCTGATAACATAAGGATGTAGGAAAAAATAGGCATAATCATTTAATCATTTAAAGAGAGATTTCCCTATCATTGGGGTATGAGCCCAGTAGCTTCATTAGCTTACTGTTTAATCTGGCCGAACGAGAAAGACTCCCCCCCCCCCCCGAGAACGCTTCATAGCTGAAGCGTTTCGAGGGAGGAGTTTTTCTCGGAGGCTGAACTAAACTTTACATTACAATATTGCTTAAATAGCACTCAAAATCTACACTACTAAAAACTTGGGTTTTTACAATAACCAACGTAGGCAGTATTTCATTTATGAAGATTAATTTTATTAATTTTTAGAGGGTTCCGGCTGTAAAGAGGGCCCAAATCTCTATTTTAAAAATTTTGGGGAGTTAAAATTGGGGCAAATTAAAATTCGTAGTTTTTCAGATTTTGAGGCGATGTCTTGAACGGAGTCAATTTTCGGAGTAATTTCAATGAACCTTCCATTAATATTAAAAAAGTGGGGTAGGAAATTTCCTAAACGTAACTTTTAAGCTGATTTTAGGCGATTTTAGGGGTTTTCGGACGCAAATTTTGAAATTAATTTATCTATATAGAACGTCATTATTTCTGTATTAAATAAAGAAAGTTACTTAATAGAATGAAGATATAAGAACAGATATAAACTTATTGTAGTATTTTTTCGCATCCTAACACTCTGTGTTAGGATAAAAAATACTACAATAGGTTTATAACTATATTAAATTTTAAACCCTCATAGGAGGGTTGTATTAAATGAGATAATGATTTTATTTACCCTGGAACACTTAGCATTCCAGGGTAAATATAAATCAGTATCTCTGTATTATTATAGAAACCCTCCTAGGAGGGTTTAAATAAAATTTGATATATAAAAATAAATGATAAAAATAATTTACATTCACCACTCTTTTATTATACTAATAAAAGAGCGGTGAATGCAATATACAGAACGGTATATATTTATAATAATAAAATACATGCACATAGACCAACTATGTTCTATGCGTGTCTGCATAGACACGCATGATCTGCCGAGAATCTGCGTGTAGTCACAGATATTTTTGACAATGAAATTACAGTAATTCTCCCTCTGAACAGTAAAAAGAGCTATTAGTTGCCATCATGACACTGAAGAAACTGCATTAAAATAGACATTTATTTTCCGTTCTAAGGACTTCAAAACAACCACTTAGGAAAGCCATACTCAAACATAGTATTGACAATGATTTCATTAATCTAATATCTGAACTTTGTTTAAATTTAACTAACGGTAATGTTCAACTGCCAGAAGTAGTTAAGCAACAGGCAAAGCAACATCATTCCATTGTACATAAATTGGCCTATAAAAAGAATTTTAAAAGGAATCGTCTTCTTCAAGCGGGGGGTAGCTTTTTTACACTTTTATAATTGTAGGACTTGTAAACAGTTTTTTTCTAGATGGCTAAACCCTATAAATTGACTCCAATAGAACTTGCTATCTCACCCGCAGAACACTTTGAGGACAATCTGAGTAAATTCAATGACAACGAGAATATTGAGGATGATAAAAAACTGCTTTCAAACAGTTCGTGGTAACGAACTGTAAGTAAGGAGCGACCCGGCTGAATGGTAACTGAAACTCTAGAAAACGGGTTTTTGATACCAATAGATACATCTAAAGAATCAAATTTAAATGCTGATTTCAAATGTATAACTTTCATCAAGTTTAGTCCTACCCATTAAAAGTTACCCGCCTGAGAAAATTTGGTTGATTTTCAAAAAAAGGGGGAAAGACCCCCTAAAAGCTATAGAACCTTGATGAAAATCACACCATCATATTCAGCGTATCAGAGAACCCTACTGTAGAGGTGTCAAGCTCCTATCTACAAAAATGTAGAATTTTGCATTGTTTGCCAGAAGAAAGATCAGGGATGCGTGTTTATTTATTTATTGTTTTTATTTTATTTTGTTTTTTTCCCCAGGGGTGATCGTATCAACCCAGTGGTCCTAGAATATCGTGGGAGTACTCATTGGATCGGAACTCAAAAGTTCTAGTGCCCTTTCAAAGTGACCAAAAAATGGAGGGCAACTAGGCCCCCTCCCACGCTCATTTTTTTCCCAAAGTCACCTGATAAAAATTTTGAGATAGCCATTTTGTTCAGCATGGTTGAAAATATGATAATTATGTCCGTTAGGATGACTTAATCCCCCGAAGTCCCTGGGGGAAGAGCTGAAATTTATGAACTTTGCCCAATGTTAACATATAGTATTGGTTATTAGGAAGTTTACAGACGTTTTCAGGGGGATTTTTTCTGGTAGTAGGAGAGTGGTGGTTTGGGGGTTATGTGGGAGGATCTTTCCATGAAGGAAGTTTTCATGGGAGAAGGGACATTGCTATGAAGGGGGTGCCGGATTTCCCAGCATTATTTAAAAAAAAGATCCGAAATTAAATCTGAAAAAAACAAGTTTTCCAACGGAAAATAAGGAGTAACATCAAAACTTAAAACGAACAGAAAATATTACGTTTATGATTGGGTTCACCCCTAGTCAGTACCTCGCTCTTTAAGCCAAAGATTTCTTAGTACTTTCATAAGAGCTATTTATTCTAAATAACGGCTTTTGTGGTTAAGGGGTCATTTTTAAAGAATTTGAACAAAATTCGAACTTTAGCTTAAAGAGCAAGGTATTAACTAGTAGACGAGCCCCCTAATATACGTATTAAAAACATATGAATGTAGAAGTTCGTTACGTAAGTTAATTCGTAAGTTGCGTATATTTATTACTAATAAAAGTGTTCGTAAATAAATTAAACAAATTTGGAGAAAACCATTTAACCAAATTAAAGTAAAATTGACATGCAAATTTTTTTTAATTATTCATGTATGGTGAGCCAAAATTAAAACCTGTATCAATTCAAAAACGTTCAAAAATTAAATAAAAAAAAGTTTTTTTAACTGAAAGTAAGGAACGACGTTAAAACTTAAAACGAACAGAAATTATTCCGTATATGAAAGGGACTGTCCCCTCCTCAACGCTTCTCTCTTTACGCTAAAGTTTGACTTTCTCACAACTCTTATTTTTTTTAAACAATAAAAACTTTAATGTAAAGAGCGAGGCGTTGAGGAGGGGACAGCCCCTTTCATATACGGAATAATTTCTGTTCGTTTTAAGTTTTAAACGTCGTTCCTTACTTTCAGTTAAAAAAAAACTTGTTTTTTTTATTTAATTACTTCTATATGCACTTCGCCGAGTGGACAAACATAAGCCCTATCGTGCGAGAGCCAGTGGTATTGATCACAAAAAAGAATCATCTCCTCAGGATTCTGCTGCTATCGCTGTTGGAACACATTTAAAGAAGGAAGAATTGGATTCAATAGTGTCGAGCATTGGAAATCTAATACCGCACTCATATCGTGAACAAAGTAAAGTACTCATAACATATCTCATGGAAAGTGGTCAAGATCATATTCAAGTTGATAGCAATGGGAAAGGGATTATAATTCAGGGCAAGAGCTATAATCTACTTGATTTAATCTACGATATGGTTACAAATCGTAAAGGACTATTACCATTTGACAGTCATCTATACAACTTTCTAAATACATTAAACTTCTCCAAAAGCCTTATTAGCAATAGGCAAATACTAAAAAAATTAAATGAACATGCTCCCTCATCGTAAACAACATTAAAACATGAACAATAAGAAGAAGAAGATTTTAAATCAATCTTGGAAAATACTAGCACACCTAATAGAAACATTGATTTGACAATGAGGAGGATGAGCACACCACTGATAGATAGACAAAATCTAAGACGTATCAAGTCAACGTCACCACCACCATCACCCACTAGTATACAAAAGGGCAGTGGACGCTACACTACGTGTTTACGTTCAAAATAGTTGAAGTTATGAAATGTGTTTACGAAAATATTGGTGAAGTGGGAAGTATAAGATCCCCCACCACTCGTTCCAAAGTCACTGGTTTTCACACAAAAAGTGTAAAAGACTATCTAAAAAATGAATCAAGTTACACTCTGCATAGAAACCATAGGCTTCGTGTCAATCATTATCAAAAAACTAAAACCTTTTTCCCATTGCATATAATGCAAGCAGATCTCTTAACTCTAGATGAGATTCAAAGAAGTCACAATACACCGTACAAGTACATTCTACTTGCAGTCAGTGTTTTTAGTCACTATGTATATGCCATTCCATTGTGGTCAAAGAGAGGTGTTGAAGTTGCTCAGGCTATAGAAAGTATTCTCGAACAGGATTCATATAAAAAAATTCAAACAGATCGCGGTGGTGAATTTGTTAATCCCCATGTTGAGAAAATACTAATGAAATATAATACACTGCTCTATCATAGTCAGAATCCTATAAAGACTGCATTGGCCGAACGATTGATAAGAACTATTCGACTTTTAATTTCAAGATATTGTGCATTGACAAATACGCCTGCTTTTATGCATGATTTAGATAAAATCATGTTGATTTATAATCCACGAGTTCATCGATCATTGTCCAACTCAATCCCAACGGAAGTTCATCATTCTGATCATGATACAATTCATACTTTTCTTAAACATTTTTTCAAAGAAACGATTGTGAAGAAAAAAATCCAATGTTGGTGATACTGTTCGAATTAATGGAACAACAAATGTTTTTGAAAAGGGCAATTACTTGTGGTCCACTGAACTTTTCAAAGTGGCAAAAATCCTAGACACCAAACCCATAACTTATCGTCTACGAGATGCCAAAGATGAAGACATTCACGGCGGCTTTTATGACTATGAACTACAAAAAATTTAAAATAATAGTGAAATCTATCAAATTGAAAAGATATTAAAGACTCGTACTCGCAGGGGTAAGAAACAGTTACTTCTTCGGTGGCTAGGATACAACTCTGATTTTGATTCTTGGATCGGTGTTGAAAATATTGACAATGCCCAATGATTTTTATGTAATATTTATGTCCAATGTCTCCGACCCCCTCTACAATTACTTGAATAAAACAAGCGATTTTTGGACGAAACTCTCCCCAGCCATTAAATTCGACGGTGCGAATGAAGTGGCTCTTATCGACTGCATTCTCAAAAATACCTATGATATCCTAAGAAAGGATCATGTGTATGAGATAATAGTTAGACCGTTCGATTGGTCACTCTTTGTCGAGTATGAATGGGTTGAAACACTTAAATCTAGTGAATATCCACATGTCACGTTGAAATATAAAGAATATGGTACTATGGCGAATTTTTGTCGTACAATCAATAAAAAAAATCTCATATCGTAGGAATGATATATTCCATTTTAATTATTCAATGGAAACGATATAATTTACATTACCTCACCTGTTGACACTGAAATGATTCATATCAATGATAATCTGAGAGACTTTATTGGCTTTAAACAGAATATGATCAATGGGGAAAATGCAGGCACTGTTAGTGGGATGGATCGTGTTATTTTTGCTGATTATCCATTTTGTCTCGCCTCAGAGTCTTAGATATTTCTGTATGCATCTTTTGTGGCAACATCGAGAGTTGGTAATTCAAATGTCTCCCTCCTACGTGTTCTTGAACGAAAAACAACCCATGAACATTTTCATCACTATAATATAAAGCATCTTCAGTATGAGCCCGTAAAGACTTCGTACTTGGAACTATGTCAGTTAACACTAGGAAGTGGATTGGGTGATCCTCTAGCATCAACAAAAGATTTAGCTGTGATTACCTGTCATTTTCGACCCATCGTCATCACTGCCTGAAATGAACAATAGAAGAATTCCATTTGTCTGTCCTGATATTGACTGCTATGTTGGTGCTCTGAGTCCGCGTCAAATAGGTCATGGATTGGACTATTACAAGGGGCGTACTACAATGTCTGGCTATGGTCTTGGTAGCTGGTTTGCTAGGCTATTTCGTTCTGCACTACCCCTTGCAAGAAAATATCTTGCACCTGCTACATCAAATTTTGCTGCCTCAACACTACAGGACGGGGGGTCGGGTAAAAATTTCCAGGAGAGTGTTAAAGAAAATATTAGATCTTCAGCAAGAGCCGTTGTCGAGCAATTAAAATCTCTGAAAAATGGGAAGGGATTAAAAAGGATGCGTAGGTATCATTCACTCATCAGTCTCTACCCAGGCGGGAAGCGAAGGACATCATCAACAACTTTGAGGAATAAAACTAAGAAGACCAATAAGAAGAAGAAGAAGAAAGAGATTGCTAGATCAAAGAAGGATTTCTTCTCTTAAGATGACTTATCTCCCCCACAAGGAATCGCATCCATCGATCAGTTCCTCATTGAATCTGTTCAATGCTGAAAATGTTGATGTCAGTGTCAAGCATGGCTACTATGAACAATTTCATCCTCAACAACCCTCTCGGAAAATACACACTTTCAGATATTTTCCAATGAGGACTGTTTCATTGATTTATCATCAACATTTATTGATTTAAATGTTACGGTGAAGAAAAGTCAGACAATACAACTGCAACTGCTGCCGATGGCCTGTCCTTTGAAAACTGTATTCTAAACAACCTATTCAAACAAATTAATGTATTTATTAATGGAATATTGGTGAGCGTAAGCAATAGTTTATCCAACTATGCAAGCTACAGACAATTTATGATGATAACACCAAAGGCATACAAGGAGTTGAGAGGACAGTCATTGGGCTATGAAATCGATCAGGTCTTAATACTGATGGTGTGGTAACTGCTGCAGTGACCCAGGAGTATCATTTAGTTGGAAATTTGAATCATGACATATTCAATATATCGCAATGGTTACCCCCCAATGTCAAGATTGACATAAAGTTGTAACTAGCTCCATCGAATTTCATTTTGAGAAAAACACTTGCTGCAGCACCCGATGCAAATGTCATTATCATTTCGGCAATTCTTCATGTTCGAAAACAACAGGTTATGAGTTCTGTTGCATTGACAGTGGAAAAGCTAGGAGCCAATGGTGACAACATTAAACTTCTTGTCCCCCATACGATCACCAATCAACGTCACATTGCCAGTGGCTCTCAAAGTTATACCGATTCATCATTTATCAATGGAGAAATCCCATCAACTCACTTTGGCCTTTGTGAAGAGTGGCAGTGCCATTGGATCCTGGACTGCATCCCCCCATGATTTTAATTTTTTTGGTCTATCTAGCCTTGTGTGCAAAGTGAATGGAATTCCACTGTACACTCTATCATTCGATAAAAAGTCTTTTAGAACTCTGTATGAGTTGACCATGCAATCCCTAGATCATGATTCATAACTATTTGAAAATGGAATAATCGATTCAATGTTTTCAAAAAATCATGGTGTAATTGTTTTGGACCGGTCTGGTGCCCAGGATATGAGCCTAGTACGAACGGGAAATGTACATTTAGAGTGCACATTTGCCAATGCTTTGACTGAGAGTATCACACTAATATCATTGAGTCAATTTGAAACCTATTGGGAAATCACGCCCGACGGCAGTGTTCTACGAGAACTAGCACCATGAACACAAACCAAATAATCAGCGTATTTCATATGAATTTATACATATCCCAGTAAAAGTCCTATTACATACCATCGGAGTTATTTGAAAAAATTCCAAGTGTTAACAATACCCTAATCATTGTTAATAGCAGTCCGTTGACTTTGAAGACAGATCATTGCCTATGCATCTTTCAAACAGCGAAGAATATTGAATTTTTTGATCCTATTGGCCTATCATATAAGTTCTACACTCCTCACATCAGCAACTTTATTGAGAGCAGCAGGAAAACTATTATTCAAAATCAAAGGAGAGTACAGGATTTAACGACTAAGACATGCGGCTTTCAGGCATTGCTCTTTTTCATGTTCATACGTCGTGGCTATGCCTACAAGCAGTTTCTCAAAATTTACGTTGACTTTCCTCGATTGAACGACTTTCTAGTGGAAAATATACTTTCAAGCGTGTTTAATATTGATTTTAGTGCCCTAAGAATAAAATGCTCTAAAAATGTATGTGAACTTGTTTATTAATAAAGATAATGTATATACATGCTAAAAAACAACTTTTCTACTTTTTAGATTTCATCTTCTACAACGTATAGGGGTTTGCGAGAACAACTAATGCAGGTAGATTATCTGAATTCACTGTATACTGATCCTGATGTGCAGCAATGTCAGAGTCACATTTTCTACAGTAGAGTGTAATTTCACTCTTACCATATATCTTTGCATAGTCAATGATACCATTCTAATTCATTTTGTAAAATTCGCATGTTTCAATTTGCTTATTTGAAGCAGTGTCACAAACAGTGTCCTCAAGTGGCGAATCATATTCCGTAACAGCCAAATAAAATCACTGGGCTTATAATCATAGTAGTCACTGTCTTCACAATGATGACGTAGAAACGAAATTCTTTTGTTGTTCCAACAGTTGAATCGTAGACATGGCTCCTCCTCCCAAAACAATTTAAAACCACGCTAAAACTCCCAAAACCACGACGATATCAATCTCTTAGCAATAAACTAAAATCACGTTTAGAATTCTTTCCAATCATACCAGGATATGCATTGTCGCACTGATTACATTCATCATTGTGGCAATTAGCGCATAGGTGTCCTCTAGGATGAGAATCACACACCCCTTCAATACAGGAATTACAACCTTTAATTTGTACAGCATATCCTCTATGCAATTTACACGGGTTGCATAATCTGCTCTTTTCAGTATACTAATCAATCATTGTACAATTCTCACATTATGACCAGCTGCCTAGTGTATACATACATAGTGGACATGTATGGAACATTTTTTCATGTGTTGACACTCTCACCGCCAAAATGAAACTGAGCTACGATCAACAAATTGAGTGCGGTAGAGAGAGAGGAGTAAATCATCATTGAACAACATCTTTCTCATGAAAAAGTCTTAAATTTCTAAGCTAGTGTGTGTTTGAAAGCAAATCCACAATATCATTTTGTCTTGTCGTGATTAATATGTCAATAAATTGTGTAAATGCCTTTGGCCCATGACGTAAAAGCTTCATGCAATAGTCTAATGGCGGAGAGTCAGTTTTCATTATATCGATAAGCAATCCTTGAGAAAATATCTTCCTTTAAATAGATAACTCCAGAAAATCATCATCTAGAATCAAACGTTTTTCCATAAACACTAGATACCCCATGATTCGCTCTTTCTCAAATCTATCCATTTTTTAGAGCCCTAACACTCTCACAACCTACTTCAGACTAACCAGGCTTCTTTCTCTACTCTAAAAAATATATGTCAACCTACTATAGAAAGACAAATATCTTCGAGTTAGAAACAATTTTATTGAGTTTAATTACAACAATAATAATCATTGACTCAATTTGTTTTCATCAATTTATTTCACTAGTGCATCTAATGCAGCTTGAAGTCTATTTATATGCACAATGTTCAGTTTCGCAGCAACGCATAATTGTTCCTCCAATTTAAATTTGCTCAATGATATCACATATCTAGCATACAAATCGTCCCATTCAAGGCTTAGTCTACATCCTCGTGTTATTTCCACTACCACGTTTGGTACTCTCGCCCTTGTATCATTGCTGCTACCTGCTCCACCATCAAGCTCCAATAGTGTAAATGTACCGCTAATTTTCTTTACTAATATCGTCTCAAATAAACTATTCTCTCTGAATTCAATTCTCTTACTAATATGAACTACAATGAAAATCACTCCTTATATTTGAATCCAATTACTACTCAACTTATCGTATATGGAGTAGTCTCCGCTCTCTCTGATCGGCCCCAAAAAATGGGTGTTGCCTCAGAAACCTGTCTGGTGACTCATGTATCGTTCGTAGTAATAGGTGACTGTCCTTGGTAAGCCAATTTAGCGGTTAAACTGAACTGTATATTCATGTCTCATGCTTGTAGGCGTCGCTCTAATTGATACGATACTACTAGCATTGTCGTAGAAACTTCAAAAATGGCTCATTCAATCGGAAATTCAAAAGGGCCCTTTTAATAGTTGAAAGTGATTGGAGGGCAACAAACTCTCCTCTCACGCCCACCTTTTCCCCAAACACATCCAATTAATATTTTGAGACAACCATTTTGTTCGACGTAGATTACAATTCTAGAAATCCGAAGCCCTCAGGGCAAGGGTTGTAAGTTATACCCTTAGGCTATATAAGGTTTTTATAGAACGCGTTGTCGTAAAAACTTCAAAAAGGGTTCATTCAACTGGAAATTGAAAAGGCTAGTTCCCTTTTTAATAGTCGAAAGTGATTGAAAGGCAACTAACACCCCTTTGACGCCCACCATTTCCCCAAACACATCAAATCAAAGTTTTAGATAGCCATTTTCTTTAATGCAGTTTAAAGTTCAAGAAATTTTACCTTTGAGCCGGACTCTCCCACCACAGTCTTAAGGACAAGGGTTATAAGTTATGCCCTGGGGACATATAAGGTTTTTATTGAAATCTTAGTCGTAGAAACTTGAAAAAGATCTCGTTCGATTGGAAATTCAAAGGGCTAGTTCCCTTTTTAATAGTCGAAAGGGATTTGAGGGCAACTAGCCCCCCTCTCACGCCCACCTTTTCCCCAAACACATCCAATCAAAATTTTTAGATAGCCACTTTGTTCAACGTAGTTGAGAGTTTTGGACAAGAGATTTTTAAGGATGACAACCCCTCTCCCCTCACAGCCCTCAGGGCAAGGGTTGTCCGTTATGCCTTAGGGGCATATAAAGTTTTATGGAAAGCGGTGTTGTAGAAACTTCAAAAAGGGCTCATTCAACTGGAAATTGAAAAGGCTAGTTCCCTTTTTAATAGTCGAAAGTGATTGAAGGGCAACTAACAACCCTCTCACGACCACCATTTTCCCAAAAACATCCAATCAAAATTTTGAGATATTCATTTTGTTCAACGTAGTTGAACGTTCTGGAAATTAGGTTTCTTAGGATGATAATCCCCTTAGAGCCCTCAGTGCAAGGGTTATAAGTTATGCCCTTGGGGCATGTAAGGTTTATGTAGAAAGGTGTTGTAGAAGTTTCAAAAAGGGCTCATTTGATTGGAAATTGAAATTGCCCTTTTTAATAGTCGAAAGTGAGCAGAGAGTAATTACACCACCTCTCACGCCCACCATTTTCCATAAAATATTCAACCAAAGTTAAGAGATAGCCAGTTTTTCAACGTAGTTGAAAGTTCTGAAAATTATGTATTTAAGGATGACAAACCCCCCGGAGCCCCAATGGCAAAGGTTGTAAGTTATGCCCTGGGGGCATATAAGGTTTTTATAAATAGATTTGTCGTAAAAACTTCAAACGGGGCTCATTCAATTGGAAAGTGAGAGGGCTATTAACCTTTTTAATAGTCGAAAGTGATTTGAGCGTAACTAACCCCCCTCTCATGCCCACCATTCTCCCAAACACATCTAATCAAAATTTTGGGATAGTCATTTTGTTCAACGTAGTAGAAAGTTCTGTAAATTAGGTCATTAAGGATGACCCCCCCCAACCCTCAGGGCAAGCGTTTTAAATTTTGCCCTGGGGGTATATAAGGTTTTTATTGAAAGTGTTGTCGTAGAAACTTCAAAAGGGCTCATTTGATTGGAAATTGAAAGGGCTAGTGCCTTTTTTAATAGTTGGAAGTGATTGGAAAGCGACTAACGCCCCTCTCACCCCCACCATTTCCCGAAACGCATGCAATCAAAATTTTGAGATAGCCATTTTGTTTAACGTAGTTGAAAGTTCTAGAAACTAGGTCTTAGAGGATGACAACCAGCCTAAAAGCCCTTGGGATAAGGGTTTTGACTTATGCCCTGGGGACATATAGGGTTTTTATAGAAAGCGTTGTCGTAGAAACTCAAAAAGGGCTCATTCGATTGGAAATCGAAACGCCTAGTGCCCTTTTTAATAGTCAAAAGTTATTGGAAGTCTTGACATTTTTATAGTAAAGATATATGTGGGTAATGTATTATTTTTTGTTGTTGTTGTTGTTTAGACCAGGGCACTTCGTATCAAAGGAGTTGTCGTGGGAACTTCGAAAAGGGCTCATTCGATTGAAAAAAAGGCTGATGCCCTTTTTAATAGTCGAAAGTGATTGGAGGGCAACTAATCCCCCTCTCACGCCCACCCTACCATTTGCCGATTATGTTTAAAAAGTAAATTTTGCCTTAAGATTAAATCAAAATTCACTGTGTTAATGCTAATTCCCAATAAGGCATCTCAGCAGCATCCCAAGAATGACTGAGGGTATTATGTTCAAGCTTTCGGGGCTACTTCTGCTCTTAAAATTTAACCAAATCAAAATAGCGTAAGTGTATCCAAGCAAATAATGAAAGCGAATTCGAATGGTATCAAGTTTTCCTTTTCAGGTCAACTAGAGGAGTTATGAAACTAAACTAAACACTACTGTTTGTGTCTAGATCTTTAAAAGGGTGTATGTTGTTAAAAATTGCTGAAAATTTTTCTCCAGCATACAAATAGCAGGCCAAACTATAAAGTCTTAAAAAATGAAAAGATTTATAGTATTATTTTCATTTTCCCTGAAAAGACTCTGTCAATATAAAACAAACAGAAATTAATAAAAAAAAATTCCCCAACATAAGTTTTTCAAAGAGAAGTAAAGAAATCCATTAAACAAAAAATGAGCAAAAATAAAATCAAATAATCTACCAAGCATGAAACTACCACAAATCAGCATCGATAAATAAATGAAACCCAAAACTAACAGAAATTACAATAAATAACCGAGTCAAAGTCAAAACGAGCAGAAATTAACATAATATGGGCTCAAAACCCTAAGCCTTCCCGAGGCCAGAACTTAATTTGAACTTTCCTGAAAAAAATACAAATAAATGTGCATTGTCAATTTAATATACATATACTGATATTTAGTAATTAAAATATTAACATTATTTGATTTATTAAAGTTATAAAAAGCAAAAACATTTATATTTTTTCAGTTAAGTGCAAATTATGTTCTGGCCTTGGGAAGGCATAGGGTTTTGAGCCCAACTTATAATAATTTCTGCTCGTTTTGAGTTTGACTCGGTTATTTATTGCAATTTCGTTTTGGATTTCATTTATTCATCGATGCTGATTTGTGGTTGTTTCACTCTTGGTAGATTATTTTATTTTATTTTTGCTCATTTTTTGTTTAATGGAGTTCTTTACTTTTCTTTGAAAAACTTATTTTATGGAAAAAGATTTTTTAATTAATCCATTAAAGTAGTCATCGCTGTGTAAGAGAATAACACTGCTGCGGTTAAGCTAGTAAATGAGGTTAGTAGCATGTTTCGTATTAAATCAAGAGTTGAGCAGGGTTGTGTTCTATTCCCATTTATATGGATCATTTTTATTGAGTTTGTCTTACAGAGTACAGGAAAGATAATTGGGAGAACAAGCAAGTTTTGCGAGTTTAAGGTTCTAGATTTAGTCTGAAAATTAACGTTGAAAAGACTGAGTCGCTAAGACTAGGAATAAGTGAAGATGAGAAGGGTACGTTGGATAACGAAAAGATTTATGAAGTCGACAGCTTTACTTACTTTGGTAGAATTATTAGTAAAGACAGTGGGCGAAGGGAAGGTTTTAGAAGTAGAATAGCCAAGGTCCAGGGAGTTTTTTTCACAGTTGGAAAAAGTTTTGAAAAATCAAGGAGGCACACTTGTGCCTCTTTAAAGAGGCGACCCACCACAATGTTAAGCGATTTCCGGTCCTGGCGGTCGCAGGGAGACGGCGTTGACCGCATTTGTAGCCTAAGCTCAAACTAAGAAACAAGCAAAATTTCACCCCCCTCCGACTTTACCTTCATGGGGGAAAGTTGGCCGGAAGTTCCGACCCTCCCACCACAGCCCCCCTTTAACGTTGTCTGAAAGGGGCTGTCCCCTTCTCAACGCCTCACTCTTTACGCTAAAGTTTTTCATTGTTTAACAAAAATAGAGTTTTGAGAAAGTCAAACTTTAGCGTAAAGAGCGAGGCGTTGAGGAGGGGACAGCCCCTTTCATATACGGAATAATTTCTGTTCGTTTTAAGTTTTAATGTCGCTCCTTACTTTCATTTTAAAAAACTTGTTTTTTTTATATTTAAAGGCTGCAAAAGCGGGGGGTTGGGGGGCGGTAGCCCCCCAACTGTACCTCCTAATCCCTGTACGTTTTAAGGTTCGAACTTGTGACTCAGCCTCTTTAACTCTTTAGAAAACGTAGTTTTTATCAAATAATAGGTAGATAAGTCTACGAACCGAGTTTAGAAAATTTTAATCTACAGTGACGACAGTGGTCCAATTTAGTTCTGAAGCATCGGTGCTCCGAAAAAAGGGGGAAGATTTGCTAGATGTTTTCCAGGGAAATTGCCTATGGACTATTACAGTACCCGATTGACGGATCGTATTTCAAATAGTAGGTTGTATGAAAAGTGTTGTTCAATTCCACTCTCTAGAGCTAAAATGAGAGAAAGGTTGAGATGGCTAGGGCACTTTTCGCTAAGAAGGATGACATATTGCCAAAGATTGTCCTTTTCGGTCAACCGTCTACAGAAGGTAGGTCGTCCTCGGTTGGGATGGAAAGATGTCGTAAGGAAAGACTTAAGGGAAATGGGAACTTTCTCGGAGTGTGTAAAGAGGGGGGCTTTGTCTAGATTGGGATGGAGAAAGCGCGCGCTTAGCTATGTTGCCCTCAGGCGGCATGGTTCTACAGTGAGTTGTCAGTGGTAGCAGAATGCTTGTGTTAGTCTACTAGCTATTCTAAGTCATAAATACTTATTATATTATACTCTAAAAGGCTTTACTCTTAATACTTTATGATATATACTCTATATATCTCGTTTTTTCGTATTGCACACTTGAAATAAGAATTTTATTTCGAAAATCACCTTGAAATTTGCCAAATTTTTTAATCAGCTGTTCAACTCACTCCCGTTTCATTTGGTGCTAATCTAAAGCGTGTTTTGAAATTTAGGTACGATGGGAAGTTTCTTCTTCATGGCTTTTGGGAATTTCAATTTAATATATTTTATACCTTTAAACTACTTATCTACTTTGGTCTAATATTGCCAAAAAATATTTAGAAAGCAGAAGGAAAACTGACCAAGGCTTCCAATCATCATGGTTACAACGATAGCAGCAACCTGATAAAGAGCAAACCAAGGCTCATCATAACTGAAAGTTCAAAAGGCCGTTTTGTCAAAAATTGCTATTACAAAGAATTATTATTTGAAGCTAGTTCAGGAAGTGTAGCTATTATTTTGTTTAGCTTTAATAGTAATTAAATAAGAAAAAAGTTCTTTCAACTGATAGTAAGGATCAGCAGCATTACAACTTAGAAAAAACACAAATTATTTCAAAAATGCTGGGGGGTTTCTCCTCCCTTAATCCCTCACTTTTGACTCTTAAGTTTATTAGTACTCAAAAAAGTTTCTTTTCTTATTAAACAGACCTTGTGTTTCAGGACTCAATCTTAAATATTTGGAACGAAAAGTTAAACTTTGGCATAAAGAGTAAGGTAATAAGGAGGTTGCTGCCTCTGTCAAATACTTAAGTATTTCAATTTTTTTCTTGTTTTAATGTTGCTCCTTACTTTCAGTTGAAAAAACTCATTTTTAATTAATTAATTTGAAAAAAAATTTCCACAAAACAAATTTTTCAATGAAAATCAAAAGAGCTCCATTTATCCAAAAATGAGTAGAAATAAAGTTAAATAATTTTCCAATCGTTAAACTACCACAAATCACCATCAATAAATAAATGAGCCCAAAGGAGCAACCATTACAATCAATAACCAAGTCAAACTCAAAACGAGCAAAAATCAACATGAATAATGCTGAAAACCACCACGCCTTCTCAAGAGCAGAACATAATTTACACTTTCCTGAAACAAAATAAATTTTAAATATGTTTACCTTTTTTACTTTAAAAAATAAAAAATTCTTGAAACTTTATGGAATAAATATCAGTATTTGCATATTAAACAGACAATCCATGATCATGAGTCGAGTTTAGCTTTCAAGGTGTGAGTCGATTTTAGCTTTCAAGGTGTGAAGACCTCTATTACAGAAAGAATCGGAAAAAAGTGGATATATCGCTTAGCTTTTAGTGAATAGTGATAAAAGTTATACTACATTGTAGACAATAAAGTGCATTACAGGATGGCACAAAATCCAACACATTATTCGAATTAATCAGTGTATTAATCACCAGAAAATTATGAAAACAATCCAATGAACATTAGTTTCCCAAACAAGACCATAGTTTCGTTAACCGGGTTTGACTTTCGCTTTCACGAGTGACAGTGACTATGGCTTCGAGCAATGATACCGGCGGCCAAAATGAAAACGAAAGTTTATTCCCCGTCGATCAACAAAAAAGCGTCGTTGCATTACTGAGACTTCTGAAAGAGGTCTTCGGAAACGTTAAAAAAGTCCCTGGTGGGAAAGATAATGTTAGAGAAATATGCGACCGGATCGTGGCTCTACACCAGACTGTAATAGAAGAAAATTCGGAGCTTCTCCGTAACAAGAATAAACACCTGCAAAAAATTGTCGAACTACAGACCGAGTTGCAAGAAATTCGTCAAAGTTCACCCATCATTCAGAATCATGCCCGGTCGTATGCCAGCGTAGCAAAAGGACCCGAGTCGCATTGCCTGGTCCTCGAACCAATGAACACTACCCTAAAGAACCAAGATGGAAGGAACAGATCTTAGAGAAACCAAAATACTGAACATGTTACCAAAGATATATCCCAAGTGCTAAAAGGGGATAACATAAAGTTCGCAGCAAAGAAAATTGTACCGGGACGAGGAGGTAAATATATTCTTGAAATGCAGAGCAAAAATGACTTAGATGAAGCCCTCATGGTTTTAACAGAAAAATCCGAACAGTTGCAGTTCAAACCAAAACCAATCGAGAAGCGTCTCCTCCGAATGGTAGCGAAAGAAATACCAGGTTACGTAACACGCGAAGAATGCATGAGTTGTGTGATGGACTCAAACCCCTCAGTTAAAGACCTCGTAGCGAAAGGAGAAACCTTCAAGGTTATCAGTGTTGTAGAAAGAGGAACGAGAAAAAACGTGATTATTGAAGTCAGCCCAGTATTACGGAAGAAAATCATTTCAAATCGTGGACTTAAGTTCGGGTTTTTAATGGTTGAATGCGAGGATCACATCAACATCATTCGATGTACGAAGTGCTGTCTCTATGGACATAAACGTTCGGTTTGTAAGGGTGATGTTGCGTGCTCATGGTGGATGGGTAACCATGCTTACGAGGACTGTGAAAAACCTTTTACAAGTCGCCCGGTGTGTCGGTCATGTAATAAAAAAATGTCAAATGTGAGCCACATGCATCCTATGAATTTAAAAATGCCCAATTGCTCGCGAAATCACGGATCGTCTCAAGAAGAACATTCAGTATAATTGAATACTCAAAATGACTTACTTAGTGCAAACAAACTGACATTTTTTCAGATTAACCTTCAGCACTCTTATAGCGCACTAGTTCAGCTTCAGAAAACACTTTGCGACCTAAAACCAGATGTGGTATTGTTACAAGAACCGTATGTCAACAAGTTTGGAAAAATAACATGTGTACCAAGTGATTATGCAGTATTCTCAAGGTTTGATTTTGAGAAAAGAATCTTTAGTGCTGCAGTATTAGTTAAAAAAGAATTCAAGTGCGATATTCATTATGATGAGTCTACAAACGAGTGTGTCACCGTATCTATTTACTTGAAGTCAAGAATCATTAGAGTGTCATCAGTATATTGCTCCCCTTCGCTGCAGTCCTTAGATTATCAGCTGAGTATTTTGGATAGAATGTGTAATTCTTTTTACGTGATAGGTGGGGATTTTAACGCTAAAAGTCCAATGTGGCTAAACGGTGTTTCTACTGATCATAAAGGAAAAGAATTAGAGGATTTTGTAACTTGTAAACAACTTGTTGTTATTAATGATCCTGATTCACCCACATATTATCATCATTATTCTAGCCCAGATGTTACGATTGCTAGTATACAACTTTTGACATATATTGAAAATTGGAGAGTCCTACAAGACCCTCCTTCACTGTCAGACCATTTGTATATAAGTTTTGATCTCAGTTTTAATGATGAGATTAGAGAGAAAAATGTGAACCAGCGATATAATTTTAAGAAGACTAATTGGGACGTATTTCGTGCTGTTTTACTGAACCGTATTGATGAAGTTTTTGCATGTAATTTGGCTTCAGAAGAAGCAATTGATTCAGCCGTTGATCATTTAACTAAATTATTACAGAATGCTATAAAAGAATCGACTCCTATGTGTCATAATAATTTTTTAAAAAGATACTGCCGCTGGTGGACACCACAATTAAGTGAACTAAGGAAAGAATATAGACGTAATACGAGAATTTTTAAAATATCAAGATCGATAGAAAGCGAAGTAAATATGAAAAATGCTAAAAGTAAATATAAGATGGAAATTTTGAAGGCTAAAAAAGATGATTGGAGGCGTTTTTGTGAAGAAAGGGGGACTACGGATCCGTGGAATACAATTCATAAGATTTGTAGGTTGAAGGGTGGGACTGCAAAGCCTATCCATATTAAAAAGAGTGATGGTACTTTTACAAATTCAATAACTGAAGCTGGGGATGTACTTTTAAATAAGTGGTTCACGAAAGATGAGATATCAGATGACAATAGCTATCATCATACAATTCGACAAGAAGTAAAGCAGATATTAGAAGAAGATGTAGAAAATAGCGAGGATTTTCAGTTTCAAGACCTTTTAGAAACTATAAAAAAATTAAAACCAATGAAAGCCCCAGGCCCAGATGGAATTTTAAATTTAATTTTGAAAAAAAATATGAATGTAATTGCACCAACTCTTTTGAAAATTTTAAACGCGTGTTTGAAAGTTTCGTATTTCCCTAAAGAATGGAAAAGGGCTAATGTGATTGTAATAAATAAAAAGGGTAAAAAAATGACGGTAACGCCCGATCATATCGCCTAATAAGTCTGCTTTCTAATTTGGGAAAAATTTTTGAGAAGTTAATAATGGGTAGACTGAATAATTTAAGTAATGATAAAAATTGGATTTCTGATTATCAGTTTGGTTTTTCGAAAAATAAAAGCACGGTAGATGCGGCTGATAATTTGGTGACTATGATTGAAAAAAATAAAAAGAAGAAGTTATTTACATTGTGTATATTTTTTGATATAAAAGGGGCGTTCGATAATGCTTGGCATCCAGGAATTATTAAAAAGTTAAAGGAAAAAGAATGCCCTTCTGGCTTAATAAAATTAATTCATAGTTATCTATCAGATCGAACAGTCGCATATGAAAATGGAAACTTGCATTTACTAGAAAAGTCATGTCCACAAGGTGGAATTCTATCTCCTTTTCTTTGGCTTATTAATATTAATGATATTCTTGAAATTAATATAAATGAAAATTGTTTGATTCAAGCATACGCTGATGACATATGTGCTATTATTACAGCAAAGAATGTAAGTACACTGGAAAAAGTAGCAAATAAGATTTTCGAGAGTTTTGATAAATGGGCAGTAAATAATAAATTAACATTTGATACATTAAAAACAGAGGCCGTCTTATTCACAAATAGACATAAAACACCCTACGTTAATTTAGTATTTGGAGGCGACATTATTGAAGTTAAGGATAAAGTTCGATATTTGGGTGTAATTTTAGATAGGAAACTTCTTTGGACAGAACATATAACATGCAGAATTAATGAAGCTAAGAAATATTCGAGTCGTCTTTTAAGCGCGGCAAGGATGACCTGGAGCTTAAAGCCTTTCGCTCTTAGAAAATTGTATAAGTCAGTAATTGAAAGTACCATTTTGTATGCTGCTCCAGTATGGATTGGGGCCTTAAGAAAAAAAAATATACAGAATATGTTACAGTCAGCACAAAGATGTTCAACCCTTAGTATTTCAAAGTCATTTAGAACTGCTCAAAATCATGTTATTGCAGCCCTTTCTGGTGTCCTTCCAATCGGTCTAAGAGCAATAGAACTGGCAGTGATGAGGTTTGTTAAAAAGGGACGTCCTCCTTTTTGGCCAGATATTGTGCATCCTAGTTTTCCTTTAAATAGATACTCCGTTGATCATAGCGTTTTTACCGATGAAATAGTTGCTGAGTTGTTAGGAGTTGAGTTTCTGATGAAAAATTATTTTTCACCTATCCAACTGAACCGTAGTGTTTTAAAAAATGCTCTATACAATAAATGGTATGTAATATTTGAAAATTATATGAGTAGTTGGCCTGTTAGATTTTTCAAATGTAAAGAAGATTTAATTTGTGCGCAAAAACTTGAACCAAGCTATATCTTAACTCAGTTTATAACAGGCCATTCGAAACTGAATTATTTTTTATATAGAATAGGCATGACGGATAGCCCAACGTGTGAATGTGGGTGTATAGAAAACTGTGAGCATTTCCTGTATGATTGTCCTTTTTATGTTCGTCAGAGGTTTAATATGATTTTTGAATTGAGAGAATATAATGTTAGCTTCCCTTTTGATTTAAGTTTGATAATTGGTGATAAAAATGTTAGGAACATTGTGAAGAAATTCCTGTATAACACAAATAGATTTGTTGTTTGAGGTAATTGTGAAAGTTTTCTGAGGAGTGTTTAGTGAATGTGTAGTTTTTATTTCCTTTTTTTTCTAAGTATTTTAGTGTTTGTGTATAAATGTAGTTATATAGTATTGTAGCGTGAAATACCTGTTTGGTGCAGTCACGTAATAAAATCATCATCCATGATCATTTCTTTCTACTTTTTTTCAGTAAAGTGCAAATTATGTTCTGGTCTTGAGAAGGCAAGTGGGCTGTCAGTACTACTCACTTTCGATGGGCACTATTAGTAGTATTCCCTCTATTCGTTTAATCGGCCAGATAGGAATGTACAAATCGAGCTACTAGCTCCTCAAGATGTTACTAGGCACACCTGGGTCTCATGCAATATTGCACCTTTAACGGCATAGTAGACCTAAGTAATAGAGAATGTTTTCCAAGAGATGTTGGTGATTTTTACATAATAGGGGATGTTTTCTAAGAAATGGTTTTTACGTAACAGGGTTTGTTTTATTTTGGTTACTAATTAATAGGGGTTGGTTTTCTAAGAGACGCTGGTGGTTGTTACATAATAGAGGATGTTTTCTAAGAGATGTAGAGGGCTGTTACGTTATGTGGTTTGATTTCAGTTGGTTCTTAAGTAATAAGGATTGTTTCCTTCAAGACATTTCAAGACGTTTTTTAAGCCATTTTTCTTCAAGATGTGTAAAGACATTTCAAGACTTTTATTAAGACCTTTTTTCTTCAAGGCGTCTTTCAAGATCTTTCAAGACGTCTCAAACCATTTTAAGACATTTTTCTTCAAGATTTTTTACAAGACAATTCAAGATATTTCAAAACGTTTTCAATACATTTTTCTTCAAGACGTTTTTTCAAGGCGTTTCAAGAGATGTCAAGACATTTTTTAGGACATTTTTTCTCAAAATATTTTTCTTCGAGACTTCTTTTGTTGTTATGTAATGGGAAATGCTTACCTATGTTTGTTATGTAAAAGGACTTACTAGGGTCCAATAGTCAGGCGGTAAATCCCCACTTGTAACTTTGTAGGGCACACAAGTGGTGTGTTACGCAATGATGATGGATATGTGGATTGTTACATAATAGTTTAAGATATATTTTTTCTTCGGGATTTCTATTTTCTTTCAAGGCGATTTTTTCTTTAGGACTTCATTTTATTTCAAGGCGTTTTTTTAATCTTTCAAGGCGTTTTTTTCCTTATTGAGACTTCATTTTTTCTCAAGATGTTATTCTCAGGGAACCTTTATAATCTAAAGATCTTTGTCTCCATTAGGATTCGAATGAGATTCCCCCTCAATGAAATGGACTGCTATATATCTGGACTATGAAAGCCTTTTAAATATTATTATTCGGGTAATACTTTCTAAGTTATAATCTATTTAAGACACGGTGAATTCCGTGTCCCACTTTCTATAATGATTAAATGGTTCGCTTGTTCCCAAACCTTTCCAAACGAGAGCGCAAAAGCATCCCAATACTATTGATTTTTTCTATATTAGATGCACCTGCCTGTTACAGTGTTATTAATTTTCCAAAGTGACCACGACAGGTTAAGTTAACTATTGAATCAATGAGATGTTACATATCATTGGCTCATATTGAAGATTCGTCCTGGAAGAAGAAATCTAAAGAATGAAGGCCTTTGTACATACAAATTATAGGCCTATTAATAAAAAAACGTCATAAAATCATGAAATCTCAGAAAAAGCAGTTAAAACGCAACAAACGAAAAAAAAGCGTAAAAAAAAACTTATAAAGCGTAAAATTTAAGCAAAAACAACCGTGAATTGAAGAAAGGCAAGGGGCTGGAGGATATATCAACCAGTTCCAGGGGTTTGAGGTTGTTATTAGAGGAAATTTAAGCCACCAATTCTAAGGGGGCGGAGGGTTGTTATTAGAGGTAAATTTCAGTCATATTAAGAGTTATTAAGTCCCCCCACCGCCGACAAATTCCTTTAACACCTCTCATCTTAACTTCAAGCTGTAAAACATGTTAGTCCAAGCAATTCACGTCACTGTGTCACACTATGGATGGCACATAGCAGCCTCTGTCACCCTTCATCATTCCAAAGGCATTTTTTTCAGATCATTTCATGATAAAATATGACTTAAATACAATGGTTCATGTTTTTTGCAAGCCAATCTCAACGTGATACACTATCTCCATTCAAGCCACCATGCCAAACTATGACTGGCCTTCTGGCACCTTCTAGAATCCACTCATCATTCCTAATCAGCCTCTGGCACCCTTCATCATTCTGAAGACATTTTCCGGATATTTTCTTTTAAAGATTATGCATTAAATCCATTGGTTCATGTTTTAGCGGGCCAACCCTTTTTGATACACCATGCCATTTCACGCCACCATCCCAAACTAAAACTGACCCTCTGGCACCCTCATTTCATAAAAAATTTTCCAGATATTTGTTTGTTAACAATTATGCTTTACACAACTTAGGTCGTATTTTCACAAGCCACCCCCAACGTGATATGTCATGTCAATTCACACAACCTTGCCACACTATGACTGGCCCTCTAACACCCCTCATCACTCCTAAGACATTTACCAGATATTTTCTTGCTAAAAACCATGCATTAAATCTATCGGTTCATGTTTTTGCAGGCCATCTGGCACCCATCATCATTCTAATTCATCATCACCCATGGCCATGCAGGCCATGGGTGCCCTCTGGCACCCATCATCATTCTAAGATATTATTAGAATGTTATAGTCTTTTAATAAAGTGTTGTCCGATTCCGTTTCCCCTGCTTCTGACCCCGGTTACAACGTTTCCGCCGCCACTTTGGTTCAACCGATTTCATTTCCCACTATAGCTGCTCCTACCTCAATCCCAAATCCAGTTCAGTTACGTCAGTTCCGCATTCCCCACTTCTCCCCTCTAATTCCGCAATTCTGATTCCGCCAATCCCGCTCTAAGTTCCCCAATTCCACGATTTTATATGCGGCTGCCTCCACAGTAATCTATGGGTGGCAAATGACATCCCTCTGGCACAAATTATCGCATCTAATGGCTTTTCAACCTTTTCCTACAGAAATATCTTGATAAACTGAAAACAACCATTTGTTTATTTGAACAGCAGAAGCTTGACATTTTATTTTTAGACTGCGACGTTCCTTCGCAATTCCCTGCCTATGACACACAAAGTATGTTTTGTTTTGTAAAAAATATTTTGTATTTGTAAGAACAGTTTGTTATTGTTTAGGATGTATTTTCTTTCTGTAAGAATTATTTTTTGTTTCGTAAAAAGTATTTTGTATTTTGTAACAAACATTTTTGATTTCTTAAGATTTATTTTTGTTTTGTAAGAATTAGTTTTTGCTTTGTAAGCAGTATTTTTTGTTTTGTAAGAAGTATCTTGTATGTTCTAAGAAAAATCTCTGATTTCTAAGGACGTATTTTTGTTTTTTAAGAATTATTTTTAGTTTTTCAAGAATTATTTTGTATTTTGTGATTTACTATGGTGTATTTTTGTTTCGTAAGAATTATTTTTTTGTATAAGAAGTATTTTGTATTGTGTAAGAAGTATTTTTTATTTTGTAAGAACAGATTTTGATTGCTTATAATGTATTTTTGTTTTGTAGGAATTATTTTTGTTTCGTAAGAAGTGTATTGTATTTTATGATAAGAATTTGTGATCTTTTAGGTTGTATTTTTGTTTTGCAAGAATTATTTTTTTGCTTTGTAAGAAGTATGTTCTGTTTTGTCTCAGATATTTTTTATTTCTTAAGAACCATCTCGGACATTTTATGATGTATTTTTGTTTTTAAGAATTATTTTTTGGTTTGTATGAAGTATTTTTTATTTTGTAACAAGAATTTGTGATTTTTAGGATGTATTCTTGTTTTGAAAGAAATATTTTTTGTTTTTTAAGAAGTATTTTGTATTTTTAAAGAAGAATCTTTGATCTTTTAGGATATGTTTTGTTTCGTAAGAATAATGTTTTGCATTTTAAGAGGTATTTTTAGTTTTGTATGAAGTATTTTGTATTTTGTATGAACAATCTTTGATTTCTAAGGATATATTTTTGTTTGTATGAATCATTTTTTGCTTTGTAAGAAGCATTTTTTGTTTTGTAATAAGAATTTGTGGTTTCGTCGGATGTATTTTTGTTTGTAAGAATTATTTTTTGTTTTGTAAAAAGGTTTTTATTATTTTCCAAGAAGAATTTGTGATTTTTTAGGATGTATTTGTCTTGTATGAATTTTTTTTTTGTTTTCTAAGAAGTATTTTTGTTTTGTAACAAGTATTTTATATATTTTAAGAAGATTTTATGATTGTCTGGGATGTATTTTCGTTTCGTTTGAATTATTTTGTGTTTTTTAAGAAGAATTTATTATGATATTGTAACAATTTGTGATCTTTTAAGATGTATTGTTTGTTCTGTATGAATTGCTCTTTTTGTTTTGTAAAAACTATTTTGTATTTTGTAAGAAGTATTTTGAATTTTGTAAGAAGAATTTTTTATTGTTTAGCATGTATTTTTGTTTTGTAAGAAGTATTTTTTGTTTTGTAACAAGAATTTCTGATTTCTTTGGCTGTATTTTGTTTTATAAGAATTATTATTTGTTTTGTAAGAAGTATTTTGTATTTTCTAAGAATAATTTGTGATTTTCGATGTATTTTGTTTTTATAAATTATTTTTGCTTTGTAAGAAGCATTTTTTGTTTTTTAACAAGTGTTTTGTATTTTTTAAAAAAGGGTTTGTGATTGTTCAGGATATATTTTTTGTTTTGCAAGAAGTATTTTTTGTTTTGTAATAAGAATTTCTGATTCCTTTAGCTGTATTTTTGTTTTGCAAGATTTTTTTGTAAGAAGTATTTTGTATTCGCTAAAACAAATTTTTGATATTTTACAATGTATTTTGTTTTGTATAAATTATTTTTTGTTTTGTAACAAGTATTTTGTATCCGGTAAAAAGGATTTGTGATTGTTTAGGATATATTTTCGTTTTGTAAGTTTTATTTTTTGTTTCTTAAGAAATATTTGTTATGATATAATAATAAAATGTGATCTTTTAGGATATATTGTCAGTTTTGTATGAATTATTTTTTGTTTTGTAATAAATATTTTTTGTTTCGTAGCAAAGATTTTGTATTTTAGAAAAAGAATATGTTATTTATTAGGATTTATTTTTGTATTTTAAGAATTTTTTTTTGTTTCGTAAGAAGTATTTTTAAAAAGAATTTTTTATTTTGTAAGACCAGTTTGTGATTGTATTCGTTTTTAAGAAGTTATTTTTGTTTTGTCAGAAATATTCTATATTTTTTAAGAACGATTTCTAATTTTTGAGGATATATTTTTGTTTTGTAAGAAAAATTTCCTGTTTTGTAAGAAGTATTTTATGTTTTGTAAGAAATATTTGTGATTTCTTAGGATGTATATTTGTTTTGTAAGAATTATTTTGTTTTGTAAGAAGTATTTTGTATTTGTAACAAGTATTTGGTAAGAACAGTTTGTGATTGCTTAGGGTTTATATTTGTTTTAAAAGAACTAAGTTTTGGTTCATAAGTATTTTGTATTTTGTAAAACGAATTTGTGATCTTTTAGGATGAATTTTTGTTTTGTAAGAATATTTTTTTTGTTTTGTTAGAAATATTTTTTGTATTCTGTTTGTAAGAAAACAGATATTTTGGAGGAAAATTTCTGAAAAATACCACATGGGTGGAAATAATTGCCAGAGGGTTCTGTTTCTCAGCCATTGAATGTCACAGGCTGGGAATCGCTATGGAGCATCGCAATCTAACTATGAAATTGCAAGTTTCTGCTGTTGAAATAAAAACAATTGTCATTTTTAGTTTGTAAAGTTGTCTTTGTGGTAAAAAGGTGGAAAAACCCTTAGGTATGATAATGTGTGCTAAAGGGTTTCATCGAGCTGGTAGATTATGCCATGCTGGACTCAATTACCAGGAGGCATCATAAGAAATGTTATTGGGGACTTTTCATTAAGTTTAAACGACCGATTCTAGTGTAAACGCTTATTTTTGCAGGAATATATTCGAACAATATCATTTGTGTGATAATGATTGCCAGAGGGTGCCGTATGTCAACCATTGAGTGTCATAGGCTGGCAATTGCCATGGAAGATCGTAATCTAACAATGGAAGGGCAAGTTTCTGCTGTTAAAATAAAAATCAATGGTCTTTTTTAGTTTATAAAGTTATATTTTTTGGAAAAAGCTTAAAATACTCTTATGTGTAATAATGCTTGCCAGAGAGGAGTCATTTACCAGCCATATATTACGACGGAAGTAGCCGCAGGTAGAATATCGTAATCAAGGGAACATGGAGTTGAATTGGTGGAATCGGATTTACGGAACTGGGAAGAAAATGTGGGGAATCCGGAACTGAGGTAACCGTACCGAGATTTGCAATTGGGGTCAGAGAGGGCAGAGTGGGAGCTAGAACCGGTTGAACCAAGTTGTAAGCCAGCAGAATCGGAGGAGGAAGCGTTGTAACCTGGGTCAGCAGTGGGGGAAGTGGAATTGGACAGGAGGGCACCAGAGGGTGCCAGAGGGTAAGTCGTAGTTTGGGGACGGTGGTGCAAAACGACATGGTGTATCAAGGAGGGTTGCCCTGTAAAAAATAAACCAATGGATTTAATGCATGATTTTTAACAAGAAAATATCTGGAAAATGTCTTAGGAATGATGAGGGGTGCCACTAGGTGCCAGGGGGCCAGTCATATTTTGGCACAGTGGTGTGAATTCGCATGGTGCATCAAGTTGGGGATGGCTTGTGAAAACACGATTTAATAGATTTAAAGCAAAATTTTTAACAAGAAAATATCTGTAAAATTTCTTAGGAATGATGAAGGGGTGCTAGAGAGAGCCAGAGGGTCAGTCATGCTGTGGCATGGTGACGTTAACTGAGATGGTGTATCACGTTGAGGTTGGCTTGCAAAAACACGAACCATTGAATTTAAAACATATTTTTATCATGAAAAGATCTGAAAAATGCCTTTGGAATGATGAAGGGTGCCAGATTTTACCTTTTGCCATCCATAGTGAAACATGGTGACGTGAATTGCTTGGACCAACATGTTCTACAACTTAAAGTTAAGGTGAGAGGTGTTAAAAGAATTTTTCGCCGGTGTAGGTGGCTTAAATCTAACACACAGTCAAAGAAATGAGGCCTTTTCAGTAAAACCTCTCAGAAATAGCTCTTAATATGGGTTAAATTTATCTCTAATAGCAAGCTTCTTCTCTGGAATTGGTTACCAGGGGATAGATCAGCCACATACTGTCATGGTGGCAAGAATATTCATAGTCATGGCTCAAAGAAACGCGGTATTTTCATTATGACCTCTCAGAAATAACGCTTAATATGGTTTGAATTGCTCTAATAAAAAGCTCCTCCCCTCTGGAATCGATTACTGGGGATGGGTCAGCCATATATTGTCATGGCGAAGTTAAATAGGCATAGTCTTGGCTCAAAGAAACGTGGCGTTTTCATTGAAACCTCTCAGAAACAACCGAATGTAAAAATGTGTCTCTTTTTCTTGCAGGCATGTCTAATAGAGCAATAGAAACGATGCATTTTAATTAAGAACTCTGAGAAATACCTCTTAATATGGCTTAAATTTACCTCTAATAACAACCCTCTATTTCTGGAGTCGGTTGATATGTCCTCCATACCTTCGCCTTTCTTTAATTCGTTTTTGCTTGTATTTTATCCTTTATAAGCTTTTTTCACGTTTTGTTTTTTTTAACTGCTTTTTCTGTGATTTCATGATTTATAACGTTTTTTTGTTAATAAAACTTGTATGTACAAAGTCTCCACTCTTTAGATTTCTTATTCCAGGGCAATATGTAATCATTCAATTTGTAATCATTTACGCAATGAAATATCTAAAGCCAATGCTATGTAACATCTCACTGATTCAATAGTTAACTTGACCTGTCGTGGACACTTTAGAAAATTAATAACACTGTACCAGGCAGGTGTATTTAATATAGCAAAAATCAGTAGTATTGGGATGCTTGGGTGTTTTCAAGTGGAAAGGGTTGGATATATTCGAACCATTTAATCATTCTAGAAAGCGGGACAGGGAATTCACCATGCCTTGAATAGGTTATAACGTAGAAAGTATTAGCCGAATAATAATATTAGTAAGGCTTTCATATGCTAGCTGTCTAGAACTCCAAGCCATTGAGGGGAAATTTCTTTTGAATCCTAATGTGGACAAAAATCTTTAGACTATAAAGGTTCCCTAATAAAAACGTCTTTAAAGAAAATTAAATGTCAATAAGAAAAAAAAACGCCTTGAAAGAAAATGAAATCCAGAAGAAAAACAAACGCCTTAAAAGAAAAAAGAAATCCTATAGAAAAAAACATTTCTTAACATATTATGTAACAGCCCACGTGTCCATCAATATTGCTTAATACCCCAATTTTGTGTCCTCCGCAGTTACAAGCTAGGATCCCCAATTGACCACCGGACTCTAACAAGTCCTCTTACTTAACAGCCATAGGTAAATATTCCCTATTACATAACAACCAAATAAATCTTGAAGAAAAATGTCTTGATAAGAAATGCCCTAAAAAATGTCTTCAAATTTCTTGAAACGCCTTGAAAAAACTGTCTCGAAGAAAATGTCTTGAAACGTCTTGAAAGACGTCTTGAAGAAAAATATCTTAAAAAACGTCTCGTAATGTCTTGAAGAAAAAAATCCCTATTACTTTACAACCACCTTCATCTCTTAGTAAACAAACCCCTATTACGTAACAAACAAAAGAATACATACCCTATTACGTAACAACCGTTTGCATCTCTTAGAAAACATCCCCTGTTATGTAACAACCACCTTCACCTGTTAGAAAACATTTCCTATAACTTAGATGTTCTATACTGTTAAAGGTTCGCTATTTCAAGACACTAAAGTGCGCCTCTTGAGGGTCTAGTAGCTTCAATTGTACACCCCCTATCCGGCCAGTTAAACGAATAGAGGGAATACTACTACTATCAAACCTAATGCAATTTATTTATTTGGAATAAGAATAAAAAAAAGTCAATTCTTTTTTTGTGTTATTGTCACCAAATTGTGTTTTCATTACCACAAATTATTGTTATTAAAATTTGTTACTACAAACTGTTTGAAAAAGTTAATTGCATAAATTAATTTTGGAAATTTCAAAAACGAGATTGAAACCCTTTAAATATAGCACCAAATCGGAATGAAAAGTGCACGGTTGAAGTTACAGGGTTGAAAACCCCGTACAAGAGAATTAAAGTCCCTCACCTTGAACAATAAGTAAAATTACTTTTTTGAAAGGGCTGCACTAATTTTCCTTACTTGTTTCTAATCAAGGTTATCAGGCTACCGCGACATCATAATATGAATTACTTTTAGGCAGAGCATAGACAAAATATTTTATCCCCCCCCCCCTCTGTTTGACCTTCCCAATAAGTCATAATCATTTGTAAATTCTTGATCAAATAGGAAAGCAGTAAATATTGAACATAACGAATCAATACAACCAGGTTTGTTTCCTAAATTTAGTGGCTTCATTGCGGTTCCGCTAACTCTGTATACAAACCCTGAAATTTGGAAGTGGATCAGTGAAAAAAAATCGAATTTTTTCCTGCCTCACTAATCGATGCAACCAAACTTTTAGTCAAGAATTTGTTATCCTCAGTAAGGCCCAGTATACTTTTAAGGCTCCCGTTTTGGGATCTACCATAGATTTTGGATACAAAGTGCTTTGGTTTGCTCATTCCCTTCTCCAAAGATAAGACTTGAAGTCCCCATCGTTCCTCCTCAGCATTCCCCAATAGTTTCAATTAACCCCTCAAGGCATGGAAGGTGCGTTATCTGAACAAACCTTACTCATGTATTGTCTTTACAATTTAACTAATAGCTTCATTGCCCTCATATTCGAAGTTTCACAGTGGCTCATAGCACAAAACGATGAAAATGACCAGAAACTTCTGGTCATATCTGGAATTTCAGGTCCATTTGGTTTCTTCAATGTCCTAGGAAAGTTTGAACCTGATCCCCTAAGCAGTTCTAGAGATATTACAGACATGCTATTTTGATAACCTTAGTACTCAGAATTCTCTATTAACCTACAGCGCAAACAATCTTTGGTGGTTGACAGTATTTTTGGATTCCTTATCTCCTCCCTCTAAAGACAAAATTGGAAGTTCCTTGCACACACACGTTCCCTGTCCCAATGTTCTAAAAGCATCAAATTTATCCTTCAAACCATCTACAAGGATTTTCAGATATACTGTTCTACTGCCTGGATTTATTTAGTACCTTTCGATTTACCTCTTCCCCCTCCCTCAAGTTAAGACTGCAGGTTCACTTGGGAACTCAGCACTCCCTCAAAGTCGTAAGTCAATCTTCCAAATCGTTCTCCAGACTTTGTTTACAAATTATTTTGATAACTTGGCTAGACATTGTGTCTTTCAATATATGTTGCTATTCAATTATGAACAGACCCTAGGTCTTATAGAGATTTTCTTTTTTGGCAGATTGTAGACAAAATATTCTTACCTTTCTATATCCCTTTCTCCAAGTCAAAATCCATGGTCTAATTACCTTCCTCCACTCAAATAAAGGAAATCGTCACAAAGAATATTATTTTTTGTTAAATTTAGGGAGGGGCCCGGGATCTTCTGTGAACATTCTTGATTCGATATGAGTGCAGGAAGCTATTGAGGGGGGGGGGGTGGAATCTTAGGAGGAAATAGCTTGGATAAAAAAAAACAGGTAAATTATTTGTAAAATATAATATGCAATTGGTAAATGCCAAAAAATCACGAGATTTCAGGTAAAATAAATTCACAGAAGATACGAAGAAACCTAGTATAATTTAAATACAACAATATTTATAGTAAAGTTACTGTCTTCTAGTCAAAGCTGATTTTAAAATTGCTTATTTATGTAAGAAGATGCCGTTAAAAAAATCAACTGTATGCATAAATTAAATTTACGAACTTTTTTAAACATTGATGAATGCATATTTGAATCTTGGGCCTCTTTAGTTTCAACCCGGGACTAAGTGAAGACAAATAGATCAGACCATGTCTGCCGCTTGAAGCCTCTTGTTGTGTCAGGTCTTGTCATTATTTCTGCTGGATATGTATTTTGGTTACTATTTGCATCAAGTACGCACATAGGAGTTTATTTTAAAGGGCAATTTGTAATCATTTACGCAATGAAATATCTAAAGCCAATGCTATGTAACATCTCACTGATTCAATAATTAACTTGACCTGTCGTGGACACTTTAGAAAATTAATAACACTGTAACAGGCAGGTGTATTTAATATAGCAAAAATCAGTAGTATTGGGATGCTTGGGTGTTTTCAAGTGGAAAGGGTTGGATATATTCGAACCATTTAATCATTCTAGAAAGCGGGACAGGGAATTCACCATGCCTTGAATAGGTTATAACGTAGAAAGTATTAGCCGAATAATAATATTAGAAAAGCTTTCATATGCTAGCTGTCTAGAACTCCAAGCCATTGAGGGGAAATTTCTTTTGAATCCTAATGTGGACAAAAATCTTTAGACTATAAAGGTTCCCTAATAAAAACGTCTTTAAAGAAAATTAAATGTCAATAAGAAAAAAAACGCCTTGAAAGAAAATGAAATCCAGAAGAAAAACAAACGCCTTAAAAGAAAAAAGAAATCCTATAGAAAAAAATATTTCTTAAAATATTATGTAACAGCCCACGTGTCCATCAATATTGCTTAATACCCCAATTTTGTGTCCTCCGCAGTTACAAGCTAGGATCCCCAATTGACCACCGGACTCTAACAAGTCCTCTTACTTAACAGCCATAGGTAAATATTCCCTATTACATAACAACCAAATAAATCTTGAAGAAAAATGTCTTGATAAGAAATGCCCTAAAAAATGTCTTCAAATTTCTTGAAACGCCTTGAAAAAACTGTCTCGAAGAAAATGTCTTGAAACGTCTTGAAAGACGTCTTGAAGAAAAATATCTTAAAAAACGTCTCGTAATGTCTTGAAGAAAACAATCCCTATTACTTTACAACCACCTTCATCTCTTAGTAAACAAACCCCTATTACGTAACAACCAAAAGAATACAAACCCTATTACGTAACAACCGTTTGCATCTCTTAGAAAAAATCCCCTGTTATGTAACAACCACCTTCACCTGTTAGAAAACATTTCCTATAACTTAGATGTTCTATACTGTTAAAGGTTCGCTATTTCAAGACACTAAAGTGCGCCTCTTGAGGGTCTAGTAGCTTCAATTGTACACCCCCTATCCGGCCAGTTAAACGAATAGAGGGAATACTACTACTATCAAACCTAATGCAGTTTATTTATTTGGAATAAGAATAAAAAAAAGTCAATTCTTTTTTTTGTGTTATTGTCACCAAATTCTGTTTTCATTACCACAAATTATTGTTATTAAAATTTGTTACTACAAACTGTTTGAAAAAGTTAATTGCATAAATTAATTTTGGAAATTTCAGAAACGAGATTGAAACCCTTTAAATATAGCACCAAATCGGAATGAAAAATGCACGGTTGAAGTTACAGGGTTGAAAACCCCGTACAAGAGAATTAAAGTCCCTCACCTTGAACAATAAGTAAAATTACTTTTTTGAAAGGGCTGCACTAATTTTTCTTACTTGTTTCTAATCAAGGTTATCAGGCTACCGCGACATCATAATATGAATTACTTTTAGGCAGAGCATAGATAAAATATTTTATCCCCCCCCCTCTCTTTGACCTTCCCAATAAGTCATAATCATTTGTAAATTCTTGATCAAATAGGAAAGCAGTAAATATTGAACATAACGAATCAATACAACCAGGTTTGTTTCCTAAATTTAGTGGCTTCATTGCGGTTCCGCTAACTCTGTATACAAACCCTGAAATTTGGAAGTGGATCAGTGAAAAAAAATCGCATTTTTTCCTGCCTCACTAATCGATGCAACCAAACTTTTAGTCAAGAATTTGTTATCCTCAGTAAGGCCCAGTATACTTTTAAGGCTCCCGTTTTGGGATCTACCATAGATTTTGGATACAAAGTGCTTTGGTTTGCTAATTCCCTTCTCCAAAGATAAGACTTGAAGTCCCCATCGTTCCACCTCAGCATTCCCCAATAGTTTCAATTAACCCCTCAAGGCATGGAAGGTGCGTTATCTGAACAAACCTTACTCATGTATTGTCTTTACAATTTAACTAATAGCTTCATTGCCCTCATATTCGAAGTTTCACAGTGGCTCATAGCACAAAACGATGAAAATGACCAGAAACTTCTGGTCATATCTGGAATTTCAGGTCCATTTGGTTTCTTCAATGTCCTAGGAAAGTTTGAACCTGATCCCCTAAGCAGTTCTAGAGATATTACAGACATGCTATTTTGACAACCTTAGTACTCAGAATTCTCTATTAACCTACAGCGCAAACAATCTTTGGTGGTTGACAGTATTTTTGGATTCCTTATCTCCTCCCTCTAAAGACAAAATTGGAAGTTCCTTGCACACACACGTTCCCTGTCCCAATGTTCTAAAAGCATCAAATTTATCCTTCAAACCATCTACAAGGATTTTCAGATATGCTGTTCTACTGCCTGGATTTATTTAGTACCTTTCGATTTACCTCTTCCCCCTCCCTCAAGTTAAGACTGCAGGTTCACTTGGGAACTCAGCACTCCCTCAAAGTCGTAAGTCAATCTTCCAAATCGTTCTCCAGACTTTGTTTACAAATTATTTTGATAACTTGGCTAGACATTGTGTCTTTCAATATATGTTGCTATTCAATTATGAACAGACCCTAGGTCTTATAGAGATTTCCTTTTTGGCAGATTGTAGACACAATATTCTTACCTTTCTATATCCCTTTCTCCAAGTCAAAATCCATGGTCTAATTACCTTCCTCCACTCAAATAAAGGAAATCGTCACAAAGAATATTATTTTTTGTTAAATTTAGGGAGGAGCCCGGGATCTTCTGTGAACATTCTTGATTCGATATGAGTGCAGGAAGCTATTGAGGGGGGGGGGGTGGAATCTTAGGAGGAAATAGCTTGGATAAAAAAAAACAGGTAAATTATTTGTAAAATATAATATGCAATTGGTAAATGCCAAAAAATCACGAGATTTCAGGTAAAATAAATTCACAGAAGATACGAAGAAACCTAGTATAATTTAAATACAACAATATTTATAGTAAAGTTACTGTCTTCTAGTCAAAGCTAATTTTAAAATTGCTTATTTATGTAAGGAGATGCCGTTAAGAAAATCAACTGTATGCATAAATTAATTTCACGAACTTTTTTAAACATTGATGAATGCATATTTGAATCTTGGGCCTCTTTAGTTTCAACCCAGGACTAAGTGAAGACAAATAGATCAGACCATGTCTGCCGCTTGAAGCCTCTTGTTGTGTCAGGTCTTGTCATTATTTCTGCTGGATATGTATTTTGGTTACTATTTGCATCAAGTACGCACATAGGAGTTTATTTTAAAGGGCTTGCATTTGGAAAGTGTGTGGATAAAACGACAAAGCTGGCCCTTAGCCCATAGTTTTTGGTTCTCTAAAACTAAATGAATATGGACATCCCTGTTTATTAGCTTCTTATCAAGAAATATTTAATTTAAGCGTCCCAGCTTCCAAAACTGAATAATTTCTTACTTTATCATTGGTGCAATTTAGGACTATATTGACAAGGTAGAAAACAACGGACCAAATACTTTAATAGAAACGGGACTAACCTTATTTCTGCAAATGTTATACTTGAAAATACACATTTTTAACTAGAAGCTGTACTTAATCAAATAGAATCGTATCAGGAACTAAGCGTTTCAGTATTGCTCCAGCTTTAAATTGGTCTAGTATTTCCATAGAAACAAATTCTAAACTTAAGTTTATCTTTTCCGTGGGTAATTCACCTTATTAATTAGTAAGCCAAGGGAAACATAAGATGCAATTCTGACAAAAGAATGATCTTATCAAATAATTCAGATTGCCTTTCACAACTGACCTTATGCAGGACGGCTATCGAAACCATAAGACATTAAAACAAGGTCTACAAATATCGTCAAGAAGCATCAGATACTTTTTAAACCCAAATCGACAAAATGAATAAAATATTGTATTGTTTTGGATAAATAGTTGCTAGTCGAATTCTAGGCTGGCATTTGTAAAGGGTAATTTAGAGTTTAAAAAAAACTCTAATCCATGAAAATCAGAGGCAGCTCACTAGCGCTACCTAGGTAGTGAGCTATTACCTTTCAAAAATTTTTGGGGATTATTTTTGTATGCCCTAGATTTCAAAATATCCGTAATTTCTCGGGAATGGTTTAAGAGATCAAGTTTAAAGCTTTAGGCAGTTCAAGCAGAGGGGAGGAGAGAGAGTGGAATTAAAACTATGGCTCGGGTAGGGGGATGGGAAAACCTAAAGACACTTTGTGTATCGAGATAATCGAAATAGCATATTTGTAATATAATTTTAGCGGCCTTGAGGATAAAATCAAAACTTTCAAGTACTCTTGGGAAAAGGGTGGGGGGAAGGTGGGACGAGGGGAAGCCATTTAATATCCTGGGGAGAGAGGGAGGAGCCTAGTCGGTTTTTTGCCTCTGATGTATCAAAATGTTCTTGAACCATTAGCTTTTATGGGAGTTATAATTTTTGCATAGTTGCGTAGCAAGATAAACAAAAGACACTATGTGTTCTCAGACTACCAAAATGATTTAACTTTAATATCTCAGGAACAGCTTTGGGATGTGCTATCAGAAAGTGTAAGCGAGCCTTGAACTATGACAGAGGGGAGAGGGTAGAGGTATATCAAAAGCGAGTATCTGCATCCTGGTGATTAAAATACAATACCCGTAATATCTCAGGAATGGCTCTGGGATAAAGTTGAAACTTTCAGGTAGTGTAGGATAAAGAAGGGAAAGGTACATGATAAAATTCAAACCGTGCCTTGGGAGAGGGAGCTAAATATTGTTCGTGTATGGTCAATTCAAAAATTTCGGACTTTAATTGTAACAGGACTTACATTCTATTCATGGCTAAGTTACGAGGTAACTCAAAAGTACATGCTTCCCGGTTGTCAAAATAACATATCTGCGCATTTTGGAAATTGCTTGGGAAATTAAGTAGAAATTTGCTGAGAAATTATATTTTTTATTGGGGGGGGGGGGGAGGGAAGGACATTAAATCTTGAATTTTAACTTAGAAAAGATGACCAAGAAGCGCTGAGTAATTTTGCATCACACTGGCTTAAAGTTTTGGTACTTTAAACCCCTGTTGGACGAGAAGCTATTCACAGTGATTTAATAATACAAACCAGAAGATAATAAATCTATTGAGGCAAAAAAAGAGAAAAGGAACCGTAATATTCAAGAACGATTTGGGAGACCAAATCAAAACTTTCAGGAGGTGTTGCAGGATCAAATAAACTTCAAGTTGTGACTTTGGGCGTGGGGCAGAAGAAAATCTGAAGATGCTATGTACATCTGGGCCATCTAAGTAGAATATCTACAATAACTTTTGAACGGCATGGGGAGGGCAGTTCAAACTTCAGACTGTGTGCATGCGAGAGAGGGGGAATAGATGCTGTGTATTACGAGATTACAAAAAAAAAACTTATCTCAATATCTCAATATCAATATCAATAAAAAATTAAGGATTTACAACATCTAGGGTATCAATAGCTTTTGGTATCAAAATTAAGTTTTAATTTTCAGGAAGTTGTAAGGGGGCCCAGTAAACCTTAATTTTTGACTTGGGGAAGATGCATAGGGGGAGGGAGCCCTAATTTGGTTTTTCGCCTAATCATCTAAACGTTTTTGCACTGTAATCCTCTCTGGGCCCAATAATCTGTCCCTGGCTAAGTGGCAGGGTAAATCAAAAGACTCTATGTTCTGCCTGGTGATCAAAACATCATGTCTGTATTATCTGGGGAATGATTTTTTAGATCTAATTTGTGTAGATTTACGAAGCATGTGGATAAATGCAAAGGAACCTCAGATACACTTATGAGAATTGTCCAAGGACAATGAAGAAAAACGCCGTTGAAATTTTTTGTATAAATTCATGAAGCCGAAAATAGGTCAAAATTTACTTGATTCATGACGTCTTTTTTAATGAGACAACAAAACGGAACTGTTTTTTATAAGTCAATTCTTAAAAGTATTTTTCACTGAAGATATTTTTCAAAGAAAGATAAAGAGCAACGTTACATCAAAGACGAATATAAATAAAGTCAAAACTAATATTTCAAGCGTAAGACAACGATAAATTACTATCCATAAATAAATGAAACCTAAAACAAACAGAAATTACAATAAATAAGCAATTCAAAATTAAAACGAGCAGAAACTAGACAATTAAGAGTAGTGTTAAAACTCCCATGCTTTCAAAGTGCCAGAACATAATTTGCACTCTACTGAAAACCAAATATGTTTTAAAAGCTTTTCCCTTTTAGAACATTAGCCGTTTATATTTAGTTCAATAATAGTAGTAGTAGCTAAACCCCGGCGCCGCACCGAAGAGGGAAGGCCGGTGGTGGTGGGGCAAAAACTATAGTGGCGGAATGCCGCCGACGTGCAGCCAAGAAAATTACCACTCCGCCGCCAGTGAGATGTCGGCAGCTTGCCACCGGCGGGATCATTGTTGACCGCAAGCAATTATGTTTGGATCATTTTTTCTCAAAACGCAGCTTTAATTTACAACAAGTTTGGGCCTATTCATGAGCTAGAATTTTCGCGAGTCGCTGGCTGTTTTCCGCAATTATCCTCAAAACTTAATATTATGTAATTTCTTTTTTTATAATTATATAATTAACACCAGACTTATACAATAAATCCTTTGGGACCTTGTTTCCAAGAAATCTTGAAGTTTTTACAATTCTTTAAGTCTAACCACATATTTATATTACTTTACATTTTTCAAATGCTGCCCCCACCCACCCATACAATTCTTACTTCTATGCTTGGCTGCAGCCTAGCCCTTCCAAGGTTGAAATGCCTGTTAACAAATTTTTGTTATGAATAGACAAACCAACTTTTATAACCCTGATTCACTATGTAATTACATGTCTTTTAAATACAGTTGGAAGCCATAAAGTATGTTTGTTTTTTCCTTGTAACACTCTGCTAGGAATAGCAAGTCTTATCTTTATAGGTGGGTCAAAGGTCCTATTTTATAAATTACATCAAATATTTAGTGAAGCATTTCCATGCTTTTCCTGATACTAAGAAGCTACTCATACGAGAGAGCATGATGATCATCTTCATCCGAATGTGATACACTGTGCCAAGGAGCATGGGGTCATACTGCTGACAATGCCATCCCATTTCAATCATTGTATTTGATATTTCTGTCTCTGATTCACCCAAGTATCAGTACAACCGATCCATGGACATATGGATAGTCTATAATCCTGGAAGAACTGTCACCATTTACGTCACAGCTGTGTTGCTAGGAAAATCTTTCCCCTTAGCTTTCATACCATCATTTTTCCATAAAAGATCTGGAAGGTATATCCCCTTTCAATCCAGACTGGTTTTATTATGAAGATCTGTGCTCTTATATACAGGTCCACCAAATGTTTTTAGCCCATGTATCTGCTGTTAAGTAGTAAAGCTCATCAGAGGTTCTAACTCCATTCCATCCCTCCCGGCTCTGCCATCCTCTCACCCAATGCTTTCAGTTAGCCCTGTTATTTTGCAGCCATTGTGAAAGAGGATAGTCACACCTGAGCAAGTACATCCCCATCCCAGCACCACCACGAAAACAAAATGCTTCAAGGAAAAGAGAAGGGAAGAACAAAAGTGTTCACTGATACATCAGTAGAGGCCAATATTGAAGCTGTCTTTGCTGCAAGGGAGGCAAAGAAGAGGTGGAAAAGAAAAAAGAAAGCAACAAAAGCAAGCTAAACAATGAAGCGGCTCTTTATAGATTTGGTGAGAAGACAGCACTGAGGGTGAAAAATAAACTGCAAAGGTTGAGACTGTGATTGTTTATGACAACTCAGATAGTTCTCTTGGGCAAGATACTGAAAAGGAATATCAACTTAGTTGTTATTTGGGTTGCAGTTCGCAACTTTGTGCAGTTCGCAACTTTATGAGTGCCATTAGGGAGAAGGTAGAACCTGCTACAAAGGTCAGTGTGATGACTATTATTGGTGGGAGAGGTAATCGGAGGCAACGCTATAGCGTTGCCTATTGTACAGGCCATACGGCTCCAACATTTTATTTCATTTTTCCCAGAGGCACTTCCCATGGAAGGGATCGTCGTATAAACTTCAAAGGGGGCTCATTCAATTGGAAATCGAGAGTTCTAGTGTCATTTTTAACAGTCAAAAGTGATCGGAGGGCAAATAGCCCCCCCCCCTCACGCCCTTTTTTCCTAAATGCATTCGATAAAAATATGGGATAGCCATTATGTTAAAAATAGTTCAATGATCACTTAAAAAAAAACTCCGGAGTTGACACAACCCCCAAGGACCCGGGGGCAGGTGTTGTAATTTATGCCCTGGGGGCATATATGGTTTTTATGGAAGGAATGCTCGTATAAACTTCATAGATTGCTCATTTGATTGGAAATTGAAAGTTCTAGTTCACTTTTTAAGAGTCAAAAGATATTGGAGGTTAACCAGCCCCCCACCCCCATCCCCTTTTTTTCCCAAATGGATCCGATAAAAGTTTTGAGATAGCCATTTTGTTAAATATAGTTCAAGACCATGTAACAAAAACTTCGGTGTCTACACAACCCCTCCCCCCCAGGGCCTAAGGGCAGGCGTTGTAAGTTATACCCTGGGGGCATATATGGCTCTTATGGAAGGGATGCTAGTATAAACTTCAAATAGGGCTCATTTGATTGGAAACAGAAAGTTCTAGTTAACTTTTTAAGAGTAAAAAGAGATAGGAGGGCAATTTGCCCCCCCCCCCCCTCCACGCCCTTTTTTCTCAAACATATTCGATAAGAACTTTGAGATAGCTATTTTATTTAAAAATGGTTCAAAGACCATATAACGAAAGCTCCGGGTTCGAAATAGCCCCCCAGGGCCCGAGGGCAGGCGTTGTAAGTTATGCTCTGGGAGAATATATGGTTACTATGGAAGAGATGCTCGTAAAAACGTCAGAGAGGGCTCATTTTATTGGAAATTGAAAGATCTAGTTCAGTTTTTGAGAGTCAAAAGAAGGTCAAAAGAGAGTTTCAGTTTTTGATAGTCAAAAGAGATTGGAGGGCAACTAGCCCCTCCCCCCCCCCCCCAAACGCCTCTTTTTCCCCAAATGAATCCTATAAAAATTTTTAGGTAGCCATTTTGTTAAAAATTGTTCAGAAGTCAGATAACAAAAACTCAGGTGTCGACAAAACCCCAAAGGGCCCGGGGCAGATGTTGTAAGTTTTGCCCTGGGGTATATATGGTTCTTATGAAAGGGATGCTCGTATAAACCTCAGAGAGGGCTCATTTGATTGGAAATTGAAAGTTCGAGTTCACTTTTTTAGAGTCAAGAGAGATCCGAGGGCAACTATCCCCCCCCCCCAATCCTTCTTTTTCTAAACCCCTCTGGTGAAAATTTTGAGATAGACATTTTGTTAAAAATAGTTCAAAGATCGGATAAGAAAACCTACGGTGTCATACAACCCCCCCCCCCCCCAGGGCCCAGGGAAAGGCGTTCAAAGTTATGCCTTGAAGTTATTCAGTTTTCAAGAGTCAAGAGATTGAAAGGCAACTAGCCCCCCCCCCCCATGCACTTTTTTCTCCAAACCCATCCGCTACAAATTTTAAGATAGCCATTTTTTGAAAAATGTTCAAAAATTAGGTAACAAAACTCCGGTGTCAACACAACCCCCAGGGCCCGGGGGCTTGGCGTGGAAAGTAAGTGTTTTCCGGGGGGTGTATATGGTTCTTATGAAAGGAATGCTCGTATAAACTTCAGAGGCGGCTCATTTAATTGGAAATTGAAAGTTCTAGTTCACTTTTTAAGAGTCAAAAGACCTCCGAGGGCAACCAGCCCTCCCCCCTATCTCCCACACACCTTTTTTCCCCAAACCCATCCGATAAAAATTTTTAGATAGCCATTTTGTAAGAAATAGTTCAAAGTTCAGACCAAAAAAACACCTGTGTCGACGAAACCCCCGGGCCCTGGGGCAGGCGTTGTAAGCAATGCTCTGGGGGTATATATGATTCTTAGGGGAGGGATGTTTGTATAAACTTCAGATACAGCTCATTTGATTGAAAATTGAAACTTCTCGTTCACTTTTTAAGGTTCAAAATGGATTGGAGGGCACCTAATCCCCGCCCACTCCACGCCCTATTTTCCTCAAACCCATCCGATAAGAACTTTGAGAGGGCTATTTTTTCAGAATGGTCCGAAGATCATATAACGAAATCTCCGGGGTCGACACAATCTTTAAGGGCCCGGAGTAGGCGTTGTAACTTATGCCCGGCGGGCATTTACAGCTGATATGGCAGGGTTGCTCGTATAAACTTCAGACAGGGCTCATTTGATTGGAAACTGAAAGTTCTAGTTCAGTTTTTAAGAGTCAAAAGAAATCAGAGGGCAACTATCCCCCCACGCCTCTCTTCCCCCAAATGCATCCGATTAAAATTTTGATATAGCCATTTTGTTAAAAATGGTTCGAAGGTCAAATAACAAAACTCCAGTGTCAACACAAGCCCACAGGGCCCTTGGACAGGCGCTGCAAGTTATGCTCTGGTGACATATATAGTTCTAATGGAAGGGATGTTTGTATAAACTTCAGAGAGGGCTCACTTGAATGTAAATTGAAAGTTCTAGTTTAATTTTTAAGAGTCAAAAAGATCGGAGGGCAACTAGCCCAACTCCCCATACCCTTTTTTCCGCAAACCCATCCGATATAAATTTTGAGACAGTCATTTTTTAATAATAGTTCAAAGCTCAGATAGTAAAAACTCCGATGTCGACACAATCCCCCAGTGCCCGGGGGCCAGGAGTTTTAAGTTATGTCCTGGGGGTCGTGTATAGTTCTTATGAAAGAGATGCCCGTATAAACTTCAGTAAGGGCTCATATGATTGAAAATGGAAAGTTCTAGCTCAGTTTTAAAGATTCGAGAGAAATCGAAAGGCAATTAGGCCACCCCACACCCTTTTTCTCCAAACCCATTCGATAAAAATTTTGAGATAGCCATTTTGTTAAAAATACTTGAAACATCAGATAATAAAAACTCCAAGGTGGACACAAACCCATTTTTTTACTTTGATTAATTAAAAAAACTTTTTCCACAAAATAACTTTTTATAAGAAAAGTAGAGAACTCCATGAAACGAAAAATGAGCAAGAATAAAATCAAATAATCAACCAAGCGTGAAACTACCACAAATCAACATTGATAAATAAATGAAACCTAAAACAAACAGAAATTACAATAAATAACCGAGTCAAACTCAAAACGAGCAGAAATTAACATAAGTTGGGCTCAAAACCCCTATGCCTTCCCAGGGCCAGAACAAAATTTGCACTTTACTGAAAAAATTCAGATATTTTCACTTTTATAACTTTAATAAATCAAATAATATTAACATTTTGATTACTAAAATATCAGTATATGTATATAGAACTGACAATGCACATTCATTTATAATTTTCAGTAAAGTGCAAATTTTGTTCTTCTATATAAACTTCATACACCCCCAGGGCATAACTTAAAACCCTTGCATCGAGGGCTCTGAGGGGGTTATCATCCTAAAAGACCTAATTTCAAGAACTTTCAACTACGTTGAACAAAATGGATATCTCAAAACTTTGATTGGACGTGTTTGGGAAAATGGTAGGCGTGAGAGGGGAGTTAGTTGCTCTCCAATCACTGTTAACTATTAAAAAAGGCACTAGCCCTTTCAATTTCCAATTGAATGAGCCCTTTTGAAGTTTCTACGCTTTCAATAAAAACCTTATATGCCCCCAGCGCATAGTTTACAACCCTTAACCTGAGGGCTGTAGGGGGAGGGGTTATCATCCTTAAAGACATAATTTCCAAAATTTTCAACTACGTTGAATAAAATGGCTATCTAAAATATTGATTGGATGTGTTTGGGGAAAAGATGGACATGAGAGGGGGGTTAGTTGCCCTCAAACCGCTTTCGACTGTGAAAAAGGGCACTAGCCCTTTGAATTTTCAATCGAATGAGACCTTTTTCAAGTTTCTACGACAAAGATTTCAATAAAAACCTGCTATACCCCCAGGGCATAAATTATAACCCTTGCCCTGAAGACTGTGGGGGGAGTGTCCTGCTCAAAAGTATAATTTCCTGAACTTTGAACTGCGTGGAACCAAATGGCTATCTCAAAATCTTTATTGGAACTGTTTGGGGGAATGGTGGGCGTGGAAGGGTTGTTATTTGCTTTCCAATCGCTTTCGACTATTAAAAGGGCACTAGCCATTTCAATTTCTAATCGAATGAACCCTTTTTGAAGTTTCTACGACAACGCGTTATATAAAAACCTTATATGCCATCTGGGCATAATTTAAAATCCTTGCCTGAGGGTGGTGGGATGTTGTCATCCTCAAAAACCTAGTTTCCAGAACTTAAAACTACGTTGAATAAAATAGCTATCTCAAAGTTTTGATTAGATATGTTTGGGGAAAAGGTGGGTGTGAGAGGCGGGTTAGTTGCCCTCTAATCACTTTCGATTATTAAAAAGGGCACTAGCCCTTTGAATTTTCAATCGAATGAGCCTTTTTAGAAGTTTTTACGACAACGCCTTCTATAAAAAAAACCTCATATGCCCCAAGGGCTAATTTACAACCCTTGCCCTTAGGGCTGTGGGGGACTGTCCTCCTCAAAAACATAATTTCTATCTGGAAATCAGCTACGCTGAACAAAATGGCTATCTCAAAATTTTGATTGGATGTGTTTCGGGAAATGGTGGGCGTGGAAGGGGTGTTAGTCACCATCCAATCACTTTCTACTATTAAAAAGGGCACAAGCGACTCCAATTTCCAATTGAATGAGCTCTTTTTGAAGTTTCTACGACAACTTCTTCGATACGAAGTGCCCTGCTCTAAAGGAAAAAATTAATAAATAATACATTGTGCCAACATCGTTCTTATATGCCCCCAGGGCATAACTTAAAACCCTTGCCATGAGGGTTGTGTGGGGGAGTGTCCTCCTTTTTACTTAGTCTCCGTTTCTTGTCTTGTTCTCGAGTGTCCCCGTTCTTTACTTAGACAGCGCGATCGTGCTGCCTATGATTTCTACAACAACTTTCTATAAAAACCTTATATGCCCCCAGGGCATAACTTACAACCATTACACTGAGGGCTCTGTGGGGGTTATCATCCTAAAAGACCTAATTTTCAGCACTTTCAACTACATTGAACAAAATGGATATCTCAAAATTTTGATTGGATGTGTTTTGGAAAATGGTGGTCGTGAGACGGGCTTTAGTCGCTATCCAATCCCTTTCAACTATTAAAAAGGCACTAGCCCTTTCAATTTCCAATTGAATGAGCCCTTTTTGAAGTTTCTACGACAACGCTTTCAATAAAAACTTTATATGCCCCCAGGACATAACTTACAACCCTTGCACTGAGGCCTCTGAGGGGGGGTATCATCCTAAAAGACCTAATTTCCAGAACTTTCAACTACGTTGAACAAAACAAATACCTTAAAATTTTGATTGGATGTGTTTGTGAAAATGGTGGGCGTGAGAGGGGTGTTAGTCGCTATCCAATCACTTTTAAGTATTAAAAAAGGCACTAGCCCCTTCAATTTCCAATTGAATGAGCCCTTTTGAAGTTTCTACGACAAAGCTTTCAATAAAAACTCTGTATACCCCCAGGGCATAACTTACAAACCTTTCCCTGAGGGCTCTGGGGGGAAGGGTTGTCATCCTTAAAGACCTAATTTCCCAAACTTTCAACAACGTTGAATAAAATGGCTATCTAAAATTTTGATTGGATGTGTTTGGGAAAAGAGGTGGGTTTGAGAGAGGGTTAGTTGCCCTCAAATCACTTTCAACTATTAAAAGGGTACTAGCCCTTTGAATTTCAAATTGAATGAGCCCTTTTTCAAGTTTCTACGACAAAGATTTCAATAAAAACCTTATATGCCCATAGGACATAACTTACAACCCTTGCCCTGAAGACTGTTGGGGGAGTGTCCTGCTCCAAGGTATAAATTCCTGAGCTTTGAACGTCGTGGGACAAATTGGCCATCTCAAATTTTTATTGGATGTGTTTGGGGAAATGGTGGGTGTGGAAAGGGTGTTAGTTGCCATCCAATCACTTTCGACTATTAAAAAGGGCACTAGCCATTTTAATTTCCAATCGAATGAGCCCTTTTTGAAGTCTTTACGACAACGCATTCTATAAAAACCTTATATGCCCCTAGGGCATAATTTACAACCCTTGCCCCGAAGGTCGTGAGGGAGTGTCCTCCTCAAAAACATATTTTTTATCTGGAAATCAACTACAAAGAAACAAATATGCTATGTCAAAATTTTGATTGGATGTGTTTGGGGGAATGATGGGAGGGGGGATGGTACTTGCCCTCCAATCACTTTCGACTAGTAAAAAGGGCACTAGCCCGCTGAATTTCCAATCGAATGAGCCTTTTTTTGAAGTTTCCACGACAACGCCTTCTATAAAAACCTCATATGCCCCCAGGGCATAACTTACAACCCTTGCTTCGAGGGTTGTGGGGGAGTGTCCTCCTCAAAAACATATTTTCTATCTGGAAATCAACTAAGCTGAACAAAATGGCTATCTCAAAATTTTGATTGGATGTGTTTGGGGGAATGATGGGTGGGGGGGGGGCTAGTTACCATCGAATCACGTTCAACTATTAAAAAGGGCGCTAGCCCTTTGAGTTTCTCAAAAATATATTCAGAGCATAACTTACAACCCTTGCCTTGAAGGCTGTGGGGGAGTGTCCTCCTCAAAAACATAATTTCTATGTGGAAATCAACTACACTGAACAAAATGGCTATCTCAAAATTTTGATTGGATATGTTTCGGGAAATGGTGGGCATGCAAGGGATGTTAGTTTCCTTCCAATCACTTTCAACTATTAAAAAGGGTACAAGCCACTCCAATTTTCAATTGAATGAGCCCTTTTCGAAGTTTCTACGACAACTTCATCGATACAAAGTGCCCTGCTCTAAAGGAAAAAAATGGTAAATGCTACATTGTGCCACCATCGTTCTTATATGCCCTCAGGGCATAACTTAAAACCCTTGCTCCGAGGGTTGTGGGTGAGTGTCCTTCTCAAAAACATATTTTCTATCTGGAAATCAGCTACATTGAACAAAATGGCTATCTCAAAATTGTGATTGGGTGTGTTGGGGGGAATGATGGGCGTGGGGGGGTACTAGTTGCCCTCCAGTCACTTTCGACTATTAAAAAGGGCACTAGCAACTCCAATTTCTAATCGAATGAGCCCTTTTCGAAGTTTCTACTATAACTCCTGCGATACGAAGTGCCCGGGTATGGGGAAAGAAATAAAATAATAATACATTGTGCCCACATCGTTCTTTACTTAGGCAGTGCTATTGCGCTGCCTATGATATTGTTACTTTGATACTAGTTTTGATACTTAGATGAACATTGATTTTGAAATAAGGTATTTTTAAAATCTTGAAACTTTTTTGCAATCAAAAACAAACAAAAATTAATTAAAAAAAACTTCCGAAAAAGAAACTTTTCAAAGAAAAGTAAAAGCCGTTTGAAACTTTAGATCAGCAGACATAAATACTTGTTAAAACTCAAACTCAAAATGACCCGAAATTACTATTAAAGAATGAATGAAACCCAAAACCAACAGAAATTAAATAAACAATCATAGCCAAAAAAGCATACAACAAGTAATAACATAAATTCATTGATAAATCTTAAAGCGGGTTATACTTAAACTGAATATGCAAATCAAGCTTAAAACGAAAACAATATTTTGTTATTGAAGTATAAATGAAACCCAAAACGAGGAGAAATTAAATATGGAATCAATGCAAACAAATATGCAATAGATACTAATGTAAATGAATAAATAAATCTTAAAACGAGGGAAACTTAAATTCAATATGCAAATCAAGCTTGAAACGAACAAAAATCACTACAAACAAGAGTTTGGGTATTGCTTCCTTCTCTCACTGTAAAAGTCTAAAACCTAATAAGTCATGGCGCTTTACTGAAAATTATATGTGTCTTGAACAGTCTTAGAGAATATAAACAAAATCAAATTGAATATTTGGTATATAATGATATTAATTGTTTAAAGATCCATCAGTTCAAGATTTTATTTCACTGTAATTTTTATTTCCATTTTCAATGTCATTTTCAATGCATTTCAAGAACTGGAAAAGAAAATATTTGTAATATAATTCGTTTCCAGTGAAGCGCCAATGACGCAGTAGGCTTTAGGTTTTTTACAGTTAAAGAAGAGGACAATTTTAGAGGTCTTGAATAATTTTAGAAAGAACTAATAAATTAAACTAAATATTTGATGTATAATGATGTTAATTGCTGAAAGCTCATCAGTTCAAAATTTTACTGTAATTTTAATGTTTATTTTCATTATTAAGTGCAACAGAAAATATTTGTAATACAATTCGTTTTCAGTAAAGCACCAATGACGCAGTAGGTCTTAGATTTTTACAGTGAGAGAAGGAGGCGATTCCTAAACTCTTGTCTGTAGTGATTTTGGTTCTTTTCAAGCTTGATTTACATATTGAATTTAAGTTTCACTCTTTTTAAGATTTATTTATTCATTTACATTAGTATATATTGTATGTTTGTTTGCATTGATTCCTTATTTAATTTTTGTTTGTTTTGGGTTTTATTTATACTTCAATAGAAATTTTTTTTTTCCTCTTAAGCTTAATTTGCATATTCAATTTAAGCATAACTCGCTTTAAGATTTATTTTTTCATTTATAATATTACCTGTTGTATGTTTTTTGCTATAATTGTTTATTTAATTTCTGTTGGTTTGTGGTTTCATTTATTCTTTAATAGTAATTTCTAGTCGTTTTGAGTTTGAATTTTAACAGGTGTTTGTATCTGATGATCTTCAGTTTAAAATGGCCTTTACTTTGCTTTGAAAAGCTTCTTTTTCGGAATTTTTTTTTTAATTAATTAGTGAAAGTGGCTGGAATAGCCAGATCATATCTACTACTACTACTACTACTAACAACAACTCACTGCAGCACCAAGCCACCTTAGGCCAACACAGCTACGCAAGCTCCTCCTCCACCCCAATCTATTCAAAGCCTCCCTTTTTACACCCACCCACGAAGTTCCCATTTCCTTTAAATCTTTCTTTATGACGTCCTCCCACCCCAGACGAGGACGACCTGCTTTCCGTTTAGCCCTAGACGGTTGGCCGAAAAGAACAATCTTCGGCAATCTGTCATCCTTCATCCGCACAACGTGTCCTAACCTTTCTTTCATTATAGCCCTAGAGAGCGGTATTGAACCACATTTTTCGTATAGCCTATTGTTTGAAATACGGTCAGTCAGCCAGGTACCCAGAACAATCCTTAAGCAATTTCTCTGGAAAACATCACATGAAAAAGGATTTAGGGTAAAAACCCCCAGTACGTAGACAGTGTGTGACCTTGGACAAATGTTTTGACTAAAATGTATCTTCCCTAAACAAGGATAGCAGGTTTTTAATCTTTGACCTGATGCAAATAGTTTTAATTGGCTGACTACAATCTTATAGCCAAGCCTATATAAATATGATTACTCTTTTTTCACAACATATATCATTGATTGAATCTGTCCATGATTGAGATACTTCAGTTTTAAGATCCTTTTTCAAGATTCGGCAGTAGCCTATTTCCCAAAATTAGACTCAAGCTAAAAAAATTGCAATTACAATTAGGCTTCTATTATTACCTGTCTTTTAAAATAGTTACAAATGCATATATGTAAAATATTCAAACTATTGAAACACTTATTATGAAAATTAAAACAGAGAAAGTAGAGAAAAATTAATTTTCAAGGTGGTATAACAGATATACTGGCATGATAATAAATTGAGAGGGAGTAGCCAACCCGCGCTCTTCCAAATTAAAAATAGGATTGGTGCCACTATTAGTGATAAGGAAAAAGCTAAAAAGAGATTGGCAGAACATTTTGAGAATAGGCTAAACCACGATAGAGTTGCAGGAAAAGACATAGAGGAAAAGATTTGTGAGTGATATCATGGATTTTAAGGAAGATTTGTTTTGCTAGGAAGAATTAACGACAGTACCAAAAGACTTAAAAAATAATAAGGTACCAGGCGCTGATACTGTGGTAAATGAGGTTCTTACATATGGTGGCTCTGAGGTTATAATTTAAGTTACTGATGATTATGAATATGATTTTGAAAAAGGGGAAGTACTTAGTGATTTTAGGAAAACCCTAATTAAACCACTGTATAAGAAAGGTGATAAGAGTGAGTGTCATAATTAACGAGGCAATAGCCAGGTCTCTGTAGGTAACAAATTACTTAGTAATATGATTCTTTTTACACTGAGAGATACTGTAGACAAAGTTATAAGAGAAAAACAGTGCGGCTATAGAAAAGGTAGAGTATGTGTTGACCAAATTTTTATTCTTAGCTAATAATTAAGAATTTCCTTAGTTATCAAACACATTTGGTCCTCAGCTTCTTAGATTATGGGCAAGCGTTCAATTTTGTTGATAAAAGAGCCTTAGTGAAGGTCTTATCCTTGTATGGTATACCAGCAAATATTTCAGAGTGATTAGGGCTATATACGGGAATAACACTGGTGCGATTAAGGTTGGAAATGAGGTTAGCAGCTGGTTCCATATTAAATCAGAAGTTAAACAAGGCTGTGTTCTATCCCTCTTTATATGTATCATTTAGGTGGACTTAAGGAGCCAAAGAAAGGGAAAGGGAGAACACGGAATAAAAAGGGGTGGGAAAACTGTCTTGGACTTAGATTATGCTAATGATTTAGGCATCCTAGATGAAAGTGTGAGCAAAATGAATTAAATTTTAGAGGTTATGTGACTTCAGGGTGCTAGAATAGGTTTGAAAATTAATCTTTAGAAGACTAAGTTGCAAAGGCTAATAATGGTGGTGTTGAAAAGGTGACGTTGGGTAACGAAAAGATTGATCAGGTGGACAGCTTCAAATACCTTGGTAGCATTATCGGTAAAGACGATGAGAACAGCGAAGATGTTAAAAGTAGAATAGCCAATGTTCAGGGTGTTTTTTCACAGTTAAAAAAAGTTTGTATGAATAGGAAGATAAATCTGCAAACCAAGATTAGAATATTGGAAGCTTCAGTGATGACAGTGGTCAAATATGCTTCTGAAGCATGGACGCTCTGAAAAGCGGATGAAGATTTTCTAGATGTTTTCCAGTGAAATTGCCAGCGAATTCTACGGGCACCAGGCTGACTAACCGTATTTCAAACACACAGTGTGGTTCAATCCCACTTTCTAGGTTTATAATGAGAGAAAGGTTGAGATGGTTATTGCACGTGCTGCGGACAAAGGATGCCAGATTGCCGAAGGTTGTCATTTTCGGCCAATTCTTTAGGACTACACGGAAAGCAGATCGTCCGCAGTTGGGCTGGAAGCATGTCATAAGAATGATTTACGGGAAATGGGAACTTCCTGGGAGGGTTTAAAGAGAGAGAAAGGCTTTGAATATTTTGGGATGGATGATGAGCCTGCGTAGCTGTGTTGCTTTCAGGCGGCTTGGTGCTGCTGGGCTCATATAATTGGACACCTCCTATTCTGCTCTTACTTATTGCGCCTCTGGGGTTATATGACAAAGTAATGAAACACATTAATTGTCCTCAATGTCAAATTTAGAATTTAACAGTTAGGAACTTCAGAATAGTTCAGAACCTCCCGTTTCAAGTAACGCTGCTAGGTCACAGAACCAAAACCTCAATATTTATAAGCACCTGCTTAGGGCAAGTACTTTAGAAATATTTATTCTTTGCTATACCAAGGTGTCTTGAAATAGAGAGGTGCTTAAATTTCAAGTTCCTACCTGTACTTTAATCTGACGTCTGTGCGAAAAGACGTCTATTCAATGGATGCGCCATAAGAACTAGTGCTGAATGAAAACTCACCCTTTAAGCACAAGGAATTCTTGCAAACGATTTTTGTTCGAACTTGCTTGTTTAATTTTGAAAACCGCATATGATTTCTACGCAGGAAAATCGAAATCCTTAACCACACAAGAAAAAAAAAGCTCCAACCCTGCGGTTGACGCAATTAAGAATTGCTGCAAATTACTTCAAAGCCAGCCGAACGCTGCCGCATTGTCCGTAGGCGTCGCGCTGGTGGCGTTACAACACTTCGACGGAGCTCGACTGACCGTTTTGTCAATGGCGTTTGATGCGTGCGCAAGTGGGCATCAAGATCTAGTAGTAGCCCTGAGGGTTTCAACTTACCCTCAGCTGTTCCTGAGATATTGCCTATACGTCCTTTTGATAGTCTGTCTAGAAATTGTACCTTATCATTTAGCTTTATATTAAAAGAAATATTCCCTAAAGGTTTCTACACAGTAACCTTTTTTGTCCCTGAGACGTTACATCTCCTCCATTGTGTCACCCTTTTGCATCTGTATCCTAAAGACATTAATTGAGCATCTATCCCTGAATAGTACCAGAGTAATAGCTATATTGACAGTAACAGTAGTAGTAGCAGAAGTAAGAGTAGTAGTAACAGTAGCAGTAGTGACGGTAGTATAAACGTAGTTCCATTTGGTTAGTTAAGAATACACCCCCCCCCCCAACATGTACTGAAATATTCAGTTCAATGATCAAAGCTGTTGCTGAGATATTGCTGAAGTGGCTTTTTGACATACTGCACGCACACATTGTATTTTTATATATTTCAATCCCCTCCCCAATATCTTCCTGAAAGTTTCACTCTTATGACCTTAACCTTAGTAGTAGTACTTATAGTAGTAGTAGTAGTAGTAGTAGTAGTAGTAGTAGTAGTATTATGCACATAGTGCCTTTTGAGTAGTCAAACACCCTCCTCAGTATTCCCCGAAAGTTTCAACTTTTTTCTCTAAGCCGTTTCTAAGAAATGGTTTATATGCCCTTTTGATAACCATACATAGAGTGGTTTTTGGTTTAGTTCACTGTCTCACTCAACATTCCCTGAAATTTTCACCTTAATACCATCAGCATCAGTAACAGTAGCAACGGTAGTAGCATTAGTAATGGTAAAAGTAGTAGCAATAATAATAGTAACAGCAGTCGTGGTAGTTATAATGATAGCGTGAATGTAGTGCCCTTTGGTTTGTTCAGCATTAGTTTTTAAAATTCATAATAAAACAGATGATTTTAATTTTGAAATAGTTAATTTCCCTACACTGGCTGAAGGGTTATTCTTTTAGGGTTGGTAAGTTTTTACTTTGAATCAGTTCTAGGTGAGCGGTGGTGAATGAAACTTTGAAAATTTTTTGGGATATATTTTTATATTTTCGGGTATTGTTTTGTTCATAGATATTCCACAGGTGACACTACATAGGGGTATGCCATATGGTTCTATGGCAGGCGCACTCATTTGCCTGAGTAAGGAAATTAAAGCGCCGAAACCTAAACAGGCAATGAGTTTTCCTCTGAGGAGTCCTGATATGTGGTGATTACTTGGTGAATATTAAATTTTGCAGACTTATGGTGCTATGGCTTGGTTTTGGAACATTGATTTACACTTATTAATGCTGATTTTGCTCTATTTTGGACTTGATTTTTGGACTATTTGGTTGGATGTGCTGTTTTGTCCTAGGTGATTGGATGGATGAGTAAGGTCTTGACCTTATTCAAAAGTTCATTTATCTCAGTTACTGAATTAGGAACAGATTTTTTTTTTTTTTTTTACCTGTAATACACTATATTAGTAATATTAACAGTAGTGGTAGTAATAGCAATAGTAGTAGTAGAAGTAGTAGCAAAAAGAGTAGTAGTAGTAGTAGTAGTAACAGCTGGAATAGTGGTATGAGCATAGGTCATTTTGATTAGTTCAACATCCGTGTCAAAATGCCCTGAAAGTTTCAAATTAATAACCTAAGCCGTTCCATAAGATATAGCTGATATTCTCTTTTGACAGCATGCATGCACATAGTATGTTTTAATTTAGTTCAGCATCCTCTATAAATTGCCTTAAAGTTTCATCCCCTAGACTTGGGAGTAGAAAGTGTATAGTAGGAAATGTAGTAGAAGTAGCTGTATTAGGAACATTAGTAGTAGTAATACTAGCAGGAGCAGTAATATCACTAGTATTTGTAGCAATAGTGGGCAGATAGTGCCTTTTGATTAATTCAACATCTTGTCAAGCTTGTTAATTTAACACCCTAAGCCGTTCCTGAGATTTGCCCTTATGACAATCTACATGTGTATACTGTGTTGTAATTTAGTTCGAAATTCCCTGAAAGCTTCTAAAGGACATACGATCATTTACAATTTATTGAAAACAAGATACATTTGAACCATTTTCTCATTTGTAGCTACAACATTGAAAAATAAAAAATTACAGACACTCTTAGGAATTAATATAATTATATATGCAAAAATCAATTTGCTTTCATTATTTATTTTGGTCATGTTGAATATTATGGCCATGTTAGTTTGTTATTTTTTGTTTATCGATGTTCTCATAAATAATAATAACTTTGTTCAAAATGCTAAGACACTATTGTCTTAAAAAGTTTAGAGACCAGTAGCTTTACCCCTGTTTGTGGTGATCTGTATTTGTTTTAAGTTTGACTTGATTGTTCATTGTAATTTCTATTCGTCTTAAGATTTGTTATTCATCTCAGCAGTATTGTTATGCTTTAATGTGATTCTTTATTTTCATTTCTGTTTGAAATGGGTTTCATTTATTCATTCATAATAATTTCTCTTTCCTTTAGGTTTGAATTATTATAGGACCATTTCTGCTCGTCTTAGGTTCTCATGACGCTCTTTACTTTATTTTGAAAAGTTTTATTTTTCGGAAATCTTTTCGTTAATTAGTCGATAGATGGATTTCTCAGTTTTTTTTTATCAAAATTTTGTTCTAAATTGGAAAAATTCGATTTTCGTTACAATATTTCAGAAAACGGTGAATTCCTGTTGCATGTAAATTTATGACATTCCGCATAAAAATGATTTATTAACTCTGTTAAATTTGCCTGTGTTGTACGTCTTTGGGAAACTAAGCGTTAAATTGTTTTGAATATTTACCTTTCTTAGCAAAAGCATCATATAACAGATTCTAAAGATCCAAAAATGTTCAAGAGAGTTACCAACAAATGTATTAATTCCGTAAAGCTTTTTTTTCTGAATGTTCTGCAGTGACAGAGTAAGTTCACTTGTGGTATTGCTTTCTATTAAGATCTTGTATATTCATGTGCCATCTATAATTTAATCTAAGACAGATTGTTTATTTTAAGATAGCATTGCTTGTTTCCAAAATAATCTTTGAGGAAAAAGTTAAAAACATTCAAATTAGCTCGGATATGCATTTTGTTGCTTTGAACTATAAATTTAGAATTTCTCCTTTAAATACTTGATGTAGTACATAATATAGAACGAAAAGGTTGTATTTTAATCCCTATTAGTTTTGGAAAGCGTTATTTTTTTTTCTTTAACCTAAATTGAAATCCATTTACAAAATCTATAAAACCGAAAAATATTTGACTATTTTGACATTATGTTAGTTTAGTTATTTCGGATATTTTTTAAACGAAGAAAAAAAAATCGTAAAAAAAGAGAAAACGAGGATAAAACAGCCAGTAAAAATAGATGAAAAACTAAGCAAATATTTCGGTCGAAACTTCCGCTCGGCACATTCTGCACTGAAAATGGTTGAGTGGAAATATCGATCGAAATATTTGCATAGTTTTATTTCATTTTTCACTGGCTGTTTTATCCTCGTTTTTTACTTTTTACGATTTTTTTTTCTTCGTTTTGTCATTCTTAGCCAGTGTGATCACATAAATTATTTGGATATTCTTAAACATTTGCCTCTCAAATACTTGGACTATCTGTCTTGGCTTTTCTCTGTCTAGAATTGGCCATGTCTTGATACAACCTATGCCACCTACTGCAAAATACTTCATAACTTTAATTCAATTGGGTTATTTGGGTTATCCGTGTTATTTCCAAAATCTCTCTCGTAATATCACGTTTTTATTTCTTCAAGACTGATCATCTTAATTTTTATTCAATAGCATTCTTCCTATATCAAGTAATCATGAATAACAATCATGATTAAAAATATTTTATTTTATATTTTTCCGGTAATTTCTGAATATTTCAGAAAATATCAGAATTTTTGAATTTATTGAAACAGTACGTAATACATGGGAGAATAGATTTATTTTTTTTTTTGTCAAATCGAAAGTGTTTTGGAAAGAAAATTATTTCTGAAATTTTTCGCTTGTTTTCAAAGATTGAAATATTGTTTTCAATTTTCAACATTTTTTTGACAATAAGTAGTAAAATTTGCTTTAGGAACTTGATTTTGAGATAAACCATGGGTTCTGTACCAGCTAACTATCGTCCAATATTTTTGCTCTATGTGCTTAGTAATATATTTGAAAAGACTATGCTTTCCTGTCTTCTTGAATTTTTAGAGACAAAAGATTTTTTAATGATTTTCAGTTTGGCTTCCAAGCTAAAATCTCGACAGAGTACGACTGCACAATTTTTTGATTCGTGCTGTAACATTTTTGGATTTCGGAAAAGCTATTGCTTCGTTGAGCCACCAATTCTAATGTTATATCATCTCACTGGGGTGAGAGTGAATGGTGTCACCTGGTTTTTTCGTATTTTTTTTTCTGGAAAGGTAACTTCTAAAAATCTTGTTTTCCACTCACCGCCGGAAGCTGAGCTTGTTGTCAAACAAGGTTAAGTTCCAGGGCTAGCTCTGCTCTTTGCTTATGCTAATGACATTACTGTTGGTTTTAAAACCTAAAAAAAAAAACAAAAACAAAAACAGATTTTAGCTGCCCCTCTTCACGCCCCTTGCCAATATACCCATGCCAAATGTAGACAACAATCAATACATATTTACGTTCTAGTTGCTCTTCCTGACGATAATATTCTCAGCACTGCTCTCAGGTTTTAACTACCCGACCCTAAATGTTGACTAGTCAAGCCTTCTGAAGTCAAGCCTTGCTCTCAACTCTGTGAAATTAATCTTTCGGGGGTTCCCTTGGTAGACCTAGGTATCGGTATGTCTGGTTTCTTGGTATTCTTCTCAAATTTTAGTATTTTTCGTGATACATTTTTATGGGAATCGATTCTGAAAGTTATTTTTCAATGTTTAATTCAGTCTCACATGTCTTATTGCCCTGCTACATGGATGTCAAATATTTTCTTCTTTTCTGAAACTTCCCTCTAAGATATATTGTCCTTGAAACGAATCTTTCTACATCTAGGCCATTACTCGATTGGAAGTTACTTTATGTTTTTGCATGTATGTCTTTCGCTTTCTTTCAATTGAACGATGATGGCCCTCAAAACCAGATGCCGTCTTTTGTCTCTGATCAATCTTCTAATCATCTTTGTTATTTACACAAAATTTTATTCCCATTCATCCGGTCCGTCAGATCGGATTTCAACCCCCCCACCACCTGTTATACCTGTGATTTTCCTTCTTTTTTAAATATTCTTTTCGTTATTATTATTTTTATTGTTCTGTTTATTATGATTTTCTTTCCCGCCCCAGGGATGGATGTCTCAGGGCTATGTTGGAAAAGGGTGTTGCTAATGTTTATTGTGAATGCCACCTAACTTTGGTTAGGTTAATGGTGGGTAATGAGTGATGAACGATAGTTTGCCATTAATTTCATTTGGTTTTTTTCTCTCTCTCTCTCTCTCTCCCGGTACTCTGACTATACAGCCTTGCAAGAGTGCATTTTTTTTCTTTTTTGTTCAAATTTCCTGTCGAATAAATTAGCTTCGAACTTAAAAAAATTACCGATATTTATCTGCTGTTACCTGCTTGGTTAAGTTATTTTGTTGTCAAACAGGGGAGTAAGAATTCTTCGCGAACTCTCACTGACGAGGCGAGTTTTGAAATCAATTCGAGTTTCCAAGCAGCGGTGTAATTAAAACTCGTTAGATCTCGTTCAAAACTGGGCGCGAACAAAATTGATGATTCGTCTCAAGTGGATAAGAAAAAAGATTCTCACATTCTTGGTGTCCTAAATTACACCAAAAACAAAATCATTAATTTTGACTACTTACTTACCTTTTTAATAGTGGAAATGGTTTGTCTTGTTAACTTATAGACCGTTTATTAGTTATGTTCCACTTTTCTACTGCATGGTAAATAGTTACAATTTGTTCGTCTCCTCTAGATTCTGGGATCTCACGACCTCCAGACAATTGCTGTTTCCCTTGAAAATTTACAGTTTTGCCTTGAAAATGTGCTGGTATTGGTAGTCTCAAAATCTGTTAAACTACTGCGCATGTTCGCAGCAACTTTTCCCAGTAAAGCACAAATTCTTGGTCCCTAACCCTCAGTTTTATTATCATGGAAACATAAAGTCGCTTAGGCTAAATTTGGGCTGAATATATGTATGTTTCGCCTTTAGATTTTTTTTACAGGTGTTACAAATAAAGTTTTATTTTATTAAAACTTCAGGGTGACAGAGCATCAAAAACTGCAATGCGCTTTGAGTTTTTGAGATCATTATTGCTGCTTAGCTGATACTTTTCTATGGATGACTTCTACCTTTGTTATCACCATCACTGCTTAGGCTTCTTTGAGATAAATCACTAGCTTTTACTGCGTCAAATGTCTTCATAATTTCTTTTTTTTACTCCTTCAATTTCAATATGCTCTTCGGCTCTTTTCGCCTTGTATTTTAGTTCTTCATCTGAACCAATCACGGAGCCTGGTCGTCCCTTTGGTGATGTAGCATAAATAAATTATTTGCATTGGCAATTTGGGCAAAACTCAAGCATCTGCTTCAAAAAAGAGACCACTTATAGTTTTCATAAAAAATTTCTTTTTTTCCAACAATTCCATAAAAAGATGTCGCACTTCCTTTGTTCTAGGTTCTTTGTTCTTCCTTTACTCTTTATTCTTTGTAACTATCAACTCATAGATTACATCAGTGGATAGTCCTTTATTTGGTCAGCTTTCCCGCAGTAATCTTAACAAGCTCTTCTCCTTAAATTTAAGTGGCAAATGTTAAATGTCTTTAATTTTGACTCGGTTTCCCTCTAAGCACCCGTAATACATCATTGAAAAGTATGCATAGAATCAAAGACAAGCTTAAGGTGATAAATGTTAAGGATGAAATTTGAAATTCATATTCATCATTGTTTACTCCTTTATTTTTATATTTATGTGTTATTGTTACTTTATTTTACTTGTTTCTTATTTTGACATGGTTTCGTTCCACTTGTTATTTTGAGTTTTTTATTTTGCGTTAATAAGATTAGTTTTTTTCTTATCTGTGTTAATTAATCCTCAATTTCGCTACTTATGAGGGAAATAAAAATATAATAATATACGTCTCCTTATTAAGGGGGCTCGCTGGTTGGTGGATTTTGAGAATCACCATTTTTTGGTATTTTAATTGAAAAATAGCATTTTGGCATTTTCTCTGAGAAAAAAAGAATCCCCCCCTGGACTTTGGACAATATATATTTAGCCCCCTCCCAATTTTTCAATGGACAACATTACAAACCATAGCGGATTTAGGTCCACGCTAAAAATTCTCTAGTGCACAGATACTCTGCATTATTTTGCACAACTGAGGTTTAATCAATTTAATCCCTATATGCTTAGCTTTCTGTGTATTTATGTTGCGATGGGTTTTCTGAAAGTCATACCCAAGCTCCCAATTGTTCTTTATAAAGCCAATATATTACCTTTTAAATAGGGAACGTAACTATTTCTAAGTATTCGGAAGATATGAAATCCAGCTAACCTTAATCGATCACAGCATCCTTATAACTAGATCTGTAGGAATGGACGTTGGCTGATCTTTAGCCCTGGGAATAGGACATTCCCTGATTAACAATAACTGGAAATAAATTACTTGGGAATTAACGTTACCAAGGAGTCGGGGAATACCGATCAGAATCTGACTTTAACATAATATCTCGTTACATTGAGAATTTAATTAAGGCAAAGGTTAATCTGTCTGCCAATAGTCGAATGGATATTCAGAGATTACTCTGGTAAAAAGGGAAGTCGATATTCTTTTCTCCAAGGGTCAAAAGTAAAATAAGAGCAATATATCTTCTGATTTAACTTCACTTACTTGGACCTACTAACTAAGGTTATTTTGAGACCCTCTTTCACAAATATTATGTTAACAACACTTTAAATGTGTAGACATTTTAATACTTAATCGCTATTTTAGCGATCATTGTATAGCAATCAAGGTAATTTTTGATCATTTTTTTTTTGCATGATTTTAACCCTTTTACCATTTTTGAGCACGGGAATTGGTGTACAGCAATTCCAATGTCTTTCTGGACTCTTTACTTGCTTAGTTATAATCTAGCTAAAAAATGTGGGAAATAAGTAAGAGTCGAAAGCGGCATTAGTGTGAGGAAAATAACTGCCAGTGTTGTCAAGCTTTTGTCATTTTGCTTATAGTATAATTTTCAGAAAAAGAGATCGTCCGATTTTTATACTTTGACGCTTATTGAACAGACAACCCATATCAAATTTTATATATATATATATATATATATATATATATATATATATATATATATATATATATTAGGTCTTCTAAATAATTATCTGAAACTGTGCAGAAACAATTTTTCAGGCCCTTGAAAGTGTAGATGATGGTAAAAGTCTGAAGTTATGTTCGCAGTACCAGCTTAAAGTCTGCAAGCCTACTTAGTCCGCCAATATTTTCTCAAGCTAATAAAGACCAACTATGTTAGCACAATTCTTGGAAACAAAAGAATTCCACTTGATGGCTATTTACAGAGGAATTTGGCAGTTTTAATTTTATTTGTAAAGAGAAATTATTTGTAATTATCCTATTAACTTTGGAGTTATTTATTTTTTCAATGAAGGTACTATATACTGCAGTAAAAGTGGCCTTGCTCTTCTACTATTATTTTTCTTATCCAACCTATCCCTACAATTGCCTAGGGGGATGGGTCTGGTCTCGGAGGTGAAAAATTAGGAACCAAGTTTAGGCTGAAATTCGTGAAAAGAAAACATTATTAAAATTGTTTTTTAAAATCCTATGATGTTTAGAAAATACTTCCATATTTCAACACTTAAACTTTTCAACCAACCTTTGAAATTTTTTCTATGCTTTGTGTCATCTACTTATGAGAAAACAAATTAGACACAAACCTATTACAATTTTACCCTTGTAGCAAAACATATTACAGAAAAGCATTCCCTGGTACCTGAAAAGGCGAGAACTGCTCTTGCACCGGTTCAACGGCGTGAAATCTGACAACCTAGCCTTAAAAAAAGCAACATTAATGAAGATACCAGGACTAGCGTTTTATTGAATTTTTAGTGTTTGAGTAGAAGGCAAGGAGTAGGTGGATGCGTTTGTCTTGCAAAAAAAAAAAAAAAATATTTTTCATTTAAAGATCATTAACATTATCTAGTGGGTAATCATCAATTATCTACTCCCCTGTTGACTTCTAGGGAAAACTGTTTCCTGGGTTGTGATTAATGTCATATTTGCGAGGATATGTCTGTATCAACCACTTTGCATAAAGGAACCTTTTTTTTGAAAAAAAATGCCTTTCCATAGTGCCAAGTTCATGTGCCAAGTACACAAATGTGTGGCAGTTATTTCGGAGTTCTAGTTGAATATTGACCAAAATTGTTCAGTTCACTTTTTTCCGTTCAAATTCACCAAAACATCATAGCCGTATATATCAACCAAACTGAAACTTAATACGGATGCACAAATCTGTGCTATTATGCAAAATTAAGTATAAAAAAAACAAGTTCTTTCAACTTACAGTAAGGAGCAGCATTAAAACTTGACACAAACGGAAATTATTCCGTATTTGGGAAGTACCCTCTTCTGAGCATACTAAAATTCTGATTAGCATACTTTCATCAGAGACAACGCTACAGTGTTGCCTACAGTAAAGAGCTATGAGGTTTCAATGTTTTATTATTTATTCATTATTAAAATTATTATTCCCAGACGAACTTCATATGGAAGGGGTGGTCGTATAAACTACTGAGAGGGCTCATTCGATTAGAAATCGGACATTCTAGCGCTCTTTTTGAGGCCAAAACTGATCGGAGGGCAATTACTGCCCCTAAACCCTCTTTTCCATAAATGCACCCGATCAAAATTCTGAGATAGCCATTTTGTTTAAAATAATCCAAAGGTCAAACAACTATGCCTCCGGGGTTGGCAAATGCCCTCATGAGCCGGGGGCATGGGTTTTAAACTATTCAAGTTGCCCTTTGTTAACAAATAAGGTTTTAATGGATGAGGTTGTCGTGATAACTTTAGAGAGGCCTCATTTGATCGGAAATTGAAAGTTCTAGTTCCCTTTTTAAGATTCATAAGTGATTGGGGGGTAATCATCCTCCCCCCAAACACCCGTTTTTCAATCCGACCAAAATTATGAAATATTTATTTTGATCAAAATGTATATTTTGAGTCAAAAGTGATCGGAGGGGAACTACTGACCCTAAACCCTCTTTTCCGCAAATGTATCTGATCAAAATTCTGAGATAGCCATTTTGTTTAAAATAATCCAAAGGTCAAATAGCTATGCCTCCGGGGTTGACAATTACCCTCATGAGCCGGGGGCATGGGTTTTAAACTATTCAAGTTGCCCTTTGTTAACACATGAGATTTTCATGGAAGAGGTTGTCGTACTAACTTTAGAGGGAGCTCATTTGATCGGAAATTGAAAGTTCTAGTTCACTTTTTAAGATTCATAAGTGATTGGAGAGTAATCTTCCTCCCCACAAACACCCTTTTTTCCGTCCGACCAAAACTTTCAAATATTTATTTTGATCAAAATGTATATTTTGAGTCAAAAGTGATCGGAGGAGAACTACTGACCCTAAACCCTCTTTTCCGCAAATGTATCTGATCAAAATTCTGAGATAGCCATTTTGTTTAAAATAATCCAAAGGTCAAATAGCTATGCCTCCGGGGTTGGCAAATGCCCTCATGAGCCGGGGGCAAGGGTTTTAAACTATTCAAGTTGCCCATTGTTAACACATGAGATTTTCATGGAAGAGGTTGTCGTACTAACTTTAGAGGGAGCTCATTTGATCGGAAATTGAAAGTTCTAGTTCTCTTTTTAAGATTCATTTAGTGATTGGAGAATAATCTTCCTCCCCCCCCCCAAACACCCTTTTTTCCGTCAGACCAAAACTTTGAAATATTCATTTTGATCAAAATGAATATTTTGAGTCAAAAGTGATCGGAGGGCAACTAGTCTCCCTAGACACTCTTTTCCCTAAATACATACGATCAAAATTTTGAGACAGCTATTTTGTTCAAATAGTTCAATGGCCAAAAAACTATGTTTCCAAGGCTAACAAAACCCTCCATAGCCACTGGGGCTATAAGTTATGCAAGTTGTCCATTGTTATCATATAAGGTTTTTATGCAAGAGGTGGTCGTATAAATTTTCGAGGAGGCTCATTCAGTTGGTAATCGAAAATATTAATTCCTTCCTTAGAAATTAAAAGTGATCAGAGGGCAACTAACCCCAGCCAGAGCCATTTTTCTCAAAATGCACACTATCAAAATTTTGAGATAGCAATAATGCTCAAAATAGTCCAGGGGTCAAATAACTATGCATCCGGGTTGCAACCCCACAGTCCCTGCTGCAAGGGCAGTGAACTATGCCAGTTGCCCATTTTAACATATAAAATATTTTTTAAGAAAAGAGGGAATATTTGATCCTTGGTCTCCAAAAAGCTTAGAGTACAACGATAAGACTCTAAGGAAATATTGAGAGGGACTTGGCAGGTAACTAATATCCCTTCCATGCCCACCATTTCCCCAAACACATCCAATCAAAATTTTGAGAAAACCATTTTGTTCTACGTAATTGATTTCCACACAGAACTTTTGTTTTTGACGACGAGACTCCCCCCACAGCCTTCAGGGCAAGAGTTGTAAGTTAGGCCCTGGGGGTATATACGGTTTTTATAGAAAGCTTTGTTGTAGAAACTTCAAAAAGGGCTCATTCGATTGGAAGTTTACAGGGCTAGTGCCCTTTTTAATAGACGAAAGTGATTGGGGGGCAACTAACCCCCTTTCACGCCCATGTTTTCCCCAAACACATCCAATCATAATTTCGAGATAGCCTTTTTTTTCAACGTAGTTGAAAGTTCTGGAAATTATGTCTTCGAGCAGGATACTCCCCCCACATTCTTCAGAGCAAGGGTTATAAGTTATGCCCTGGGGTCATATATGGTTCCTATGGAAGGAATATTCGGATAAACTTCAGAGAGGGCTCATTTGATTGGAAATTGAAAGTTCTAGCTCACGTTTTAAGAGTCAAAAGATACCGGATTGTAACCAACCCCCCCCCCCCCCAACCCTTTTTTCCCAAATGCATCGGATAAAAATTTTGAGATAGCTATTTAGTTAAAAGTAGTTCAAAGATCATATAAAAAAAACTCCGGTGTCGACACAAACCCAAGGGCCCGGGGGCAGGCGTTGTAAGTTATACCCTGAGGGCATATATGGCTCTTATGGAAGGGATGCTCGCATAAACTTCAAAATGGGCTCATTCTGGTTGGAGATGGAAAGTTCTAGTTCACTTTTTAAAAGTCAAAAGAGATCGAAGGGCCCCTAGCCCCCCTACGCCCTTTTTCCCTCAAACCCATCCGATAAGAACTATGAGATAGTCATTTCTTTTAAAAATAGTTCGAAGACCATATAACAAAACTCCGGGGTCAACCCAGCCCTCCCAGGGCCCGAGGGCTGACGTTGTAAATTATGCCCTGGGGGAATATATGGTTCTTATGAAAGGGATACTCGTAAAAACTTCAGAGAGGGCTCATTTGATTGGAAATTGAAAGTTATACTTCAGTTTTTGAGAGTAAAAAGAGATTGGAAGGCATTTAGCATCCCCCCTACGCCCCTTTTCCCCAAATGCATCCGATAAAAATGTTGAGATACCCATTTTGTTAAAAATAGTTCAAAAGTCAGATAACAAAACTCAGGTGTCGACAAAACCCCCAGGGCCCGGGGGCAGGAGTTGTAAGTTATGTCCGGGGGTATATATGGTTCTAATGAAAGGGATGCTCGCATAAACTTCAGAGCGGGCTCATTTGATTGGAAATTGGAAGTTCGAGTTCACTTTTTAAGAGTCAAATGAGATCCCCAAGCCTTATTTTTCCAAACCCATCTGATGAAAATTTTGAGATAGACATTGTGTTAAAAATAGTTCAAAGGTCAGATAAGAAAAACTCTGTTGCCAAAACAACCCCCAAGGGCCCGGGGGAAAGCTTTCTAAGTTATACCTTGAAGGCATATACGGTTCTTATGAAAGTGATGCTCGTATAAACTTCATAGAGGGCTCATTTTATTGGGAATTGAAAGTTCTAGTTCACTTTTTAAGAGTCAAGAGAATTAAGGGTAACTAGCCCCCCCCCAAGCCCTTTTTTCCCAAGCCCATCCGATACAAATTTTGAGATAGCCATTTTTGTTTAATTGTTCAAAAATTAGATAAAAAAAGTCCGATGTCAACACAACCCTCCAGGGCCCGGGGGTAGGCGTTGTAAGTTTTTTCTTTGGGGCGTATATGGTTCTTATGAAAGGGATGCTTGTATAAACTTCAGAGAGGGCTCATTTAAATGGAAACTGAAAGTTCTAGTTCTGTTTTTAAGAGTCAAAAGAGATGGGAGGGCAACTAGCCCCCCAATACAGACCCTTTTTACCCAAACCCACCAGATAAAAATTTTAAAATAGTCACTTCATTAAAAATAGTTCAAAGGTCAGATAAGTAAAACCCCTGTGTCGACGCAACCACCCCCCCCCAGAGCGACGTTGTAAGTAATGATCTGGGGGCATACATAGTTCTTACAGAAGGGATGCTCGTATAAACTTCGGAGAGGGCTCATTTGATTGGAAATTGAAAGTTCTCGTTCACTTTTTAAGATTCAAAAGGGATCAGAGGGCAACTAGCCCCTCCCCCCATCCACGCCCCAAATGCATCAGATACATATTTCGAGATAGACATTTGGTTAAAAATAGTTCGAAGTTCAGATAACAGAAACTCTGGTGTCAACATAGCCCCCCAGAGCCCGGGGGTAGGCGTTGTAAGTTATGCCCTGGGGATATATATGGTTGTTATGGAAAGGATGCTGGCATAAACTTCATAGAGGGCTCATTTGATTGGAAATTGAAAGTTCAAATTCACTTTTTAAGAGTCAAAAGTGATCAGAGGGCAGCTAGCCTCCCCCTTCCAACACTCCATTTATTTATTTCCCAGGATCACTTCATATAGAAGGGATTGTCGTATAAAATTCAGTGCCCTTTTTAAGAGTCAGAGAATTTTGCCAATAAGTAAAAAAAATTTGAGATAACCATTCTTTTAAAACAGTTCAAACATCTGATAGCAGAAACTCTGGTGTCAAAACTAACTTCCAGGGCCCGAGAGCAGGCGTTTTAAGTTATGTCCTGTTGGTATGTATGATTCTTATGGAAGGGATACTCGTATAAACTTCAGAGAGCACTCATTTGATTGGAAATTGAAAGTTCTAATTCACTTTTTAAGAGTCAAAGTGATTGGAGGGCAGGTATCCCCCCCACGCCCTTATTTCCCGAAACCCATCCAATACAATTTCGACACAAACCGCCAGGGCACAGGGATAGGCGTGGTAAGTTATACTCTGGGGGTATATATGGTTCGTATAGACGGGATGCTCGTAAAAAAAAACATAAGAGAGGGCTCATTTGATTAAAAATAGAAAGTGTTAGTTCACTTTTAAAGTGTTAAAGAGATCGAAGGGCAATTATCCCCCCCCCCCACACCCTTATTTCCCCAAGCAGATCCGATACAAATTTTGAGACAGCCATTTTGTTAAAAATAGTTCAAACATCAGATAATAAAAAGTCCGAGGTTGACACAAACCCATTTTTTCACTTTGATATTGTTACTTTGAAACTAGTTTTGATACTTTTATAAACATTTGATTTGTTTTATAAAGTTTGATTTTGAAATAAGGAATCTTTGAAAGCTTGAAACTTTTTGCAATCAAAAACGAGCAAAAATTAATTAAAAAACACTTTCCGAAAATTTAGTTTTTCAAATAAAAGTAAAGGCCATTTTAAACTTAACCTCAGCAGATACCTGTTAAAATTCAAACTCAAAACGACCAGAAATTAAATAAACAATCACAGCAAAAAACATAAAAAAGAAACAATATAAATGAATAAATATATCTTCGCCAGTAATGCTTAAATTGAATTTGAAAATCATGCTTAAAACGAAAAAAATATTTTGTCATTAAAGTATAAATGAAACTTAAAACGAACAGAAATTTAATAAACAATCAATGCAAACAAACATACAATAGATATGAATGTAAATGAACAAATGAATCTTAGAAAGAGTGAAACTTAAATTGAATATGCAAATCAAGCTTGAAATGAACAAAAATAACTGCAAACAAGAATTTGGGTATCGCCTCCTTCTCTCGCTGTAAAAGTTTAAAACCCTGACTTGGGAACGAACCCCCCCATGTACGGGATAATTTCTGTTTGTTTTAAGTTTTAATGTTGACCCTTACTTTCAGTTGAAAAAAACTTGTTTTTTTTATTTAATATTTGATTGTTTTTTAAATAATGATGGGAAATCCGGTGCCCCCTTCATAGAAATGTCCCTTCCCCCAAGGAAACATCCTCAATGAAAAGATCCTCCCCCTTAAACCCCTCTTCCAATCCCCCCACCCATCGAAAAAAATCGCTCCTGAAAACTTTTGTATATTTCCTATTAACCAATACTATATGTAAACAATGGGAAAAAGCCCTTCCCCCAGGAACTATGGGGGATTAGGTCATCCTCAAAGACATATTTATTAGATTTTCGACTAATCTGAACAAAATGGCTATCTCAATATTTTGATTGGGTGGCTGCGGGAGAAAAATTAGCGGGAGAGGGGGCCAATTTGCCCTCCAATTTTTTTGGTCACTTAAAAAGTGCACAAGAACTTTTAATTTCCGTTCGAATGAGCCCTCTCACAATATTCTAGGACTACTGGATCAATATGATCACCTCCAAAAAAAAAAAAAAAAAAAAAAAAAAAACACGCATCTGTGATCTTTCTTCTGGCAAAAAATACAAAATTCCACATTTTGCAGAGAGGACCTTGAAACTTCTATAATAGGGTTCTCTGATACGCTAAATCTGATGGTGTGAGTTTCATTAAATTTTTATGACTTTTAGGGGTTGTTTCCCCCATATTAAAAATAAGGCAAATTTTATCAGGCACGTAACTATTGATGGATAAGACTAAACTGTATAAAACGTATATATTTGAAATCAGCATAAAAATTTGATTCTTTTGATGTATCTATTGGTATCAAAATTTCGTTTTTTAGAGTTTCGGTCACTATTGAGCCGGGTCGCTCCGTAATTACAGTTTGTTACCATGAATTGTTTGATTTTATTGCCCATGGAATCCTATTTCTGAGCATTTTGATCAAAATGGTGATCCTGAAATTTGATCCGATGTGTTTTATTTCCACAGGGGGTGCCAAAAGGTACATGTGTGCCTTCTTATTCGTACTAGCATTGGGACTAAGGATTAAGATCTAATGAGGCATTCCAAATTTGCTGAAATTCCACTTAAATTTCCAGGAAGTTTAAACAGTATTTTTATTAAATTAATTTCGTTTTTAGTAAAGAGGGAGTGAAACTTCCGCCTTCAGGAGCCTGGCAATGTTACAGTTATTTGTTGTATAATCCAGCACAGAAATCTTTGAATTCCAACTTATGTAGAAAGTAAAAGTGATTTTTGAAGAATGTTGGCTACATGCTATGAATATTTTTAGGACACTTTTACTTAAATTTTAGCCTTTTTAAAAATAAATAATGAATCCCATTAAGAGAATCAAATATCATTTCTGAAATACTTACTTACCGTGCTTTTCTTTTTTGCTTCTTTATTACAATATTAGCCACAGGTTTTTATCCAACAGCTCAGATATTCTTTAATAAAAACTGTGGCGAAAATTCTAAACAAGTAAGGTACTTAATGTCCTTTATTTAATGTGTTTAGTTTGCAACTCTACCCTTTTATTTGTAGCATCATACACAGGGGATGTTTCCTATCAAAAAGTTAGTAAAGAACGAGCCACGTTTTTAATAATGGTTTAATGGCTCAATCAGGGTTGCCACCGTCAGTAGGATTTTACTAGATCTAGTAAAAAAAAAATCTAGTAAATTTAGAGGATCTAGTAAATTTCCCAAAATCTAGTAAAAACTAGGAAAAAGTCATAATTTATAGCAAACAAAACTCTTTTTTTATTTTCCATGAATTCAAGGGAAAAAATTATCGTAAACATATGACAATTTACAATTTTTGCTTGTCTGTTTTACAATTTACAATTTTGCTTGTCTGTCTCAGAAATAGACAAGCAGTCACCTATTTTCATAAGCAAACACTTCACTTCTGGCGTCTAAAGGTCGACAAAATCAGCTTTCTGTGTATCAAATCTTACCAACTAAAAATGAAGCTATAATGACACTTGGATTTGTGATGATTAGGAATCAATTGGAATCAAAACAAAAGCCAACCACCCAAGGTGATTAGGTGAATCCCCTCAGTTTGAAAATTTTATTGAGTAAAAAGCAGCCTGCTGATAGAAATGTAAAAAAAAATTTTTTTTAGCATTTAGTAAAAACAGATGCGATCTAGTAAATTTTTCTTCTCCGATTTAGTAAATTCTTCCAGGTCAGGGTGGCAACCCTGGGCTCAATACCATTTAATAATGTCTCGATCGATACAGACAGCAATTATATCTGATCTAATTTGGGAGTTTAAAGTGAGTTTCATGGTTTCTTTAATCAAACTCTAAGAAAAATTGTTAGAAACGACTTTACTTTTTTTGAAAATTAGTATGGAAAAAATTTATTTCGAAATTAATTGTATAAAACACATTACTATTTAAAATCATACTATTTAACAAGTTGTGATAATTTTAACAAATAATTTTGTTTTAAAGGAAGATTTATATGACAAAAGTAACATACTGACATTATGTTCTCATAAATATTTTGAAGAATGGTTTTCTCTAACTTGTAGTTAACAATTTTTGAAAAGTTGATTATCCTGAATTCATGTCTCAGCTTACATGCCAAACTTATTTTTCCCGAATAATTGGAGATTTCTGCAAGAATTTATGTGTCTCCCAAAAAATAAATTGACTTCCCGATAATCAACTAATATGTTGCTAGACTTGCTACCCACAGCAAATATTAAAAGCAGCAACAATTATTCACTGCTTATTTGATTGCCAATTTTTGTCTCTTGAGTTACTTTGCACTGAAACAAAACAACTAAAATCTAGACGGTTCTTCGTAAGTTGACAAAAGTATTGTTTTGATGATTAGTGAGATTGAAGCATTCCGAATATTACACGATTTTTACATCATTCGCGGTCAAGAATTTCATTTGAACGAATTTTTGTTTTCTTTTGCTATATTTGGACATATTATGTTAATGGACAATTATTGAACACCTGACAGATTAAAGGAAATATAATATTCTTACCTTATATTACACACCCCCCCCTAACACTTCTATTATGGCAAAATTTACCTATAGACTATGTACAAGAATGGTAAATAGAAAATTAAAACGGAAATAACCCCAAAAATATGATTCATTACAAATTGTATATTAGGCTGTGTCATTAGGCTAGGCATTAGATGGGGTAGTATAAAACTGAGACTGCAATAATTACTATATTTGGAACACGGGCCGCTGCAGCGGTGTTGGGACGGGTAGGGGGCTAATCTGGGACTATATAATTTAGTAATTATGAGGTAACTAAAAGAGAACAACAAATAGTAGGATCAAACCATGGAAAAAATGTACGTTGACCCATGGTTGACTACCTGCCAATAGATTTTCAGCCATAACATTGGTGCTACGAATTCTAATTTGTGAGAGAATGGTCCATTTCCATTTTTCTACAAATTTTCTTTTTCTGTATGATTTGGTTTGTGTAAACAAAATATGTAAAGCTCCTCATAGTAATGAATGTTCAATATTTTCTTCTGAAAAGACACTTTCTTGTCGTTGTGAAACGAGATTATGCTAAATAACCTATATGACATAAGGTTTATTTAACAAAAATTCATTAAGCTGGACTGACTGAGTGTTTGACGTACAAAAGTAGTATCTATACTATTGATTGAAAAGGGACATGAAAATATACATTGAATTTCACAAAAAAGTAGTCTAACCGGTGCATTGACTTACCAAGGACAGTGATATATAGGTCAATTACACATGAAATTACATGGAAATATGGAGTGCAGTCTAACCGGTACATTAAGTTACCAAGGACAGTCACACCTTACCGGGGTGCGGTTATCACGATAACTTTATTGGTAATTAGATTTGAATAAAAGGACTGATTTTCATTGCAATTCATATTAGTAAGAGAATTGAATTCAGAGAGAATAGTTTATTTGAGAGGATATTAGTAGAGAAAAATGAGTGGTGCATTTACACTATTGGAGATTGATGGTGGAGCCGGTAGCAGCAAAGATATACGAGTACCAAACGTGGCTGTGGAAATAACCGGAGGCTGTAAATTATGCCTTGAATGGGACGATATGTATGGTAGATACGTGATATCATTAAGTAAATTTAAGCTGGAGGAGCAATTATGTTTTGCTGCGAAACTGAATATTGTGCATATAAATAGACTTCGGGCAGCATTAGATGTGCTAGTGAAATATATTGATGAGAACAAAATGAATCAGTGATTATTATTGTTGTAATTATGCTCAATAAAATTGTTTCTAAATCAAAGGTATTTTTTTTCTATAGTAGACTAGCGTATATTTTTTTAGAGTAGAAAAAATTCTTGTTAGTCTGAAGTTGGTTGTGAGAGTGTTAGGACTCCATTAGGAAATGGATAGATTTGAGAAAGAGCGAATCATTGGGAATCTAGTGCTTATGGAAAAACGTTTGATTCTAGATGACGATTTTCTAGAGCTGTCTATTCAAAGGAAGATATTTTCTCGGGGGATGCTTGTCGATATAATGAAAACTGATTCTCAATCATTAGACTACTGCATAAAGCTTTTACGTCGTGGTCCAAATGCATTTACACAATTTATTGATATATTAATCACGACACGGCAAAATGATATTGTGGATATGCTTTTAGACACTAGTTTAGAAATTTAGGACTTTTTTCACGAGAAAGATGGGGTTCAAGAATGATTTACTCCTCTCTCTCTATCCCACTCAATTTTTGTTGTTGCTAGCTCAGTTTCATTGTGGCGGTGAGAGTGTCAACACATGAAAAAATGTTCCATACATGTCCGCTATGTATGTACACACTAGGCAGCTGGTCATCATGTGAGAATTGCACAATGATTAATGAATATGATGAAAAGTGTAGATTATGCAACCCGTGTAATTGCATTTAGGATATGCTGTACAAATTAAAGGTTGTAATTCCTGTCTTGAAGAGGTGTGTGACTCTCATCCTAGAGGCCACCTATGCTCCAATTGTCACTATGATAAATGTAATCAGTGGGAGAATACATATCCCGGCATGATTGGAAAGAATCCTAAGCGTGATTTTAGTTTATTGCTACGAGATTGGTATCGTCGTGGTTTTAGATTTTTCTGGGAGGAGGAGCCGGGTCAACAATTCAACTGCTGGAACAACAAAAGAATATGGTTTCTACGTCATCGTTGTGAAGACAATGGGTGTTATGATTATAAGCCCACTGATTTTTATTTGGCTGTGACGGAATGTGATTCGACACTTGAGGACACTGTTTGTGAAATTGCTTCAAATAACCAAATTGAAACATGTGAATTCTATAGAATGAATGAGAATAGTATCATTGACTATACAAAGAGATATGACAAGAGTGAAGTTACACTCTACTGTAGAAAATGTGACCCTGACATTGCTGTACATCAGGATCAGTATACTGTGAATTCAGATAATCTACCTGCACTAGTTGTTGTCGACAAATACTTATACCTAGTAGAAGATGAAATCTAAAGAGTAGAAAAGTCGTTTTATCATGTATATAAATTTTTATCATTTATTAATAAACAATTTCACATACATTTTTAGAACATTTATTCATACGGCACTAAAATCAATATTAAATACGCTTGTAAGTATATTTTCCCCTAGAAAGTCGTTCAGTTGAGGTGAGTCAACGTAGATGTCGAGAAACTGCTTGTAGGTACAGCCACGACATCTGAACATGAAAAAGAGTAGTGCATGAAGGCCACATGTCTTAGTTGTTAAATCCTGTACTCTTCGTTGATTTTGAATTATGGTTTTCCCACTGCTTTCAATAAAGTTGCTGATGTATGGCGTGTAGAATTTATATGATAGGCCAAGAGGATCAAAAAATTCAATATTCTTCGCTGTTGGAAAGATGCATAGCCAATGGCCAGTCTTCAAAGTCGATGGACTGCTATTAACAATGGTTAGGGTATTGTTAACACTTGGAATTTTTTCAATGAAGTCCAAAGGTATGCAATAGGACTTGTACTGGGACATGTATGGATCCATACTAAATACGTTGATTATTTGGTTTGTGTTCATGGTGCTAGGTCTAGTAGAACACTGCCGTCGGGTGTGATTTCCAAATAGGTTTCAAATTGACTCAGTGATATTAGCGTGATACTCTCAGTCAGAGCATCGGCAAATGTACACTCTAAACGTACATTCCCTGTTCGTACTATGCTCATATCCTGAGTCCCCGACAAGTCCAAAACAACTAACCCGTGATTTTTTGAAAACATTGAATCGGTTATTCCATTTTCAAATAGTTGAGAGTCATGATCTAGGGATTGCATGGTCAACTCGTACAGAGTTCTATAGGATTTTTTTGTCAAATTTTAGAGTGTACAGTGGAATACCATTCACTTTGCAAACAAGGCTAGATAGACCAAAAAAATTAAAATCATGGGGAGATTCAGTCCAGAATCCAACGGCACTGCCACTCTTCACAAAGGCCAAAGCCAATTTTGATGGGATTTCTCCATTGATAAATGATGAATCGCTATAGCTACGAGAGCCGGTGGCAATGTGACGTTGATTGATGATCGTATGGGGGACAAGAACTTTAATGTTGTTACCATTGGCTCTTAGCTTTTCCACTGCCAATGCAACAGAGCTCATAACCTGTTGTTTTCGGACGAGGAGAATTGCCGATGTGATAATAACATTTGCATCGGGTGCTGCAGGAAGTGTTTTTCTCAAAATGAAATTCGATGGGGCCAGCTGTAACTTTATGTCAATCTTGACATTGGGGGGTAGCCATTGGGATATAAAGAATATCTCATGATTTAATTTTCCAACCAGACGATACTCCTGGGTCACTGCAGTAGTCAACTCGCCGTCAGTATCAACACCTGATCGATATTCATAGCCCAAGAATGTCCTCTCAACTCCTTGTATGCCTTTGGTGTCATCATCATAAATTGTATGTAGCTTGCAGAGTTGGATAAATTATTGCTAGTGCTCACCAATGTTCCATTAATAAATACATTAATTTGTTTGAATAGGTTGTGTAGAATACAGTTTTCGTAGGAGAGACCATCGGCAACAGTTGGAGTTGTATTATCTGACTTTTTCTTCACCATAACATTTAAATCAATAAATGTTGATGACAAATCAATGAAATAGTCTTCATTGGAAAATACTTGAAAGTTTATATTTTCCGAGAGGGGTTGTTGGGGGTGAAATTGTTCATAGTAGCCATACTTGACACTGACATCAATATTTTCAGCATTGAATAGATTCAATGAGGAACTGATTGATGGATATGATTCCTTGTGGGGGAGATAAGTCATCTTAAGAGAAGAAATCCTTCTTTGATCTAACAATCTTTTTCTTTTTCTTCTTCTTCTGCTTATTGGTCTTCCTTGTTTTATTCCTCAAAGTCCTTGTTGATGTCCTTCGCTTCCCGCCTGGGTGGAGACTGATGAGTGAATGACGCGCACGCATCCTTTTCAATCCCTCCCCATTTTTCCGAGATTTTAATTGCTCACCAACGGCTCTTACTAAAGATCTAATATTTTCCTTAACACTCTCCTTGAAATTCTTGCCCGACCCCCAGTCCTGTAGTGTTGAGGCAGCAAAATTTGATGCAGCAGGTACAAGATATTTTCTGGCAAGGGGTAGTGCAGAACGAAATAGCCTAGCAAACCAGCTACCAAGACCATAGCCAGACATTGTAGTACGCCCCTTGTAGTAGTCCAATCCATTGCCTATTTGACGTGGACTCAGAGCACCAACATAACAATCGATATCGGGACAGAAAAATGGAATTCTTCTATTGTTCCTTTTAGGTGATTGTGCTGTCACCGACAATTGGTCGAAAATGACATGTAATCACTGCCAAGCCTTTTGTTATTGCTAGAGGATCACCCAATTCACTTCTTAGTGTTAACTGACAGAGTTCCAAATACGAAGTGTTTACAGGAACATACTGAAGATGCTTTATATTATAGTGATGAACAAGTTCATGAGATGTTTTTCGTTCAAGAACACGTAGGAGGGGTACATTTGAATTACCGACTCTCGATGTTTCCACAAAGGATGAATAGAGAAATATGCAAGATTCCGAGGCAAAACCAGGTGGATAATCAGCAAAAATAACTTGCTCCATCCCGTAAACGACGCCAGCATTTTTCCCATTGATCATATTCTGTTTAAAGCCAAGAACGTCTCTCTAATTGTCATTGAGAATAATTATTTCAGTGTCATCATTTGAGGTAATGTAAATTCTATCGTGTTCCAATGAATAATTAAAATGGAATGTACCATTCCTACGATATGAGATTTTTCTATTGATTGTACGACACAAATCTGTCATATTATCGTATTCAATATATTTAAATTTGGCTTGTGGATATTCGCTAGATTTAAGTGCTTCAACCCATTCATAGTCGACAAAGAGTGTCCAATCGAATGGTATAACTTTTATATCATACACACAATCCTTTCTCAGGATGTCATAGGTATTTTTGAGAATACAGTCGACAAGAGCCACTTCATACGCACCGTCAAATTTGATTGCAGGGGCGAGTTTCGTCCAAAAATCACTTGTCGTATTCAAGTCGTTGTAGAGAGGATCGGAAACGTTGGACATAAAAGTTACATAGAAATCATTGGGCATTGTCAATATCTTCAACACCGATCCAATAATCAAAATCAGAGTTGTATCCTAGCCACCGAACAAGTAACTGTTTCTTACCCCTGCGAGTACGTGTCTTTAATATCTTTTCAATTTGATAGACTTCACTATTATTTTTAACTTTTCGTAGTTCATAGTTATAAAAGCCAACGAAAATCTCTTCATCTTTGGTATCGCGCAAACGATAAGTTATGGGTTTAGTGTCTAGGATTTTTGCCACTTTAAAAAGTTTCGTGGACCACAAGTAATACCCCTTTTCAAAAACATTAGTTGTTCTATTAATTCGAACCGTATCACCAACATTGAATTTATTTTTCTTCTTGACAATCGTTTCATTGGAATATTGTTTTAGAAAGGTGTCAATTGTATCATGATCAGAATGATGAACTTCCGTTGGGGTTGAGTTGGACAATGATCGATGAGGTCGTTGATTATAGATCAACATGATTTTATCTAAATCCTGAATAAAAGCCGGTGTATTTTTCAATGTACAATATCTTGAAATTAAAATTCGAATAGTTTTTATCAATCGTTCGGCCAATGCAGCCTTTATAGGACTATGACTATGATAGAGCAGTGTACTATATTTCACTAGTACTTTTGCAACATGGGGATTAACAAATTCACTACCACGATCCGTTGGAATTTTTTTTATATGAATTCTGTTCGAGAATACTTTCAATGGCCTGAGCAACTTCAACGCCTCTCTTTGATTGCAATGGAATTGCATATACATAACGACTATAAACACTGATTGCAAGTAGAATGTACTTGTACGGTGTATTGTGACGTCGTTGAATCTCATCTAGAGTCAGGAGATCTGCTTGCATTATATGCAATGGGAAAAAGGCTTTAGTTTTTCGATAATGATTAGCACGAAGTCTATGATTTCTATGCAGAGTGTAACTTGATTCATTTTGTAGATAGTCTTGCACACTTTTAGTGTGAATACCAGTGACTTTGAAAGAGTGGTGGGTGAACTTAAACTCCCCGCCTTACCAATATTTTCATAAACACCTTTCAGAACTTCAACCATTTTGAACGTAAAGACGTAGTGTAACGTCCGCTACCCTTTTGTATACTATTTGTGGTTGGTGATGGGGGTGATGGTGACTTGATACGTTTTCGCTTTTTCCTCCCCACCATTGTCAAGTTTCCACTAGGTGTGCTAGTATTTTCCAAGATTGATTTAAAATCTTCTTCTTCTTCTTCTTCATGTTCATATTTTAATAGTGTTGTTGATAATGATGATGGTGCATGTTCATTTAATTTTTTTTAGAATTTGTCTATTGCTAATAAGACTTTTGGGGAAGTTTCATGTATTTAGAAAGTTGTGTAGATGAGCGTCAAATGATTATAGTCCTTTACGATTTGTAACCATATCATATATTAAATCAAATAGATTATAGCTCTTGCCCTGAATTATAACCCCTTTCCCATTGCTCTCAACTTGAATATGATCTTGACCACTTTCCATGAGATAGGTTAGGAGTCGTTTACTTTGTACATGATATGAGTGGAGCATTAGTTTCCAATTTTCAATACAATTGAATCCAATTCCTCCTTCTTTAATTGTCTTCCAGCAGCAGAATCCTGAGGAGATGATTCTTTTTTGTGATCAGTACTACTGGCCTTCCCGCGATAGGGCTTATGTTTGTCCACTCGGCGAAGTGCATCTTAGAGTAAAAGCAGTTTTTTATCATCCTCGATATTCTCATTGTCAAGGAATTTCCTCAGATTGTTCTCAAAGTGTTCCACGGGTGAGAGAGCGAGTTCTATTGGAGTCAATTTATAGGGTTTTGCCATTCTCTCTAGAGAAAACTGTTTACAAGTCCTGCAATTATTGGCAGTAAAAGTGTGAAAAAGCTACCACCCGCCTGAAGAAGTCGTATCTTTTTAAAATTCTTTCCTTTCCTTTTAGAGGCCAATGTACGTACAGTGTAACGATGTTGCTTTGCCTGTTGCTTAGCTACTTCTGGCAGTTGAACATTACCCTTAGTCAAATTTAAACAGAGTTCAGATATTAGATTAATGAAATCATTGTCAATACCATGTTTGATAATGACTTTCCTAAGTGCGAGTTTTGAAGTGCTTAGAACTGAAAACAGATTTCTATTTTCATGTAGTTTCTTCAGTGTCATGATAGCAACTAATAGGTCTTTTTAGTGTTCATGGGGAGATATACTGTAATTTAATTGTCAAAAATATCTGTGACCACACGCAGATCCTCGGGTGTATTTTGATTAAGATCCAATAGGATATAGCCGTAGGGTTTATTAGTTGCCTGATTGTATGCTGAGAGCAGAAATTTAGGGGTGCCGGGGTATATCTGTTTATTGAGAGTTATTGGCAAGCTAAAATCACGAACAACTCTGTAGATGATATAGTAGGTGCTGTTCAATGCAAGTGTTCGCATACATTTGCTCTGATGAATGAGATTGTGTAGAACCAGAGTAATGGAAATCTGTTCATGATGAGAGCGAACAGTGAACAGTTGTAGCATTTCCTGGGACCATTGTTCAATAGATTCAGCCATATCGTCAATAATCAGCCAAGAGTTTGGTTTAATAATGCTGAAAACATCAAGTCCCTGTATGAATTGTATCTGCACCAATCCCGTCGTGGCAATTGCTTTTATTTTATCCTATGACTCCTGCCAAATACTGTAACAGTAGTAGATTTTTTTCGACTTTTCCAAAAACATTTTATCGCAATTTTTAATTATTTTAGTTAAGAATGTTGTTTTGCCTGACATTGACGGCCCGCACAAAAACGATTTGAATGGTGTTTTAAATTGATACATGTTCCCTTCAACAGTTCACCTAGACAACTAACTGTAGACTATGGCTGTCTAATGACTAAATAATTTCCCTACTACTACTACTACTACTCCTTTCAAGAATAATAATAAGAAGAAGAAGAAGACGAATAAAGAATCATATTTTCTTTTATTATGCACATATAAAAAGTAACAACACTTAAAAAATACTACATTGAAAAAAGCACATTAAACATGAAAAAAATACACTTTTTTAATTTATTTATAATAAAAATACAACATTTACACAGGCACTAGAAAAAACACTTAAATAAATACACTTTTTTTCTTTTATTTATAAAAAATACAACATTTAATGAATAGGCACACACTTACAATAATATCACTTTTATTTACAGCATTTGGTATGGAATCCCCCCCTCGGGGGCGGCCACTGCGGCGGCCGCAGGGCCCACTGCGGCAGGCTGGGGAGCACCCGCGGGAAGCATCAGGGGCCGGGAAGCGGGGCCCGCTGCGGCGGGCCGGGGCATTAAATAGTGGAAATTGCTCTGCCTTGCACACACATTGAAAATTGTTTGTGATAAAGAAAAAAGAATTTAAAAACACCCATTACCCAAAAAACCCTCCCACCCAATTTATACTTTTTTTAAAATAAATTTAAGTTAATTTTTCTAGACCGAGTTGTTTTCTGTACTCTATACATTCAACTCGGTCCGAAATTGAATAATGTCCGTATGGTAGTACCTTCACACCATCCTGTACCTTCACACCATCCTCAAGTACATAGACTTTTTCTGATATGGCCGACATGGCCTTTTTGTCAACTCTAACTTTGTAGTTTTTAAATTGTAATGAGCGAATCGCCATGACTTTCGCTCTTGGGACTAAACAACGTTCCACACAGTTTCTATACACACTCATGTCGAAATCATTTTTTACAAAGTGTGTAGGTACCCCCTTGCAAACTTGTTTGATATCCTTGTTGTGCGTTTCCATACAGTATACCTTCGGCCCAGGAAACACACCACTGGATATCAGATCGCTACCCGTTTCAGATTTTAGAATTAACAATTGATTTGGGGCCTGGCGTTTCACTAGCTCTGGGTAGTGTGATTTATCCCAATTAGTGTAGTCCATTCGTGAGCTAATGTACTCGCCATTTTCCAAATCATTCAATAGCTTTTCAGTTTTGACTTTTAACTGGAGTGAATCAGTGTCCCCGTAATACACTTGAACTTGTCCCTCAATCGGCCACTGTACCTTACATACATTATAATAAAATGACAACATGAGTTTCTTGGATATTTCAGTTATTGCACTCCCCCCTGCAATATTTTTATTTAAAACAATGTTTCTTTTCTTACTGTGTAGGAGCACCATATCAGAGTCTATGATTGTGAACGATGTGAAGTTTGGATCCACAATGATTCGAGCACAATCTTTGGGTTGGTTACAATGTCACATCGACTTCTGCTTCGTACGCTCTCGCACATTTTACCGAAAGCTGAGTTCAAAATGAATTTATAGATTTCTTTTTCAACTTTCGTTTTTGCTTGTAAACACTTACTGAAAAAGGTGTCAATAAACGTTTTCATGTAAGGCTTTTGATCAAATTGGAGGGCTCTATGAATCTTTGTGACTTTGAAACCATTGGACACCATCCATTTCAATAGCACGTGATGAACAACGATATTCTGTTTCGGGTTGAGGTCGGCAATTAGTTTTTGCTTTGAAGGTACCCAGTGTATACTCCCATCCTCTACTAAAGGTAAATTGTAAGGGCTCAGAGAGTCCCTACTCACCGGTCTATTTATGCACGGAAAAACAAAGTCTTTTACCGAGTCATGGATTTCCATGGGTATTTCACCGTCAATTTCAAAAAACCATCCCTGTGCCCCATTCTCCTGAATACTAGCAATGTCGGGGAAATTCGAAGCACACGGATTTTCAAGCCATTTATAATTGCCACACGGCAAACAGTAGTGAGACATTGCCGATGGGTAAAGAGAATTCATATCCAAAAAAAACTGCGTCCGACTTTTCATCGGTGTTCTGTCCGGTCGGATCAGTTTTCATGATACGATCCCCATGAAAAACGTACCCACCCCTCATTGATCTCTCTACAAACAGATGCTGATCCACATCGGCGATCAGACCTATTTCTTCTTTGCTGATTTGAAGTATCAAGTCCATCACCAGATGAGGAGTGGAAAAATAATAACCTAAATCCAACCCAAATTCCCCATAGGTTTTATCCGTATTTTTGCACACAATGTCCAGAAGAGTGAGTACGTCACTGGCCAAGTATAGTTTACAATAATCCCACCCATTTTTACATCCTCCCTTTGCCCGAACCCTCTTAGCAAATTCGTAGTCGCTAGTGGTGCACTCACTCTCAGTAAGAGGATTGTAAAAAGCTTCAATGGGCAGTAGTGACACCTCATCTAGCCTCGAGCCAGAGTTGTAATAATCATATGGATATATACCCTTACACGTTAATAAATCATACAGTTCATCATCGGGGAAGCTCTGTTTGAGGAGGGGGAAGCTATCAAAACTGTCACTTTTCTGTACCTGAATAAACTGACTTAAAGATTTGGGGAAGAAGCTGAAAGAGTCTAAAAAACGGATTTTATTCAGGCACGTGTTACCCTTGTCAACTGTTTTCCACATGAATTCTAGCAGCAGTAGCTTCTCCGATGATTCGGGTATGATATTATATGAAAAAGAACCATCTATCCATGCGTCATCTACAACTCCACCCTTGGCAATGCGGGCCAACGCCGGTAGAACAAACTTTAAGTCATAATTGGAATTGTGTATAAAAACAGGTACGAAATATTGCTGTCTAACGTTTAAATTGCACGACTGATGTGCTACCCCCCTAATGTGACTCCCCCCCCGATGTAATTTCCTGCCATAAATGATCATGGTCGATCACCTTCCTCCTCCCCCCATTCCCAACACCATCATCAAATTCTCCCTTGCAAACCCAATACATTTTACAATTTTTAATGGCCAATCTGTCATCTGGTGATAGGAGCATAGGATAGTTTGTGTAACGAAGGCGCGAAATTGCACCGTTCGCTGTTTTGATTAGACTGACCAATGCCGAGCGCATGCAGTCTTCACCGTCACCCAACATCTCAACTACATCCTGCACTTGCATGGTATTATTGGAATCTCGTTGCGCGTGAGCGTAAGAGACCCCTATAGCTTCATGTATTTTAACACGATTTGAATTTGACGGATCTTACACGTCTGTCAGTTTCGATTCGCAGTCCAAAGCGATCTTATTGCTCTGCAGGAGCGTGTTTTGGAAATTTTTAAAACGTAATATCGCTCTATCTCCTCTTACCGTCTCCACAGCCTGGTATCCATGACGTTTACAGTGTTTCATGTGATGCTTTAGCTTTAAATCAGTCCAAAATCTTGAAAGGCATGTTGGACAGTAATAACGTGCACTCTGTTTCTTACCCTCCCCCAAAACCCTACTAATATCGGTAATTGGATTAAAATGTCCAATTGAATCGGGGTCTGTGGGTGAAGTGTATAGTAGCCACACCCAATGTTCCACTGATTCAATTGAAGGAGCCCTCACTGGAAATAATGCCCCCTTCTTATCGGAACGGTGACCCTCCTCAAATTCTGCTTCATATTGTAACACCGTGACACCAATCTTTAAATGTGCATTAGCCCGCTCGAAAATATCTATTCCTTTTAGTGTCACGGGAAATTAACCATTTAAACAATTAAAATCTACTTTGGGGAACTTTGTACCCTCCCAACCATTAACTGCCATTTTATCCAACTTTTTCTTAGATGCATCTATTTGAAGAGGTCTGTATGCGGCAATTAAAAATGCATACTTGAAACACTGTAGCCTCGTATCGAAACAGATTCGTTGTATCCCCCTACATCCCTCTAAACCTGAATGATATTTTAAAACTATAGCCCTCTCCCTATGCCCACCTCTTAAAATAAAATCCTTTTTAAATCTACAAATATTAACATTTAAACTTTCAATACATAAAACCACCGACCAACTACCCCCCTCGTTATAATTTTCCCACTTACTTTGAATGTTATTAGCCCAATTAAGAAAAACCTCCCCATAATTTGATAAATGCGGGCGAATTGCCAACATCTCTGTGTGCAAATATTTCGAATACAGCTCGCTCGCATTTTCATTAAAAAAATATTTTTAGTGCTATTGAAGCTTTTAAACTGACCCCCACCCCCACACTCCCATCTGTTGTTCAAGAATGGCTCGAATCTTATTAGTATATAAATGTGTAATGGCCTGGGGATCTGTTATTATATCCCCTGACACTAGAGAGTTAAAGGAGTCACCGAAATTGGCGCTGTAGACCTTTGTGTTCTGCAAGGCGGAGTTGGAAAGAAAAAAATCTGGAAGAGGGGATACTTGTGTTGTTGCTATATCGTTACTACCACCACTACTACTAGATGTAACATTAAGCGGAAGGGTGGGGGGTGACATAGAATTGTCAATAGCACCACCCCCAGTCTGTTCAATTACATTGGACGGAGATGGCATGAAGTCCCCTAGGCTAGTTAGCATGTCTTCCAGGGTGTTTGGGGATAGCTGATCAAGCCAGCGTGTATTGTCCTGTGACGTAATTTCTTTGTGAGGACCCGGTTCAGATGCACTACTAACATCGCCTAAATGCTATCGCATAAATCTATCTGTCCATTCCGGGTCCTCCATCATGTCAATGTCACAAGTTAAATCGTCTAAGCTGGCCATGTCCCTAAAACAATCATTTAGAAAACCCCTATGCCATTCCATATTGTCTAGAACTAATCTAGGTTCGTCTCTAAACTCCATTGGTGGTGCAATGATAGGTTCAGGTCCACTAAAAATGGATGTTTCATGACCCAATGAAGATGGCTCTGCTAATTCATTAATCTATAGAAAAAAGGGCTTATTTTCTTATGTGAAATAACCATTATTTTTATAAAGTTAATAAACTATGTCAATTTTTCATAGTTATTGTCCCACCACCTGAACAATTAAAAGAAACAAAGTTACATGGGATATGTGTTTCATAATGACAACAGAAAAATCATTTCAAATGAAGAGATTTTTTCATGCATAGTATTAAAAGTATATTTGGTTTAGTCAGGAAAATGAAGCCTTATTCTTACAGGTTAAGTTAGAACAAGAGAATGATGTATAAAACTAATGGTTTTATTCTAAAATATATAATGTTCAGAATGAAAATGCAAAATAGGGATCCAACTCTAGTGCTTGCCCCTCCTGATTGTAAGTTTCAATAAAACTCGTCCATCGTTCAACCGAGGCGGTATGTTCTATGAAACATTGCTCTTCAGCCTCGGTTAATGGAATTGCATCCCATACATTGGATGCTGGTGGTGTAAGTTTCTCCCTTTTCTCAAGAATCCAAATTTTCCTTTGTGGCCTGGTGGTGGATTTGATGGAAGTGGTGGTGGTGATAGTAGCAGTAAACCTGGACTAAATAAATCATTGCAAGAAAAAGAACTTTTTTCTCCTTCCATATCAATAATTAAAGTGCCCCCCCATCCCCCCATCCTCATCCCATTCCTCCAAACTCTTTTCGTTCTTTTTTTTTTTACAATAATTAACCCCCTTGAGAAAATGCATATACACTTATAAGTGGATGATTCGAAATTATTATTATTATTATTATTCCTCGAGTAAGCAATATCCTATTCGTTGAGTTTGCATTAAATTTGACTATTTACCTCATATATTGTTTATTCAGAAGTAGGTAGCTTATAGGCGTATAGTCCTAAATTTCAATCATCTTAATATATATATATATATATATATATATATATATATATATATATATATATATATATATATATATATTATATATATATATATATATATATATATATATATATATATATATATATATATATATATATATATATATATAAATAGAACGGCACTTCAAGTTATTATTAAGAGTTAAAGGAAGAATTGCTGACTGCTATAACATAAAAATATAAATGGGGTATATTTAATAAACTATTATTATTATTATTAAAGTCTCAGAATATTTATCTTCGTGAATGACAAATAACAATTTTCCTTAAATTACAATGTTAGATATCTCATGCATACATGAAACTGACGGGGTTTTAGACATAAATTTGTCACACCCAGAAGGGAACCCCATCTCATTATTCCAAAGAGACATGCTAATCCGGTTTCATCGCGTCGCATATTTTTACAAGTCAATCGCGAAAGAGCCTTATTCACCTCAAGAAAAGAAGGAATCGATTTAATAATTTATTATAATATTTCCAGAATATCTATTTGCACTTAATTCAAAAATCACAGCTAGGTCGCTAGAATCCTCCTTTCCTTCGGAATGGGGAGCGAGGCGAATATAAGTGGCTGATTCGAAATTATTAGTATTATTATTCCTCGAGTAAGCAATATGCTATTCATTGAGTTTGCATTAATTTTGACTATTTACCTCATATATTGTTTATTCAGAAGCAGGTAGCTTATTGGCGTATAGGCCTAAATTTCAATCATCTTAATATATATATATATATATATATATATATATATATATATATATATATATATATATATATATATATATATATATATATATATATATATATATATATATATATATATATATATATATATATATATATTATATATATATATATATATATATATATATATATATATATATATATATATATATAAAAGAACGGTACTTAAATTAGAAAATTAGATATCTCATGCATACAAGAAACTGACGGGGTTTTATACATAAATTTGTCACACCCAGAAGGGACCCGCATCTCATTATCCCAAAGAGACATGCTAATCCGGTTTCATCGCGTCGCATATTTTTACAAGTCAATCGCGAAAGAGCCTTATTCACCTCAAGCATAGAAGGAATCAATTTAGTAAATTATTATAATATTTTCAGAATATCTATTTGCACTTACGTCAAAAATCACAGCTAGGTCGCTAGAATCCTCCTTTCCTTCGGAATGGGGAGCGATGCGAATTACGCTTGGCCTGATCGAATTTAATGATTTGATTAGCCATGTCTCGACGTTGTCCTGGGGCCCATCCAACTTTGTACGCTTTTGTTGTGATGGTTGATGAACAACATCCTAAAATAAAAATAAAAATATTTTCAGTTTTCAAACTATTTAGCTTACGAGAGGGCACTGCCCCTTCAATTCCACAGTACCAAACCCCAAAAAGTTGAAAAAATGGCACAATTTAATTAGCTACTTCAGTTCTTACTTATTCAGAATATTAATGGGGGCACTGGCTCATTCAATTCCACAGTACCAAACACCAAAAGTTGACAATTACAGATCTTTTTCAATTTTATATGCCACGCTTTTAAAACTTATATACCTAAATTGCGAAATACTCAAAATCACAAAAAAAGGAGGAAGAAGACCCCTAGACGTAGCCTAAACCAAAAAATTATTAAGTATATGAAGGGGTTCGCCCTCTAGTCAATACCTCACCCTTTACGCTAAAGTTTTTTTTAGCACTTTCAAAAGAGGTATCTATTCTAATTAACCGGCCATTGTGATTCAAGAGTTTGTGATTCGAACAAAATTCGAACTTTAGAGTAAAGAGCGAGGTATTGACTAAGGGTAAACTCCTTAATACACGTGATAAAAACATATAAATATAGAAGTTCGTTACGTAAGTTAATTCGTAAGTTACGTCATAACTCAATTTTGAGAAAGCCATTTAGACAAAACAATAAAATTAATATGCAAATTTCATTCTAATTATTCATGCACGGTGAGCCAAAATCAAAGCTACAATAATTCAAAAACGTTCAGAAATTAAATAAAAAAAAACAAGTTTTTTTTAACTGAAAGTAAGGAGCGACATTAAAACTTAAAACGAACAGAAATTATTCCATATATGAAAGGGGTTGCCCCCTCCTCAACGCCTCGCTCTTTACACTAAAGTTCGACTCTGTCACACAACTTTATTTTCTAAAATTATAAAAAAAACTTTAGTGTAAATAGCGAGGCGTTGAGGAGGGGACAAACCCTTTCATATATGGAATAATTTTTGTTCATTTTAAGTTTTAATGTCGCCCCTTACTTTCAGTTAAAAAAAAACTTGTTTTTTTTATTCAATGAAGTTCTAAAGGCCAATAAAAACGTTTCATAGCCGTTGAATCTTTATGATGCATAAACGTGCAGCCAAAAAATTGGAAGGAATTTCGTACATTATGCAAAAATTGTTGTTTTTGCGTAAAAATACAGCAAGGTGAAAAAAGCGTAAGTAAGGAAGGTAAAAGTTAAGTTGAATTTTGGGGCAAACGTTGTCTGGCTCATTTTTGACTTACTTTTTAAAGACTGTTGCTCCAGAGTATTCAGTGTATTATGTGGATCCAGATTAGTTAATGCTTGTTGTTTTAAAGATTCTAAAAAATGAGAACATGGAAAAATATAATTTAATTTTGATGACATTTTCAGACGGCTTATTTTGCTACTTCAATTCTTACTTATTCAGAATATTAATGGGGGCACTGGCCCTTCAATCCCACAGTATCAAACCCCAAAAGTTGACAATTACAGATCTTTTTCAATTTTATATACCACGCTTTTAAAACTTATATACCTAAATTACAATATACTTAAAATCACAGAAAAAGGAAGAGGAAAAGCCATAGACGTAACCTAAACCAAATATATTTTTAATATATTTTTTTAAAGGAAATTATTCCTTAACTTAATGACGAGACAAAAATGGATTTCTTTTTATTATAATATAGGAAAATTTTACTCACCAGAAGTCGCTTAGAACATTCCATATCTCTACCAATGTAAATGATCGTAAAATATATATATCGATAGAACGAATGAAGTATTCAAACTGTACAAAATTCCAGTTTGAAACTCGATTTTATAGTAAAAAAAACTGAATATATTAACACATACCCAAGACGCACCGGTTTTTTGACACGGATAATAAACTTACCTTAAAAGGCATGTAGGCCATATATATATTATGAAGTAGAAATCTGGCTTACATGAATGAGGACTCGGAAACCTGTCCCTCATCGCATATTATGCAATCAGTGGTGAAACCAATATATCACTGTCCTTGGTAAGTCAATGCACCGGTTAGACTACTTTTTTGTGAAATTCAATGTGTATTTTCATGTCCCTTTTCAATCAATAGTATAGATACTACTTACAAATTAAGATGTCTTCAACTGACAATTACTCAAGAAATTTTGATATTTCAAGAGATTTGTTACACATAAAAGGATATCCCGTTTAGTATCGTTTGCCAAATTTTATACCAAATATTTCCAGTAAAAAATTTGGCATAATACAAAGGAGCAGGGAGGAGAAATTTAACTGTACTTTTTATTAGGTCTATAAACTTTGGCAAGGCATACCTCTGTCTGTTTTTGTCTCTATAGTTTCTTTCTCTTTTTCTTGAATATTTTAATGTAGCCCATTTTTTTGTTTTATTGTTTGTTTTTTGTTGCCATCTCAAAGTAAATCATTAGGATAATGTTTATTTTAAAATATAATTGTACTAACCTTAAAAAATGAAAAACAACAGGTTTATAAAGCACCATATTACTCTCTTTATTTGACATGTTCTACTACTACAATGCAGAATATTTGATTTAATCTGCTTCTGCATTGCAAATATTATTGACAATAGTAGCATAATACTACAGATTTCAGCAATATTGAACATTGATGTAGATGAACCGTATTATTGTAAATACTATAGAATAGAATAGTGTTTTTTGGCGACAGTTTATCAACTTCCATATGATAGACAGTAATGCTTTCCGATTTATCGTTGCTTTCCAAAAAAAACCTCTTAACGTAGAGCCTATAGAGGCTCTATTGCACCCAGAATGTTAAATCATCCTGAACTTGAACGCAACCTTACCACTGACCACTGAACTTGGCAACCGTTACCACTTGGAACAAGACTTTATCCAATATTATAGTTTTTGATGAAGAGATGAACTATTGACAATTATAATGGTAATTTAAGGATCATTTTAGATATGAAAACACAATGTATGTATAAATATATTTTTACATATAAATATATATATATATATATATATATATATATATATATATATATATATATATATATATATATATATATATATATAATATATATATATATATATATATATATATATATATATATATATATATATATATATATATATATATATATATATATATATATATATATATATATATATACATATATATATATATATATATATATATTTATATATATATATATATATATATATATATATATATATATATATATATATATATATATATATAATATATATATATATATATATATATATATATATATATATATATATATATATATATATATATATATATATATATATATATACATATATATATATATATATATTTATATGTAAAAATATATTTATACATATATATATATATATATATATATATATATATATATATATATATATATATATATATATATATATATATATTATATATATATATATATATATATATATATATATATATATATATATATATATATATATAAGATGTAATAATAACCAGGAAGGTGGAATTTGGACGAATCGTTAAAAACTGCAAAATGATCAGCGTTTGAAGAATACGTCTATATTTCCTGGAGAGGTGGGTGTTTTTTTGTTTAATGCTCTTTGATCACTTCAGTTCTACGGAAAAACTCGGGTTTCTAATTTCAACGTGGCTTAAATTTACCAGGTTTGAACTAAAATATATCTATGGAGTCTCTGTTTTAAAATTCACACGAATTTCAAACGCGCCCATAGGGAATTTAACACAGGGAAATTAGCATAGGGAAAATAGCATAGGATTTCAACGGCAGCCCTCTAATGTCAAAACACGACGTCAAGACGGGGATACTTTGTTGTGGGGAAGGAAATTTTCAGTGGGTGAATTTTTCAGGGGAAATTTTTCAACGGTGAAATTTGCCGTAATTCCTATACGATAATCTTCTTATGTCTTGTTTTCTCTTTGTCAATTTAATTTTATTTATTAACATTATTACAACTTGTTAAATAGGTTTTTATTATGATTCTAGATAGTCATGTGTTTTATATAATTTATTTATAAATAAATTTTTTCCATACTTATTTTCAAAAAAGAGTAAAATCGTTTCTAACAAGTTTTTTTGGAATTTGATTATAGAAACCAGGAGACTCGCTTTAAACTACCAAATTAGAACAGATATAATGGCTGTCTATGTTACATCACAAAAGACAGTGAAAAGTATATTCATATAGCCTAAATAAATCCCTATATTCAAAATTAAGGAAGGGTGCCTTTTGTTCAATCCTATGTCCCCAAATCTTTGTATCTTCGTGTTTTCCTATTTAATCCTGTTTTGTCAATACAAAATGCCTGTTCTTTGTTTTTTTTTGCTATCTTTTCCTATCCCGACCTAGATATATATTAAATAGAAAAAAACTAGTTTTTTCAACTGAAAGTAAGGAGCAACATTAAAACTTAAAACGAACAGAAATTATTAAGTATATGAGGGGGGTTGCTCCTCCTCAACACCCCGCTCTTTACAATGAAGTTTTTTAGTACATTAAAAAAAGTTTCTTATTGTTCTAATTATAAGATCATAGTGTTTGAGGAGTCAATCTTATAGAATTGGGACAGAATTCAAACTTTAGCGTAAAGAGCGAGATGTTGAGGAGGAACAACCCCCCTCATACACGTAATAATTTCTGTTCGTTTTAAGTTTTAATGTTGCTCATTACTTTCATTAAAAAAAAAATTGTTTGTTTTTTCTTTAATTGCAATAAGAAAGAAAGCATCTTGCAATGTTTATCATCTTGTATTCCTGTTTGCGCCACGTAATAACAACAACATAGCATTAGATATGACAAAGTAATGAAAGGTAAAAGCCATTGTAAATATAACGTATTTGGAGATGAAATAAACAATGTATATTTTTTTAAATAATACTCTATTTAAATTCTCCCTTCTGTGTAAATGCATGAGAATTGTTAAATTCAGCGAAACTAAAAGAGGAAATTAAGTTTCTGATCGTTTTTTAAATAATGCCATGAAATCTGGCTACACCTCCAAGGAAAAATCCCTCCTCCTTTCTGATTTATTCTCTAGACTAGTGGTTCTCAGATTGGGGTACGCGTACCACTTGGGGGTATGCAAAATTTTTAGGGGTACACGGCCAGCCAAAAAAAAACAACCCGTTAACTCTAGAACTGGGAATTTTATTTATATATCAGCTATAGTTTACTTAGTACCGGTAACTAAGAAGGGGTACCTAAAATGTTTTGTGGGTAAGAACGGGTACTGTGTCTAAATAAGTTTGAGAACCACTACTGTAGACAATTCAATCCTCATGAAAATTTACCCCGGACACTTACCCCTAACATCTCCACGCACAAAATTAAATTGACAAAGAGAAAACTAAATTGACAAATTTACAACTAGACATAACAAGATTCTCGTATAGGAATTACCGCAAATTTCACCGTTATAAAATTTCCCCTGAAAAATTGACCTCTTGAAAATTTTCTATCCACGACAAAGTATCCCCGTCTTGACGTCGTGTCTTGACATTAGAGGGCTAACCTAGAAATCCTATGCTATTTTCCCTATGCTAATTTCCCTGTGTTAAACTCCCTATGGGCGCGTTTGAAAGCCTTATGGCCCCCCTACTCTTATCATTCATTACTATGAGGAACCTAATATTTTTCTATTACACAAATCATTTTTTATATATGATATTGATAAGTAAATAGTGATCATTGTCAATAATCAAATGAAAAAACAAGTTTTTTCAACTGAAAGTAAGGAGCAACATCAAAACCTAAATCAACAGCAACTATTACGTATATGAGGGGGGCGCAAACACTCATCAATATCTCACTCTTTACGCTAAAATTTTCCAGAACATTAAAGAAGTTCATTCTTCTCATTATATTGCCCTTGTATTTCAGAATTGTTCTTGAAGAAATGGTACAAAACGTCAATCTCTAGCGTAAAGAGTAAAGTATTTCGGAGAGGGACCCCCATCCCCTTATATATGTAATAATTACTTAAAAGAGTGGCTTGGGTAAAAGTAATAGTACTGAATTAAGTTATGATTTGGACAGAAAGTGCAGTTTTGTTGGCACTTTTGTTTTGTATTGACAACGTTGCTTGTTCTTTACTACCTTTTTGATAAGAAATATCATCTGTGTATGATTTTAAAAATAAAAGGGTAAAGTTGCAAATTAGACGCATTAAATAAAGGATATTAAGTACCTTGTTTTGAATTTTCACCACAGTTTGTATTAAAGAATATCTGAAGTGTCGGATAAGAACCTGTGGCTAATATTGCAATAAAGAAGCACAAAAGAAAAGAACGGTAAGTAAGTATTTCAGAAATGATATTTGATCCCCAGCAACACTAGTCTTATCATTATTGATTTTTAAAAAGGCTAAAATTTAAGTAAAAGTGTTCTAAAACTAATCATAGCATGTAGCCAACATTCTTCAAAAATAACTTTGACTTTCTACACAAGATGGAATCCAAGGATTTCTCTGCTTGATTATACCACAAATAACTGTAACATTGCTAGCCTCCGAAAGGCGGGATTTTCACTCCCTCTTTGCTAAAAACGAAATTAATTTAATAAAATACTGTTTAAACTTCCTGGAAATCTAAGTGGAATTTCAGCAAATTTGGAATGCCTCGTTAGATCTTGAATCCTGAAACCCAATGCTAGAACGAATAAGAAGGCACCCATGTACCTTTTCGCTCCCCCTGTGGCTATACAACGCATTGAATCAAATGTCAGGATATCCATTTTGATCAAAATGCTCAGAAATAGGATTCCATAGGCACTGAAATGCAGGTAGACGCAAGAACAAGGGCTTCAAATCAAGTGAATTTTAAAACAGAGACTCTATAGATACATTTTAGTTCAAACCTGGTAAAGGTAAGCCACGTTGAAATTAGAACCCCGAAATTTTTTCCGTAGAACTGGAGTGATCAAAGAGCAAAAAAAAAAAAAAAACACACCCACCTCTCCAGGAAATATAGACGTATTTCCTTTTCTTCAGACGCTGATCATTTTGCAGTTTTTAATGATTAGTCCTCATTCCACCATCCTAGTTATCATTACATCTTATATATATATATATATATATATATATATATATATATATATATATATATATATATATATATATATATATATATATATATATATATATATATATATATATATATAATATATATATATATATATATATATATATATATATATATATATATATATATATATATATATATATATATATATATATATATATATACATATTTATATATATATATATATATATATATATATATATATATATATATATATATATAATATATATATATATATATATATATATATATATATATATATATATATATATATATATATATATATAAATATGTATATATATATATATATATATATATATATATATATATATATATATATATATATATATATATATATATATATATAATATATATATATATATATATATATATATATATATATATATATATATATATATATATATATATATATATATATATATATATATATATATGTATATATGGTATACGTATAATCATCTTCCATTTCAATATTATAATAGAAAATCCTTAGATTATTAGCTCAGATGTCAAATATTACTAAAATTATTATTGGCTGCCTAAGCCAGTGGCAATAATAACACGATATAGTAGTACACGCTACAGTAGCAGCTCCATAAACAGCTACTTTGTGTTTTCATATCTAAAGTGATCCTTATATTACCACTATAATTGTCAATAGTTCATCTCTTCATCAAAAGGTATAATATTGGATAAAGTCTTGTTCCATGTGGTAAGGGTTGCCAAAATACGTTCAAGTTCAGGATGATTTAACATTCTGGGTGCAATAGAGCCTCTATAGGTTCTATGTAAAGAGGTTTTTTTGGAAAGCAATGATAAATCGGAAAGCATTACTGTCTATCATATGGAAGTTGGTATACTGTCCCCAAAAACACTATTCTATTCTATAGTATTTACAATAATACGGTTCATCTACAGCAATGTTCAATATTGCTGAAATCCGTAGTATTCTGCTATCATTGTCAATAATATTTGCAATGCAGAAGCAGATTAAATCAAATATTCTGCATTGTAGTAGTAGAAAATGTCAAATACAGAGAGTAATATGATGCATTATGAACCTGTTGTTTTTCATTTTTTAATGTTAGTACAATTATATTTTAAAATAAATATTATCCTAATAATTTACTTTGAGATGGCAACAAAAAACAAACAATAAAACAAAAAAATGGGCTACATTACAATATTCAAGAAAAAGAGGAAGGAACTATAAGACAAGACAGACAGAGGTATGCCTTGCCAAAGTTTATAGACCTAATAAAAAGTACAGTTAAATTTCTCCTCCCTGCTCCTTTGTATTATGCCAAATTTTTTACTGGAAGTTTTTGGTATAAACTTTGGCAAACGATCCTAAACAGGATGTCCTTTTTTTGTGTAACAAGTCTCTGGAAATATCCAAATTTCCTGAGGAATTGTCAGTTGAAGACATCTTAATTTGTTCGTCAAACAGTCAGTCAGTCCAGCTTAATGAATTTTTGTTAATTAAACCTTATGTCATATAGGTTCTTGAGCATAATCTCGTTTCACAACGACAAGAAAGTTTTTATGTGTCTTTCCAGAAGAAAATATTGAAGCATATAAAATATGTCATATTTCTGTAACTTCAGATTTCTTTCATGAAAATTTCTTCGTCGTCTACCACTGAACCGTTAATTCGTTTGACGTTTCTTTCATCCAGCTATGCCTTTCTTCTTTTGAAATACGAGCCTCTTTCAAATTAACTTTCAATGACAAAAAATCTGCACGCTTGTACAAAAAATTAAAACATTTATTTGACCGAGTATTTTGTTTTGAAAATTAAGAGAAAAAGAAAAGAAGAAACGACAAGTATGAGAGATCGTAAAAATAAAATAAAAAGAATAAAAGAAAAGTAAAAGCCGTTCAAATATAATTTTTACTCTTCAGCTAAGAAACACTGGACAATAACAGGTGAAACTGCAATTCTGATTGAAGCTAATGTCAATGGTCATAAAAGTTGCCAGTCTCATTGTAAACGCTCAACTATTGTACACGGCTAAACTTGCCTTATTGATTAGCTGCACTCTATACCTTGCCAAGTTATCCAGGTTCAGGTGAAGATGTAAAAAAAGACCTCGAAAAGAGGTTAAATTGAATACACCCATTCGAATGCTGGAATAACCGGAAATATGTTTAGAAACTCAAAATAAGACTTTATAAAACGGGAACAAATTGGTTCTGTAGAAAACTAAGAATGATCAAGATAAAAAATCTCCCCTGCATTAGAAATTAAAATTGAATCTAGATGTATAACTTTTCAAGATAGATAGATCAGCTTTCAGAGGCAACGCTATAGCATTGCCTGTAGTAAAGGCCATACGGCTCCAATGTTTTACCATTTATTTATTTATAATTATTAATTTTTTTCCCTGAGGCACTTCATATGGAAGGGATCGTCGTAAAAACTTAAAAGGGGGTTCATTCGATTGGAAATTGAGAGCTCTAGTGCCCTTTTTAAGGGTCAGAAGTGATTGGAAGACAACGAACACCCCTTCCACGCCCACCATTTCCCAAAACACATCCAATCAAAATTTTGATATACCCATTTTGTTCTACGTACTTGATTTCAAGATATAAATTATGTTTTTGAGGAGGACATCCCCAACAACCCTCAGGGCAAGGGTTGTAAGTTATGCCCTGGGGGCGTGTAAGGTTTTTATAGAAAATGTTGTCGTAGAAACTTCAAAAAGGGTTCATTCGATTGGAAATTCAAAGGGCTAGTGCCCTTTTTAATAGTCGAAAGTGATTGTAGGCCAACTAACCCCCCTCTCAAGCCCACCTTTTCCCCAAAAACATCCAATCAAAATTTTGATATAGCCATTTTGTCTTTGAGGATGACAACCCCCCCACCCACCCACCACAGCCCTCAGGGCATGGGATATAACTTATGCCTTGGGGTGACTAGCCGTTTCAGGGTACAGGCCCTGAAACGGCTAGTGCCCTTTTTAATAATCGGAAGTGATTGGATGGCAAGTTGGCTAACCCCCTCTGACGCTCACCATTTCCCCGAACACATCCAATCAAAATTTTGAGAAAGTCATTTTGTTCAACATAGTTGAAAGTTCTCGAAATTATATCTTTGAACATGAAACTGCCCGCCCCAAGGTCTTCAGGGCAAGGGTTATAAGTAATGCCCTGGGGGCATATATAGTTCTTATGGAAGGAATGCTCGTATAAACTTGAGAGAGGGCTCATTTGATTGGAAATTAAAAGTTCTAGTTTACTTCTTAATCGTCAAAAGATATTGGAGGGTAACCAGCCCCCCCACGCCTTTTTTTTCCCAGATGCATCTGATAAACATTTTGAGATAGCTATTTTGTTAAAAATAGTTCAAAGATCATATAACAAAACTCCGGGTTGGATACAACCCCTCAGGGCCCGGGGCAGGCGTTGTAAGTTATGTACTGGGGGCTTTTATGGTTCTTATGGAAGGGATGGTCGTATAAACTTCAAAGAAGGCTCATTTGATTGAAAATTGAAAATTCTAGTTCATTTTTTAAGAGTCAAAAGAGATTGGAAGACACCTAGCCCCCCTCTGAGCCCTTTTTTCTCAAACCCATCTGATAAGAACTTTAAGATAGCCATTTTTTAAAAATAGTTGAAACACCATATAACGAAAACTCCGGGGTCGACACAGCCCCCAGGGCCCGAAAGCAGGTGTTGTAAGTTATGCCCTAGGGGAATGCATGGTTTTTATGGAAAGGATGCTCGTAAAAACTTCAGAGAGGGCTAGTTTGATTGGAAATTGAAAGTTCTAGTTCAGTTTTTGAGAGTCAAAAGAGATTAGAGGGCAACTAGCCCCCCACGCCCCTTTTTTCCGAATGCATCCGATAAAATTTTTTAGATAGCCATTAAGTTAAAAATTGTTCAAAAGTCAGATAACAAAAACCTAGGTGTCGCCACAACCCCCCAGGGCCGGGGGTGAGCGTTGTGAGTTATGCCCTGGGGCAAATATGGTATTTATGAAAGCGATACTAGTATAAACTTCAAAGAAGGCTTATTTAATTGGAAATTGAAAAATCGAGTTCACTTTTTAATAGTCAAAAGAGATCCGAGGGCAACTAGCCCCCCACGCCTTCTTTATCCAAACCCATCTGATGAAAATTTTGAGACAGACATTTTTTTAAGAAAAATAGTTCAAAGGTCGGATAAGAAAAACTCCGGTGTCAACCCCCTAAGGCCAGGAAGAAGGCGTTCGAAGTCATGCCCTAAAGGAATGTGTGATTCTTATGAAAGGGATGCTCGTATAAACTTCCGATAGGCCTCATTTGATTGGAAATTGAAAGTTCTAGTTCACTTTTAAGAGTCAAGAGATTTAAGGGCAACTAGCCTCCCATGCCCTTTTTTCCCAAACTCATCTACTATAATTTTTTAGATAGCCAGTTTTTAAAAAACTGTTCAAAAATTAGATAACAAAAACTCCGGTGTCAACACAACCTCCCAGAGCCTAGAGGGTAGGCGTTGTAAGTGTTGTACTGGGGGCGTGTATGGTTCTTTTGAAAGGGATGCTCGTATAAACTTCAGAGAGGGCTCATTTGATTGGAAATTGAAAGTTCTATTTCACTTTTTAAGAGTCAAAAGATATCCGAGGGTAACTAGCCCCCCCCCCATTCACGCCCTTTTTTCGTAGAGCCTATCACATAAAATTTTTAAAATAGCCATTTCATTAAAAATAATTCAAAAGTCTATTTTAAGAGTCAAAAGAGATTGGAGGGAAACTAGCTCCCCCCCTCCACGCCCTAAATGCATGAAATAACAATTTTTTAGATAGACATTTTTTTAAAATTAGTTCAAAGTTCAGATAACAAAAACTCCGGTGTCGGCACAGCCCCCCCCCCCTCAGGGCCCAAGGGTAGGCGTTGCAAGTTATGCCCTGGGGGCATTTATGGTTGCTATGGAGGGGATGCTCGTATAAACTTCATAGAGGGCTCATTTGATTGGAAACTGAATGTTCTAATTCACTTTTTCAGAGTAAAAAGTGATCGGAGGGCAGCTAGCCTCCCCCAGCACTCCATTTATTTTTTTCCTAGACGCACTTCATATAGAAGAAGGTGTCGTCGTATAAACTTCAAAGGGGGCCCATTTCAAAGGGGGCAAACTTTTGTTACTTTGATATTGATACTTTGATACCAGTTTTGATACTTTGATGAAGATTTGATTTTTTTTTTAAGTTTGATTTTGAAATAAGGAATTTTTAAAAACTCTTTGCAATCAAGAACGAACAAAAATTTATTAAAAAAAAACTTTCCGAAAAATAAGTTGTTCAAAGAAAAGTAAAGGCCATTTTAAACTTAAGCTCGGCAGATACTAATACCTGTTAAAATTCAAACTAAAAACGACCAGAAATTACTATTAAAGAATAAATGAAACCCAAAACGAACAGAAATTAAATAAACAATCATGGGAAAAAACATACAACAAGTAATAATATTAATGAATAAATAGATCTTAAAGTGAGTAATGCTTAGATTGAATATGAAAATCAAGCTTCAAACGAAAAAAAATATTTTGCTATTGAAGTATAAATGAAACTTAAAACGAACAGAAATTAAATAAACAATCAATGCAAATAAGCGTACTATAGACATTAATGTAAATGAATAAATAAATCTTAAAACGAGCGAAACTTGAATTGAAAATGCAAATCAGGCTTGAAACGAGCAAAAATCACTACAAACAAGAGTTTGGGTATCGACTCCTACTCTCATTGTAAAAGTCTAGAACCTACTGCGTCATTGGCGCTTTACTGAAAACTATATGCGTCTTGAACAGTCTTGGAAAGTATAAACAACATTAACTTGATTATTTGATATATAATGATATTAGTTGTTGAGAGATCCATCAGTTCAAGAATTTATTTCACTCTAATTTTATTTTTATTTTCAATGCTGTAAGAACTGGAAAGGAAAATATTTGTAATATAATTCGTTTTCAGTGAAGTGCCAATGACACAGTAGGCTTTTGGTTTTTATTTACAGTTAAGGAAGAGGGCAGTATCCAAACTCTTGTTTGTAGTGAAACTATATTCGTCTTGAACAACTTTAGAAAGAACTAATAAATTAAACTGAATATTTGATGTATAATGATATTAATTGCTGAAAGCTCATCAGTTCAAAATTTTACTATAATTTTAATGTTTATTTTCAATATTAAGTACAAAAGAAAATATTTGCAATAGAATTGGTTTTCAGTAAAGCACCAATGACGCAGTAGGCAGTAGGTTTTAGACTTTTACAGTGAGAGATGAAGGCGATACCCAAACTCTTGTTTGTAGTGATTTTTGTCGGTTTCAAGCTTGATTTGCATATTCAATTTAAGTTTCACTCGTTTTAAGATTTGCTTATTCATTTACATTAATACCTATTGTATGTTTCTTTGCATTGATTGTTTATTTAATTTTTGGTTTCATTTATTGTTTAATAATAATTTCTGGTCGTTTTTAGTTTGAATTTTAACAGGTATTTGTATCTGCTGAGTTTAAGTTTAAAATGGCCTTTACTTTTCTTTGAAAAACTTATTTTTCGGAAAGTTTTTTTTAAAATTAATTACTTAAAATGTCACCATACTTCTGCTTGCTCCTAAGAACAAAAATAATTGCATGAGGACAATTCCTTTCTATGGTGAACGAACCTATAGACAGATTAACTACACATAAACATGAAATCAAACTTAATATAGATACATTACGGGTTTTTTAGACACCAAGCAAATCGTCCTTTCATCTTCTTAATGTTTTAATAAAGTCTAAGCATGGGTTTTGTTCCCTTCTGTGGAGTAGCCAAATTCATGAATGTAAAAAAATATTCTGTTTTAATGCAATTTAATTTGGTATAGAAAATGCATTACTGTTTTACGTTTACATTCCACCAATGAATATGGCCCTACATCTTATCCTTTCAAAAGTAATACAATGCCATTTTCAGAGGTTATTCAATTTCTTGACTTGTTACAATTGCTGCTATTCTATTTCTTAACTGCTGCTGCTTCCCTTGCTACTAATGCCACCATTACTCCCTCTACGACTACTCTATTCACGATTACTGCTGCTGTTGCTGCTACCAGTAGGATATTACTCCTAAAATGCATACCACCACTAATCCTACCTAAACCAATCATGTCATGGCTACAGCATATAAACTCTACTCCTGCTACAACCGTTCCTACTTTGACTACTACTGCCTCTATCACTACACTACTGCTTCTAACGTAGAAGTGAATGAAGTGACAGGAAAAATAAACATGATCCCAGGTAGAAATTATATTTTTATTAGGGAACCTAAATGCTCAAATTGGTTCACATAGGAATAGATGGCATTCAAGCTTAGGTAAATTTGGCTCAAGGAGGGAAAATAACAAGGGTAATAGACTGCTCCATTTTTGTAGGTATAGTAATCTGGTAATAACCAATGCGCTATTTGGTCACAAAATGGCCCACATGTTAGTATGGTACCCATATGATGGTAAGACGACTAATCTTACTGATAATGTTACTATAAATTAAAGACTGGCAGGATTGATACAGGGCATTAGGGTATGCAGGAGTGCTGTTACTGATCTTAGAAGTAAAGATCCCTATATAGTAGTGTCTAGTTGTAATTTAAGGCTGAAATTGAGGAAGGATAATTGCCCTCCAGGTAGATATGACGTTGATACAATCCAGGATGAAACATTTCAGAAAAACTTTCCAAGAACAGCTAGATTTGAAACTAGAGGATTTAGAATTTGATAATGCAGAAGATTTATGGAGTAGTTTTAGGAAAATACCGTGCAAAGTGGTGGACGATGTCCTTGGGAACAAAAAGTTTGAACTCAGCTAGGAATAATAGCCAAATTACTTTAAGCTTAGTAGAAAACGGAAGGGGATTGTATACGAAATTTCTGAGTAATCGATTATGTAAGAATTAAAGGAATGCAAGGGAAGTAGAGAAAGCCTCAAAATGCTAATTAAGGAATTATAAAGGGGAGGTCATGGTTAAAATTGCCAACGCTCTGGAAGAAGCCACCAGATAACATATATCATAGTATAAGATTTCGTCAGAAATTAGTCGGTCTGGACTTGTCCCCGTAAAGTAGTTCGTTGGAACAAACCGTAGGTAAGGAGTGGCCTGGACCAGCAGTCACCAGAAATATAAAAACGGAGAATAAAGGAATTAGCTCTTTACGGTGATTAAAATAAAAAAAAACAAATTATTTCAACAGAAAGCAGGGAGCAACATTAAAACTTAAAACGAACCGAAATTAGTGCGTATATGAGGGGTTTACCCCATCCTCGATACCTCACTCTTTACTCTAAAGTTTTAATTTTTGTTCCAATTATTTAAGAATAACTGTTGGAATAATACACTTTTTTTTAAAGTTAAAAAAAGAAAATTTAGCGTAAAGAGCAAGGTATTGAGAAGAGGGCACCCCTGTCATATACATAATAATTTCTGTTCGTTTTAAGTTTTAATTTCGCTCCTTACTTTCAGTTGAAAAAATTTGGTTTTCTTAAAGTTTAATTTCTGATCCTTATTTAAATAATGCGACGATATCCAGATCCTCCCAGGTAATCTCCCCACCAGACCCCCCGATAAATATCTCTATATTTCCCAATAACCAATACTACATGTAAACATTGGTCAAGGTTGATAGTTAGTAAACCCTTCCCCAGGGACTTTGGGGGGAGGGGGCCAAGCCATCCTCAAGGACATAGTTACTAGATACTTCGATTATCTTAAAAGACATGGCTATCTCATGATTTTGATCAGAAAACTGTGAGGAAAAGAGGGGCATGGAAGGAAGGCTAACTGCCCTCCAATATTTTTGGGCACTTTGTTTGGCACTAGAAATTTTGATTTTCGACAAAATGCGCCATCTTCTGATCTTTTACAAACTTTATCGTAAAGAGTAGGGTATTGGGGAGGGGCAGCCCCCTCAAATACAGAATAATTTCCGTTCGTTTAAAGTTTCAATGTTGCTCCTTACTTTTAGTAGAAAAGACTTGTTTTTTAACATTCAATTTCTGATATTTTCAAATAATACGGGAAAATCCGCCCCTCGTGAATTATATCCCCTTCGAAAAATTCCTCTGCAGAAAGTTTCCCAAACGTAAAATTTCTCCGCCAGGAAATTAACCCCGAACAATTCCATCCTCGCTGTGAATTTTCCCCAGAAAATTTCTTGATTATGATTCCGCCTGAAAAATACTCCATCGCATACTTTTATTTGAAGAAATTCTTTTTTTTCATTTTATTTTTGATTTTTTTTTTCAGGTCATGGCGGATTTTGTGTGGAAAACATATTCCGGAAATCACCCTGATCTCCTGCGAAAAATTTCCCCATTAAGAATTTCTCCTGGTGATAATTCCTCCATGGAGAAGTTGTTCCGTGGAAGATCCCCCCATGCAAAAATCTTCCAGAGAATTCTGACCCCGCTGAAAAGTCCCCTGGTCAACTCTTCCGGAGCATCTCCACGTGTAAAATGGGGTCACCAACGAGAGAGTAAGACAAAAAAAACGAGTCTCGTATATGAATTCTGTCCAATTCCCCCCCACCCCCCTCCCCCTGTAAAATTTTGCCTGGAAAGTTCTCCCCGTAAAATATCCATCCCCAGAAAATCCTCCTCCCAATAAAATAATGTCGGTATACTTCCCAATAACAAAAACTATGTATGAATAATGGGCTAACTTCATAACTTACAGCCCCTCCTCTGGAGAACTCTGGGGGGGGGGGGGGGGGGTAAAGTCATCCCCAAGGATGACGGACCAAGAATTATTGGACTTTTCAACTATACTGAACATAACGGCTATCTCAAAATTTTTATCATACGACTTTGGGAAAAAGGGCGTGGAAAGGGGACTAGTTGCCTTTCAATTTTTTGGTCACTTAAAAAGGGCGCTAGAGCTTCTAATTTCCATTCAAACGATCCCTCTCCAAATCTTCTAGGACTATTGGTTCAATAAGTTTAACACTGGGAAGACCAAAGAAGAAGATAAAAAAAAATAAACACGCATCCAGGATCTTTCTTCGGGTAAAAAAAAAAAAAAAAATACAAAATTCCCCATTTTTTAATACGGGAGCTTAAAAACTATACAGTAGGGATCTCTGATACGCTGAATTTGAAGGTGCTATTTTCAACAAGATTCTATTACTTTTTGGGAATATTTCCTCCCTTTTTCAAACATTGGGCAATTTTTTCAGGTTGGTAACTTTTGATGGGGATATCATATATTTAGAATTAGCATAAAAATACAATTTTGATGTATCTATTGTTATCAAAATTCAGATTTTAGAGTTTCTATTACTATTGGGCCAAGTCAATCCTTAATTACAGTTCGTTACCACGAACTGTTTGATTCCAAATATAAAAAATTCATTAAGTATTAGCTCCCCAGAAAAAGCAAAGAGTCTGAAGAGATTTGCCTGACTTTCGAGATGGGGCAAAATAATCAAGGAAGGTCAGTTGATCTTAATAAGAAATTGCACCATCATCACATCAGAATACCCTGTTGTGGTAGCTTCAACCTCCCATTTAGGGAAATTTGGAATATTTATTTTTTTTTGGGGCGGGGGTATCACGGATGTGTGATAAAGTCTTTTCACCCCAGAAAGGAATTGTTATAGAAAAATCCCAAAGTGCCCTTCATCCTCTACCCTTAATGATTATTATTGGTTTTTTTTTTTTTTTTTTTTTTTTTTTTTTTTTTTTTTTTTTTTTTTTTTTTTTTTTACTGAAAGGCAGGCATGCTGTGCATTTTCTTAAGCAGAATCATGCATGGATTTTTGGATTTTTGTCTATATTATTGGTGGCACAAAGTGGGTGTACGTCTAGTGCTTTATCCTCTGCCTCTTCTGCCTCCAACTTTTTGACAGAAATGTGGGGATTTTTCTTCTTGTTTTTTTTTTATCATGCAGTTTTTTTCAATTATACAGTAATTTTTAATATCTTTGATGGAAGAACCAAAGTGGGCTTGACCCCCCCCCCCCGCTCTCTAACAGCCCCACCCTCACATCCCCAGCCTTTTAGGAGAAAGGTATCTATATTCCATCTTATATGAATCCAAAATCCAAACACACCCACTAACCCCCTGTAAACTTTGTAGTATTATTTTTATAATTAGGCCTATTATGGGTGGTCACAAAACTCAAAGCTCAGGAGGTTTCGTTACATCAGTTCTTTAAACATTATATTTTGATTTAATTTCAAGGTGGCCAAGCAAAACCAGATATTCACTAAAAAAAATATTTACGTTGAAATAATCCTAAAATATGAAATAATTCTACAAAAGACTGGAATTTTCAAAATTTGAATTAATGCTTAGTGAAAGCCTTAGAAAGGGTGGATGGCCGCAAGTTACGCCGGGGGGGGGGAATATTTGAGAAGGATGCTGCACGACCTAGAAGCATTCGGGCGTCTTGCGGTGCATGATTCTTCGAAGGTCATCATCACACCATTTTTGCCTTACACACCAGCTGGTCTGGAGAAACCTGAGTCTAGGAAAGTGTATCTTCGACAAAAAGCCATCTTTAAAAATTGTGGCTACCTATTACTATACCTTTATCCTATTACTACGTATTATCTGTACCTTTAGGAACGACATGACCCCCCAAAACCCCAGGGAAAGGGCTGTAAATTTTGAAACTTGCCCATTGTTCACGTAATGTTTGTTATTGGGAAGTTTAAATGCAATTGTAGGGAGAGGGAATATTCTGAAGGGAGATTCTCCGAAGATAAAGTTTCTGTGGAAAGGGAAGTTTCTGGGGGTTAAATTTTCAGGGGAAATTTCAAATGGGAAATATACCAGAATTCATACACGTTTTAATTTGCCCTTACTTTCTCTTTGGCGACTCAATTTTACATGCGGAAATTTTCCGGGAAATTTTTCAGCGGGGTTGGAATTGTCTTTGGGATTTTTAACTGGGGGGGGGGGATTTCCTCGGATGAATGCTCCACGGAGGAATTTTCTGTACGAGAAATTTTTAAATTCTTCATGGGGACTATTTTCAAAACATCGACGAAAAATAAATATAAACTCACTATGGCCTAATAATCAAAAAATGTTTAATATATAATGATATTAATTGTTGTAAACGCGGCAATCAAAAATTTTATTTCACTACAATTTCCATTTTTATTTTTTAATTTTTTAAACATAAAAGAAAATATTTGTAATATATTTCGTTTTCAGGAAAGTGCAAATGACGCAAAAAACTTTAAACTTTTATGGTTAGGAAGGGGAAAAGGGCAGTAGCCAAAAGTAGAGTTGCTCGTCTGGATTTGCCAACGCCCCCGTACAAACAGGTTTTTTTCCGGTAGTTAATTCTACAGGTCATTACATTCTTTGCCAAGAGGAACGAGTATAACTTGATTGGTGATTAGGATTTGAATAAAAGGAATAGTTTTCTTTACAATTCATATTAGTAAGAGAATTGAATTCAAAGAGAATAGTTTTTTATTTGAGAGGATATTAGTGGAGAAAAAAAAATGAGTGGTGCATTTACATTATTGGAGATTAATGATGGAACCGACAGCAGCAGCAGCAACGATATACGAGTACCTAATGTGGCTGTGGAAATAACTGCTGGCTGTAGACTATGTCTTGAATGGGACACTATGTATGCTAGATACGTGATATCATTAAGCAAATTTAAGCAGGAGGAGCAGCTGTGTTTTGCTGGAAAAGTAAATATTCTCCATATAAATAAACTTCGGTCAGCATTAGATATCCTATCGAAATATATTGATGAGAACAAAATGCATCAGTGAATATTATTATTGTAATTATGTTCAATAAAACTGTTTCTAAATCAGTGGTATTTTTTTTCTATAGTAGACTAGCGTATATTTTTTAGAGTACAAAAAGAAATTCTGTTTAGTCTGAAGTTGGTTGTGAGAGAGTTAGGACTCTAAAAAATGGATAGATTCGAGAAAGATCGAATCATGAGGAATCTAGTTCTTATGGAAAAACGTTTGATTCTAGATGATGATTTTCTAGAGTTGTCTATTCAAAGGAAGATATTTTCTCAGGAAATGCTTATCGATATAATGAAAACTGATTCTCCATCATTAGACTATTGTATGAAGCTTCTACATCGTGGTCCAAATGCATTTACACAATTTATTGATATATTGATCACGACACAGCAAAATGATATTGTGGATATGCTTTTAAACATTAGTTTTTAGATATTTAGGACTTTTTTTTTTCATAAGAAAGATGGTGCTCAAGGATGATTTACTCCTCTCTCTCTCTATCTCAGACAATTTTTTGATGTTGCTAGCTCAGTTTCATTGTGGCAGTGAGAGCGTTAACACATGACAAAATGTTCCATACATGTCCGTTATGTATGTACACACAGGGCAGCTGGTCATCATGTGAGAATTGCACAGTGATTGAGGAGTATGATGTTAAGTGTAGATTATGCAACCCGTGTAAATTGCATAGAGGATATGCTGTACAAATTAAAGGTTGTAATTCCTGTCTTGAAGAGGTGTGTGACTCTCATCCTAGAGGCCACCTATGCTCCAATTGTCATTATGATAAATGTAAGCAGTGGGAGAGTACATATCCCGGTATGATTGGAAAGAATCCTAACCGTGATTTTAGTTTATTGCTACGAGATTGGTATCGTCGTGGTTTTAGATTGTTCTGGGAGGAGGAACCAGGTCAACGATTCAACTGTTGGAACAACAAGAGAATATGGTTTCTACGTCATTGTTGTGAAGACACTGGGTGTTATGATTATAAGCCCACTGATTTTTATTTGGCTGTGACGGAATGTGATTCGACACTTGAGGACACTGTTTGTGAAATTGCTTCAAATACGCAAATTGAAACATGTGAATTCTATAGAATGAATGCGAATAGTATCATTGACTATACAAAGAGATATGACAAGAGTGAAGTCACACTCTACTGTAGAAAATGTGACCCTGACATTGCACTACATCAGGATCAGTACACGGTGAATTCAGATAATCTACCTGCACTAGTTGTTGTCGACAAATACCTAGTAGTGGATGAAATCTAAAGAGTAGAAAAGTCGTTTTATCATGTATATAATTTTTTTTATTAATAAACAATTTCACATACATCTTTAGAACATTTTATTCTTAGGGCACTAAAATCAATATTAAATACACTTGTAAGTATATTCTCTACTAGAAAGTCGTTCAATTGAGGTAAGTCAACGTAGATGTTGAGAAACTGCTTGTAGGTGTAGCCACGACATCTGAACATGAAAAAGAGTAGTGCATGAAAGCCACATGTCTTAGTTGTTAAATCCTGTACTCTTCGTTGATTTTGAATAATGGTTTTCCCACTGCTTTCAATAAAGTTGCTGATGTATGGAACGTAGAATTTATACGATAGGCCAAGAGGATCAAAAAATTCAATATTCTTCGCTGTTTGAAAGATGCATAGCCAATGGCCAGTCTTCAAAGTCGATGGACTGCTATTAACAATGATTAGGGTATTGTTAACACTTGGAATTTTTTCAATGAAGTCCGAGGGTATGCAATAGGACTTGTATTGGGACATGTATGGATCCATACTAAATACATTGATTATTTGATTTGTGTTCATGGTGCAAGGTCTAGTAGAACACTGCCGTCGGGTGTGATTTCCCAATAGGTTTCAAATTGACTCAGTGATATTAGCGTGATACTCTCAGTCAGAGCATCGGCAAATGTACACTCTAAACGTACATTCCCAGTTCGTACTATGCTCATATCCTGTGTGCCTGACAAGTCCAAAACAATAACCCCATGATTTTTTGAAAACATTGAATCGGTTATTCCATTTTCAAATAGTTGAGAGTCATGATCTAGGGATTGCATGGTCAACTCGTACAGAGTTCTATAGGATTTTTTGTCAAATGATAGAGTGTACAGTGGAATACCATTCACTTTGCACACAAGACTAGATAGACCAAAAAAATTAAAATCATGGGGGGATTCAGTCCAGGATCCAACGGCACTGCCACTCTTCACAAAGGCCAAAGCCAATTTTGATGGGATTTCTCCATTGATAAATGATGAATCGCTATAGCTACGAGAACCGGTGACAATGTGACGTTGATTGGTGATTGTATGGGGGACAAGAAGTTTAATGTTGTTACCATTGGCTCTTAGCTTTTCCACTGCCAATGCAACAGAGCTCATAACTTGTTGTTTTCGAACGTGGAGAATTGCCGATGTGATAATAACATTTGCATCGGGTGCTGCAGGAAGTGTTTTTCTCAAAATGAAATTCGATGGGGCCATCTGCAACTTTATGTCAATCTTGACATTGGGAGGTAGCCATTGGGATATATTGAATATCTCGTGATTTAATTTTCCAACTAGATGATACTCCTGGGTCACTGCTGTAGTCAACTCACCGTCAGTATCAACACCTGTTCGATATTCATAGCCCAATGATTGTCCTCTCATCTCCTTGTACACCTTTGGCGTCATCATCATAAATTGTATGTAGCTTGCATAGTTGGATAAATTATTGCTAGTGCTCACCAATGTCCCATTAATAAATACATTAATTTGTTTGAATAGGTTGTGTAGAATACAGTTTTCATAGGAGAGACCATCGCCGACATTTGGAGCTGTATTATCTGACTTTTTCTTCACCACAACATTTAAATCAATAAATGTTGATGACAAATCAATGAAATAGTCTTCATTGGAAAATACTTGAAAGTGTATATTTTCCGAGAGGGGTTGTTGAGGGTGAAATTGTTCATAGTAGCCATACTTGACACTGACATCAACATTTTCAGCATTGAATAAATTCAATGAGGAACTGATTGATGGATATGATTCCTTGTGGGGGAGATAAGTCATCTTAAGAGAAGAAATCCTTCTTTGATCTAACAATCTTTTTCTTTTTCTTCTTCTGCTGCTGCTTATTGGCCTTCGTTGTTTTATTTCTCAAAGTCCTTGTTGATGTCCTTTGCTTCCTGCCTGGGTGGAGACTGATGAGTGAATGACGCGAACGCATCCTTTTCAATCCCTCCCCATTTTGTCGAGATTTTAATTGTTCACCAACGGCTCTTGCTGAAGATCTAATATTTTCCTTAACACTCTCCTTGAAATTCTTGCCCGACCCCCAGTCCTGTAGTGTGGAGGCAGCAAAATTTGATGCAGCAGGTACAAGATATTTTCTGGCAAGGGGTAGTGCAGAACGAAATAGCCTAGCAAACCAGCTACCAAGACCATAGCCAGACATTGTAGTACGCCCCTTGTAGTAGTCCAATCCATTGCCTATTTGACGTGGACTCAAAGCACCAACATAACAGTCAATATCGGGACAGACAAATGGAATTCTTCTATTGTTCATTTTTTAGGTTATTGTACCGTCGTTGTCGTTGACAATGGGTCGAAAATTACATGTAATCACTGCTAAGCCTTTTGAGATTGCTATTGGATCACCTAATTCAGTTCTTAGTGTTAACTGACAGAGTTCCAAATAGGAAGTGTTTACGGGAATATACTGACGATGCTTTATATTGTAGTGGTGAACATGTTCTTGATTGGTTTTTCGTTCAAGAACTCGTAGGAGGGGAACATTTGAATTACCAACCCGAGATGTTTCCACAAATGAAGCGTAGAGAAATATACAAGTGTCCGTGGAGAAGCTGGGTGCATAGTCTGCATAGATAACATGGTCACTACCACTGAAATTTTCTGTCTTAATAATACGGTTTTTAAAACCAAGAACCTCACGTAAATTCTCATTGAGGAAAATTCTTTCATTCTCAAATGGATTGGTAATATAAATTCTCCTTTGTTCCGTCGAGTAATTGAAAGTGAAACCGCCTTTTTTTCGACTTGCAATTTTTTTGTTGATAACTCGACACAGTTCATGCATGTTATTGTATTCCCTGTAGGGGATGTTAGCAATAGGGTACTGATTAGAGTCAAAAGTTGCCATTGCACCTTCATCACCGAATTCAAACGGTCGTATTTTTATTTCATATTTACGATCCTTTCTCAGGATATCATAGGTATTTTTGAGAATACAGTCGACAAGAGCCACTTCATATGCGCCGTCAAATTGGACGGCGGGGGAGAGTTTTGTCCAAAAATCACTTGTCGTATTCAAGTCATTGTAGAGAGGATCGGAAACGTTGGACATGAAAGTTACATAGAAATCATTGGGCATTGTCAATATCTTCAACACCAATCCAAGAATCAAAATCAGAGTTGTATCCTAGCCAGCGAGCAAGTAACTGTTTCTTACCCCTGCGAGTACGTGTCTTTAATATCTTTTCAATTTGATAGATTTCACTAGCATTTTTACCTTTTGCAATTCATAGTCATAAAAGCCGCCGAGAATCTCTTCATCTTTGGTATCACGCAGGCGATAAGTTATGGGTTTAGTGTCTAGGATTTTTGCCACTTTAAAAAGTTCAGTGGACCACAAGTAATTCCCCTTTTCAAAAACATTAGTTGTTCTATTAATTCGAACCGTATCACCAACATTGAATTTATTTTTCTTCTTCTTCTTGACTTTTGATTCATTGGAATATTGTTTAAGAAAGGTGTCAATTGTATTATGATCCGAATGATGAACTTCCGTTGGTGTAGAGTTGGACAATGATCGATGAGGTCGTTGATTATAAATCAACATGATTTTATCTAGATCATGAATAAAAACCGGCGTATTTTTCAATGTACAATATCTTGAAATTAAAAGTCGAATAGTTCTTATCAATCGTTCGGCCAATGCAGCCTTTATAGGACGGTGCGTATGATAGAGCAGTGTACTATATTTCTCTAGTACTTTTGCAACATGAGGATTAACAAATTCACTACCGCGATCCGTTTGAATTTTTTTATATGAATCCTTTTCGAGAATACGTTCAATGGCCTGAGCAACTTCAACACCTCTCTTTGATCGCAATGGAATTGCATATGCATAGCGACTAAAAACACTGATTGCAAGTAGAAAGTACTTGTACGGTATATTGTGACGTCTTTGAAGCTCATCTAGAGTCAAGAGATCTGCTTGCATTATATCCAATGGGTAAAAGGCTTTAGTTTTTCGATATTGATTGGCACGAAGTCTATGATTTCTATGCAGAGTGTAACTTGGCTCATTTTGTAGATAGTCTTGTACACTTTTAGGGCGAACACCCGTGACTTTGGAAAGAGTTGTGGGGGAACTTAAACTCCCCGCCTCGCCAATATTTTCATAAACACCTTTCAGAACTTCAGCCATTTTGAACGTAAACACGTTGTGTAACGTCCGCTACCCTTTTGTATACTGGCTGCTGGTGGTGGTGGTGGTGGTGACGTTGACTTGATACGTCTTCGCTTTTGTCTAGCTATCAGTGGTGTGCTAGTATTTTCCAAAATTGATTTAAAATGTTCTTCTTCTTCAAGTTCATCTTTTAATGTTGATGATGATGCACGTTCAATTAATTTTTTCTTGAATTTGTCTATTGCCAATAAGACTTTTGGGGAAGTTTAATGTATTTAGAAAGTTGTATAGACGAGTGTCAAATGATAATAGTCCTTTACGATTTGTAACCATGTCATACATTAAATCAAGTAGATTATAGCTCTTGCCCATAATTATAATCCTTTCCCCATTGCTCTCAACTTGAATTTGATCACTTTCCAAGAGATAGATTAGGAGTCGTTTACTTTGTTCACGATATGAGTGGGGTATTAGATTTCCAATTTTCAATACAATTGAATCCAATTCCTCCTTCTTTAATTGTGTTCCAGCAGCAGCAGCAGCAGACTCTTGAGAAGATGATTCTATTTTGGGATCAGCAGCAGTGGGCTTTGATCGATAGTGTTTGTCCACTCGACGAAGTGCATCTTGAAGTAAAATCAGTTTTTTATCATCATCAATAGTTTCATTGTCGAGGAATTTACTCAGATTGTCCTCAAAGTGTTCGACGGGTGAGAGAGCGAGTTCTATTGGAGTCAATTTATAGGGTTTTGCCATCTAGAGAAAACTGTTTACAAGTCCTGCAATTATTGGCAGTAAAAGTGTGAAAAAGCTACCACCCGCCTGAAGAAGTCGTTTCCTTTTAAAATTCTTTCCTTTCTTTTTAGAGGCCAATGTACGTACAATGGAACGATGTTGCTTTGCCTGTTGCTTAACTACTTCTGGTAGTTGAACATTACCCTCGGTCAAATTTAAACAAAGTTCAGATATTAGATTAATGAAATCACTGTCAATACCATGTTTGAGTATTGCTTTTCTAAGCTGAGGTTTTGAAGTGCTTAGAACTGAAAACAAGTGCCTATTTTCATGTAGTTTCTTCAGTGTCATGATAGCGACTAATAGGTCTTTTTAGTGTTCACCGGGAGATATACTGTAATTTCATTGTCGAAAATATCTGTGACTACACGCAGATCCTCGGGTGTATTTTGATTAAGATCCAGCAGGATATAACCGTGGGGTTTATTAGTTGCCTGATTGTATGCTGAGAGCAGAAATTTAGGGGCACCTGGATAGATTTGTTTATTGAGGGTTATTAGCGAGCTAGAATCACGAACAACTCTGTAGATGATATAGTAGGTACAGTTCAAAGCAAGTGTTCGCATACATTTGCTCTGATGAAAGAGATTGTGTAGAACCAGAGTAACGGAAATCTGTTCATGATGAGAGCGAACAGTGAACAATTGCAGCATTTGCTGAGACCATTGTTCAATAGATTCAGCCAGATCGTCAATGATCAGCCAAGAGTTTGGTTCAATAATGTTGAAAACATCAAGTCCCTGTATGAACTGTATCTGCATCGATCCCATGGTGGCGGCAGCAATTGCTTTTATTTTATTGTATGACTCCTGCCAAATACTATAGCAATAGTAGATTTTTTTCGGCTTTTCCGCAAACATTTTATCACAATTTTTAATTATTTTAGTTAAGAGTGTTGTTTTGCCCGACATTGAGGGCCCACACAGAAACGATCTGAATGGTGTTTTAAATTGATACATGTTCCTTTCAACAGTTCACCTGGACAACTAACTGTAGACCCTAATTGTCTAATGACTAAATAATTTTTTTCCCTACTACTCTGTTCTTCAAGAAGACAAAGACAAAGACAAAGAATCATATTTTTTTTCTTTTATTATATGCACATAAAAAAAGTAACAATACATTGAAAAAAATACACTTTTTTTTAATTTATTCATAATAAAAAATACAACAACATTTACATAGGTACACACACAGAGAAAAAACACTTTTTTTTTTTGTTTATAGAAAAAAAAAACATTAAATTAGAGAGAGCACTTGAAAAAATACACTTTTTAAAATTTATTTATAATAAAAAAAATACAACAGCATTTACATGGGATGCACACAGAGAGAAAAAACATTTTTTTTTTGTTTATAGAGAAAAAAATATTAAATTAGAGAGAGATGACACTTGAAAAAAAAAATCTGCTCTAAGTCCAAAAAAAAAAAATAACTTTGGTGACGGTGCGCCCCCCGCGCTGGCGGCGGCCGCCCCCCCCCCCCCGGGTCGCGAGGCCCCCCCCCCCAAGGTTTTTAGGAAATTAGTTACAGGACTTTATTTAAACCGAGACATTCCCTGTGGGCAATACATTCGGTCCGGTCTGAAGTTAAATAGTGTCCAAGGGGGAGGGTGGTCACACCATCTTGACAAACATAGACCTTGTCGGAAATGGTACTCATGGCTATTTTCTCTACATTTACAGTATAGTTCCTGTAGTTCAATGAACGAATTGCCAACAATTTGGCTCGCGGAATTGCATTTTGAACAATACAATTCCTATAAATGTTCATGTCGAAATTCTTGTCCACATAGCGCGTGGGTACTCCTTTGCAACGTTTCTTGATTTCCTCGTCGTATGTCTGTATAAAGTACACCTTCGGACCTACAAACATACCACGGGAAATCAAGTCGCTACCCGTTTCAGATTTAAAAAATAAAAGCTGATTGGGCGCCCGACGTTTTACTAGCTCAGGGTAAAGACCACCATTCCAATTGGTGTAGTCCATCCGTGAACTGATAATTTCACCGTGCGCCAAATCATCAATTAGATTTGATGTTTTTACTTTGAGCAGTAGAGAATCCGTGTCACCGTAGCAGACCTCTACTTGCCCCTTTTCCGGCCACTGTACCCTAGCCACATTGTAGTAGAATTCCAACATGAGCTTTTTTGAGATCTCCAAGATAGCACTGCCTGCAGCAATATTTTTATTCAGGACAATGCGTCTTTTTTTCCTATTCAAAAGTACCATGTCCGGGCCAATGATTGTAAAGGAAGTGTAATTGGGATCGGCAATAATTCGAGCACATTGTTCCGGATCGGTCACAACGTCACAACGATTCCTATTACGAACACTCTCACACATTTTGCCGAAAGCCGAATTTAAATTAAGCCGATTTTAATGAGTTTATAAATTTCTTTTTCAGCTTTCGTCTGTGCTGCAGAACGTTTGCTGACAAAAGTGTCAACAAACGTTTTCAAATAAGGTTTTTGACTAAACTCGAGTGCTCGGTGAACCTTTGTGACGTTGAAACCATTGTTACACATCCATTTTAACGCTACATGATGTACAACTATGTTTTTTTTTCGGCAGAAGGTCAGCAATAAGTTTTTGTTTTGAAGGTGTCCAATGCAATCCGTCCACCTCGACTAAACGCCTATTGCGAAGACTCAAAGAGTCCTTAGTCACAGGTCTATTGATACACGGGAAAACAAAATCCTTTACTGAATCGTGAAGCTCGACTGGTATCTCTCCATCAATTTCAAAAAACCATCCAACCGGTCCATTCTCCTCAACACTGTCAATGTTGGGGAAATGGGGAGCTTGAGGGTCATTGAGCCATTTATAGTCGCCGCAAGGTAGTGCATAATGGGACATGGCCGAGGGGTAGAGAGAATTCATATCGAGGAAAACTGCATTTGATTTTGTCCCCGTCTTCTCCCCCGTTGGATCAGTTTCCAAGATACGGTCCCCGTGAAAAACAAACCTCCCCCCTCATTGACCTCTCGATGAACAGGTGCTGATCAATGTCAGTGATTAGCCCGATTTTTTCCCCACTAATTTTCAGGATGAGGTCCATCACTAGATGAGGCGAAGAAAAATAATACCCGAAATCAAGATTAAACTCCTCATAGATTTTATCCGTATTTTTACACATAATGTCTAACAAAGTTAACACGTCACTCGACAAATACAGCTTGCAGTAGTCAAATCCATTTTTACACCCTCCCTCTGCCCAAACTTTTTTAGCAAAACTGTATTCCTCGGGGGTGCAACTACGATCGTGAAGACTGTCGTAAAACGATTCAATTGGAGGAATAGCTTCCTCGGCGAATCTCAACATGGAACAATAATGGTCATAAGGATAGATGCCCTTGACCGTTAACAAATCATATAAATCATTTGGAAATTGTTGCTTGAGAAGGGGGAAAGCATTGCAACCGTCATCGTTTTTCTGCACTTGAATTAATTCGCTCAATGATTTGGGGAAAAAACTGTAGGAATCTAAAAAGCGAATTTTATTCGTGTACTCAACACCGGCTTCAACAAATTTCCACATAAATTCCAAAAAAAGGAACTTTTCCGTGGATTTAGGTATGATTTTGTACGTAAAGCTGTCTATCACCCATGCATCATCATCCACTGTTCCATTTCTTTGAAGATGTGCCAATGCAGGTAGCACAAACTTCAGATCGTAGTTAGAGTTATGCATGAAAACCGGTAGAAAAAGTTGTTGTTTAATTTTTAAATTACACGAATTGTGAGCCCACCCCCGAAAGTTACTTTTTCCCGTTGAATTGGGGTCAATAAGGTGATTGTGGTCCTGCACCGCGTCTTTTGGGGCAAGGGCACCCCTACACACCCAGCAAATTGTTCCCTTTTCCAACGCCAATTGCTCTTTATCCAACAATGTCATTGGATAATTAGTATGACGTAATCGTGAAATTGCTCTGTTTGCCGTTTTTATTAAAGAAACCAATAGCTTTTCCATACTGCCCTCCTCGTCCATAGTCAAAAAAAACTCTTCCAATTTCATTTTATTGTTGGCGTCGCGACGGGCGTGCGCATAGGAACACGCAACTAGTTTGTGTTCCTTGACTATATTTGGCCTTGATGGGTCCGATACCTCAACCAGTCTTGTTTCACAATCTAAAGACACTTTATCAGATTGCAGAAGAGAATTTTGAAAATTTTTAAACTGTAAAGTGTCTTTGCCTTCTGCCGGCATTTCTATTCTCTGATTTCCATGAAGTTTGCAATGGTTCATGTGATCTGAAAACGTTCTTTCAATTTTAAATGAGGAAAGGCACATGGGGCAATAGAAACGTTCCCCATATTTTTTGCCTTGAGATAGGAGCCGAATTATCGCCGTAATGGGGAAAAAATGACCATAAGAATTTACATCTTTGGGAGGCTGGTAAATAACCAATACCCAATTTTTAACATTTTCCACCATCGGTGTCCTCACTGAGTACAAAACCCCTTTTTTATTTGGTTTTTTCCCCCCATCTACAAATTCTGTGTCGTACTGGAGAACAACCACCCCCACCCCAAGATTTTCATTTGCTTTTTCGAATATGCTTATTTCTTTAAAGGACACCGGATATTTTCCCTCTAAACAATCAAAATTTACTTTAGGGAAATTTTTTCCACCGTTACGTGCAAGTTTGTCAAGATTTTTCATTTTTGACTCATTATATAATGTCTTATGGGCTGCTGCTAAAAACGCATATTTAAAGCATTGAAGTCCAGTGTCAAAATTGAAACCCTGAACCCCTCCTGTAGCCGACAAATCTGGATGGCATTTTATTCTTTTACCCCTCCCACTCCTTAAAATAAAGTTTTTTTTAAATCTACTGAGATTCAGATCCATGCGTTCAATGTATAAAATGGTGGACCCACTCCCCCTCTCGCTAAATGTATCCAAAGTTGAAATTAGTTTATTTACCCAGTTGAAAAAATTGTCTTCAAATTCGTTTAGACCTGGGTAGAAAGTCTGGTTGCCTGTCGAAAAATGAAAATAAAAAATGTCCCCAGATGTCCCCTTTTGTAAGTAAACTTTTTGGTTCACTGATGCTTTAATTCCCCTCGACCTCCCCATTTCTGGATCTGAATCTCAATAAGTGCTCGAATTCTGTCGATATAGCTATGGAGATTTTTCACGGGGTCAGTTAAAATAATGCCAGCGTTTCCTCGGGAAGGCTAAAATCTACCCTGTACGTTTGCAAATGGTTTAGAGCAGATTCTAACAGATAAAAATCAGGCAATTCCGGGGACGTAGCACTATTTTCATGTCCTGACCCTGTTTGTTCAGGACTCAATTCACTAATTGTAAAGTTCTGATTAAAAATGTCCCCGGAAAAATGAGCTACTGTTGTATTACTACTACTACTACTATTAAGTGGAATGGTGGAGGAGGGTGACAGGGAATTGTCAATAACACCACTCCCAGTCTGTTCAATCACATTGGGGGGATGTGACATGAGGTCTCCTAGTACATATTCCAAGGTGTTTGGGGACAATTGGTCGAGCCAGCCTGTATTGTCCTCTGATGGAATTTCGTTATGAGGACCCGGTTCAAATTTACTTGTAGCATCATCTAAATATTCACGCATGAAACTATCCGCCCACTCTGGGTCCTCAAGCATGTCAATATCGCAAGTTAAGTCCTCCATGCTGGCCATTTCCCCAAAAACATCATTAAGGAATCCCTCATGCCACTTCATATTATCTAGAACCAGTGTAGGTTCATCCCTGAACTCTGCTGGTAGTGACAGAATTGGTACTGTAAATATACCTGCTTCATCACTCAATGGTGCCACTGGGGGTGCTATATTTTTAATCTGTAGAAAAAAAAGTTTTATTTTTTATGTAAAATAATCATTATTTTATAGTTAATAAACTTTGTCAATTTCTCATAGTCATTGTCCCACCACCTGAACAATTAAAAGAAGAAGAAAAAAAAGTTACATTGCCTTATGTCTTTCATAATGTCAACTGAACATGTTAAAAAATATATATTTTTTTTTAGTCGGGAAAATGTAGTCTTATTCTTAGAAAAAATTAATGGTTTTATTCCAAAAATTTTTTTTTTAAAATAAAAATGCAAAATATGAGTCCAATTCGATTGTTTGAGCCTCTTCATTATAACTGTCAATGAAATTTGACCATTGTTCATCTGACGCAGTATGCTGTACGAACAATTGCTCCTCGGCTTCAGTTAATGGACACGAATCCCATATGTCGGCGGTTGGTGGTGCTGTTACTTTCTCAATAATCCGTATTTTCCTGTTTCTTTTGCCAACGGATTTGTTTGACCTGGGCTAAATAAATACTTTTAAGAGAGAAGAACTTTTTTTCTCCGTTCATATCAACAATTAAATTGCGATTAAAATGTTGGATGGTCCTTTTTAGAGCCCCCCTCCCTCCAAACCCATCCCGGGGAGAACCCTTGGGAACCGGGAGCTTCCTTCGAGGTAGGAGGATCGATACCCTTTCCGAGTTGGGGGATATCGGACTTCACAACACTGTTCAAATAGAACAGTCTCAAATTCTTTTCTTGAACCTTTTCAAAACGAAAATAATTGCCTGAGTTGGTTCAAAATAATATTTTCTTCGCATGTGAAACCCATAATTGGAGATTACTAAAAACCTTCTTCCTGTCACAGGAAACCCGCTTACAATTCAAAGCAGATTAAAAAGCGATGGGACGATCTGATAAGGCGCAAATGGTTTTAGCGCAATAATATCAGTTTTAAGAGTGGCTTGCCAACCGTGAAATAGCAAATCGTTTTTGTTTTTGTTTAAAAGGAATTATTGCATTAGAATGTATCTTGGTTAGAAGTTACAATGTAAGTTTTTTTTTATAGAAATGCGTGATAAGCACTCCTTTATATATATATATATTGCTAATTTGGTTAATGAAAGAAAATGAAATAGCTTAGAAACAAATTTTAAGTTTTTACTCATCAAAAGCTATGCGCCTGAGAAAATTTTGTCTTATTTTTGAAAATAGGGATAGAAAAAATTATGTATATACTTACAAATTCTGACTGGGCTTCTATATCTGAACTCCTTTGCAAAACTTGAAGGGGGTCAAGCTCACAATATTCAGTAAGCTGAGCCGAGACATTGTATGAAGTAGCCCATCCCCTTTTCAACTTCCTTCCAGTTGGCATGGAGCTAACGCGGGGGTCAGAGGGCTCTGTCACTATAAGTTGGGTACTCGATGGATGGTCCAGATCGCGTGTAATTTTTCCAGCGAATTTGATAACAGACGCCCTTGTGGCCTGTATTAATGAAGGTTCGCCATATCTTGCTTTCTTTTTAGAAGGGGGATTATTGCACGTCTCTTCTTCCTTTAAAAAAAAAGACAAAAATTTAGCATGTAGCAAAAATGCATTTTGGGTTCGGAAAATAATTCAGTTTATGTTAGACATCTAAAGTAGTGTAAAAAACATCTTGATTTTCAAAATCAGGGGTTTTGATAGTGGGATGGAGGGCCTTTTATAAACTGCCCCCCCCCCCACGTCCATGCTTCCGTGACTGTATTTGTAAATTCAAACTTAAAAAGCAGTATTTGCGTTCCTTATTAAACAATATGGAGAAGAATTGCATGTGACAGTCAAGTACTTCCGTATTTCATAAGATGAAGAACAGATTTGTTTTTTCTTATTCAAGATTATCAGGTCACTGACACTTCCTTCAGCGAGCCTCCTCTTTTGTATACTCAAGCGTAAAATTGTTACTAATCATGCGGTTATGAACATTTTGTGAAACTCAAAGTCAATTTAGTCAAAAATTATTAAACTCTTTGGTATAACAGCCTTTTTTTTCTCTTTAAACTATCAGATTTCAATCAAATGTAGACATAAATAGAAATTTAAGAAGTGGAAAAGTTAATTAACATGGCTCAGTCAATCCCCCCCCCCCCCTATGAGATAATAAGGCCCGTCAAATAAAAAGGATAGCTAAGCTAACAATGTTATTTATTAAATAGGGTTATAAGGTAACAAATTTTATTTTTGAGGAAATGGGAGGGGGGGGTGAGGGTTTGAACGCATTAAATTTCAGGAAGAGATTCTTCAACGCAGACTGGCCTGGAAATATTTTCAAAAAACATCCCTAAAAAAAAAACCACTGATCTTGATAAAAAAAAAATCACACTGTAATAAAAAGGAAGCTTTTGTAACAATTAATACATTAAAAGAATCAACATTTTATTCTAATCCCAAATTACCGATCGAAAGCTAAGCACTTTTTCAAAAACATCCCTAAAAAGGCCACTGATCTTGATAAAAATCACACCGTAAATGCAGACTGGCCTGGAAGTATTTTCAAAAACATTCCTAAAAAAAAAAGCCGCTGATCTTGATAAAAAGGAAGCTTTTGTAACAATTAATACATTTTTAAAAGAGGTAACCACACAGTGTAAGGAAAGAATTTCTTCCTTAACTTAATGACAAGACAATTTTTTTTTTGCAGACTGGCCTGGAAGTATTTTCAAAAACATCCCTAAAAAAGGGTCACTGATCTTGATAAAAAGGAAGCTTTTGTAACAATTAATACATTAAAAAAATCAACATTTTATTCTAATCCCAAATTACCAATCGAAAGCTAAGCACTTTTTTCAAAAAACATCTCTAAAAAAGACCAATTGATCTTGATAAAAATCGCACCGTAAATTTCAACCTATAAGAGAACTAGAGGTTTTTTCAGCTCCTAAAAACAACAGGCTTCTAAGTGCATAAGTATCCCTTAGTTCTAGTGTAAGGAAAGAATTTCTTCCTTAATTTAATGACAAGACAATTTCTTTTTAATATAATAATGAGAATATTTTTTACTCACCAGAAATTGCTTCGAATTATCCATTTTTCTATGTAAATGTTTTTTACAAAAAATCCTTGTAGTGTTATCTCGAATATAAACTATTCAAAACTGGTGGAGAATCTAATATGAAACCTGAATATATACAAAAAATAATTGGCAACTAAAAAGAGACACCGGTTTTGCTTTATCACTATAAAAAAAAAGACACTGAACTTTGAAATTGCGTAAATCCTCTTGGCAAAGGTGTAATGACCAGTAGACTGAACTTTTGAAATTGCGTCATTCCCTGGCAAAGAGTGTAATGACCAGTAGAAGTAAAATTAACAGAAAAAAACTGTTTGTACGGGGGCGTTGGCAAATCCAGACGAGCAACTCTACTGCCAAACTGCTGTTTGTAGTAATTTTTGTTCGTTTTAAGTTTGTCTGAAAATTCATTTCTGTTAGTCTTAAGATTAATATGGCTCCTTATTTTTCTTTGAAAAACTTTGGATAGTTTTTTTTTAGTTAATTTTATTTCATTCTTAATGATAAATAAAAGTTCAAATAGGGATAAAACCCTTGTAATAGACAGTGATAACTTTCACAAACAGTGATAAATTTCACAAAAATACTAGATATATCGGTCACTGCATATGTAACCGAAATATCTAGTATTTTTGTGAAACTTATCACAGTTTGTCAAAGTTATTGCTGTCTTTTAAGACAGCGATAACTAGGGATAAAGGATTTTATCCCTATTTGAGCTTTTATTTATCGTCATGGAAAGGCAATGTGGATCTGCTTCATTTTTGATTTCAGAAGTTTTGGTTTTGGTTAATATAATAAATATGTCACAAGTGTTTTTATGTCTGTGGCGTAAAAATTAAAATATCTAATTCTAATTTAATAGTTCTAATTAGTGGCTTTTGAATTAGTTCAACACCCCCTCAATATTCCCTGAACGTTCAACTAATTGTCATTACCTCTTTCTGGGATATTTCAGATGCGCCCTTCTGACAACTGAGATGCATATAGTAACTTTTTGATTGAATATTCTGACCCTTAGCCGCTCCTAAGATATTGTAGATATACTCTAAAGATAACCTGGACGCACCTAGGGTATATGATATAGTTTAAAATCCCCCTAAGCATTACCTGAAGGTTCAAACACTATTCAACATGCCCTGAAAGTTTCAACTTAATACCCTAAGCCGTTTCAAACAGTTCGTGGTAACGAACTGTAAGTAAGGAGCGACCCGGCTCAATGGTAACCGAAACTATAAAAAACGGAATTTTGATACCAATAGATACATCAAAAGAATCAGATTTTGATTTTGATTTCAAATATATAAGTTTCATCAAGTTTAATCTTACCCATCAAAAGTTATGCGCCTGAGAAAATTTGGCTGATTTTCGAAAAAAGGGGAAAGACCCCCTAGAACCTTAATGAAAATCACACCATCATATTCAGCGTATCAGAGAACCCTTTTGTAGAGGTTTCAAGCTCCTATCTACAAAAATGTGGAATTTTCCATTTTTTAGCCAGAAGAAAGATCACGGATGCGTGTTTATTTTATTTTTTTTCCCAGGGGAGATCGTATCGACCCAATGGTCCTAGAATATCGTGGGAGGGCTCATTGGAACATAAATTAAAAGTTCTAGTGCTCTTTTTAAGTGACAAAAAATGGAGGGCAACTAGGCCCCCTCCCACGCTCATTTTTTTCTCAAAGTCACCCGATCAAAATTTTGAGATAGCCATTTTGTTCAGCATGGTCGAAAATATGATAAAAATGTCTTTTAGGATGACTTAATCCCCCAAAGTCCCCGGGGGGAGGGCTGAAAGTTATGAACTTTACTCAATGTTAACATATAGTATTGGTTATTGGGAAGTATACAGACGTTTTCAGGGGGGATTTTTTCTGGTGGGTGGGGGGAGGGGTGGGTCAGGGGTGATATGGGAGGATCTTTCCATGAAGGAAGTTTTCATGGAGGAAGGTACATTTCTATGAAGGGGAACCAGATTTCCCAGCATTATTAAAGACGTTTTATTAAAGAAGCATTATTAAAGTTTTTCAACTGATCAACTGATTGTGATTAAGGGGTCATTTTTAAAGAATTGGAAAAAAATTCGAACTTTAGCTTAAAGAGCAGGGTATTGACTAGGGGGCGAACCCCCTAATATACGTGTTAAAAATTTATGAATATAGAAGTTCGTTACATAAGTTAATTCGTAAGTTACGTATATTTATTACTAGTAAAAACGTTCGTAAATAAAATTAAACAAGTTTCGAGAAAGCCATTTAACCAAATAAAAGTACATTTAATATGCAAATTTTGTTTTAATTATTCATTTACGGTGAGCCAAAATCAAAACTGCATTAATTCAAAAACGTTCAAAAATTAAATTAAAAAAACAAGTTTTTTTTAACTGAAAGTAAGGAACGACGTTAAAACTTAAAACGAACAGAAATTATTCCGTATATGAAGGGGGCTGTCTCCTCCTCAACGCCTCGCTCTTTACGCTAAAGTTTGAATTTCTCACAACTCTATTCTTTTTAACAATGAAAAACTTTAGCGTAAAGAGCGAGGCGTTGAGGAGGGGACAGCCCCCTTCATATACGGAATAATTTCTGTTCGTTTTTAAGTTTTAACGTAATTCCTTACTTTCAGTTTAAAAAAACTTGTTTTTTTTATTTAATTTTAGATAGATCTAGTAACAGTTGCAAGCAGTCGCATTCACACTCGTGAGTTGTCGCAGTTGGAAGTAGCAACTGCTGCAGTCGCAACCACTCGAATTTGCAGCCACAGTAGAGGGATTAGTGGTCCCGGAAGTTTTGAATTAAAACCCTTACCTGTTCATATTTACTGCCGATATTCCTTTTTGAGCACTTTAAAGCAGATAGTATCTTTTGATTTAGCTCAACAAACCCCTCAACATTCCCCGAAACTGTACATTAATGCACTTAGTTTCTTTGAACGTGCCCAGGACCAAGCATTCCCCCTTTCCTAATGATTAACTAAAAAAAAAATTGCGCAAAATAAGTATTTCAAAGAAAAGTAAAGAACTCCAGCAGACCAAAAATAAGCAAAAATAAAATCAAATAATCTACCAAGCGTGAAACTACCACAAATCAGCATCGATAAATAAATGAAACCCAAAACCAACAGAAATTACAATAAATAACCGAGTCAAACTAAAAAAGAGCAGAAAATAACATGAGTAGGGGTCAAACCCCTATGCCTTCCCAAGGTCAGAACATAGTTTGCACTTTACTGAAAAAAATATAAATGTTTTTACTTTTATAACTTTAATAAATCAACTAATATAACTAACATTTTTATTACTAAATATCAGTATATGTTTATTAAACTGACAATGCACATTCATTTGTATTTTTTACATTATAAAATCTTATACGTCCCAGTGCATAACTTGCAACCCTCGACCTGAGGGCTGTGAGGGGTTGTCATCCTCAAGGACATAACTTCCGGACCTTTCAACTACCTTGAACAAAATGGCTATCTCAAAATTTTGATTGGATGTGTTTGGGGAAATGGTGGGCGTCAGAGGGGGGGTTACTTGCCATCCAATCACTTTCGAAATTTCCAATCGAGTGATTCCTTTTTGAAGTTTCTACAGTATCACTATCTATAAAACCCTTATATGCCCCCAGGGCATAACTTACAACCCTTGCCCCGAGGGCTCTGAGTGGGTTATCATCCTCAAAGACATAATTTCTAAATCTTTTAACTACGTTGAACAAAATGGCCATCTAAAAATTTTGATTTGATGTGTTTGGGGAGAAGGTGGGCGTGAGAGGGGGGTTAGTTGCCCTCAAATAACTTTCGACTATTAAAAAGGGCACTAGCCCTTTAAATTTCCAATCGAATAAGCCTTTTACAAGTTTCTACGACAAAGTTTTCAATAAAAACCTTATATTCCCCCTAGGGCATAACTTACAACCCTTACCCTGAGGGCTGTAGAGGGAGTGTCATCCTCTTAGATATAAGTTCCGGACCTTTCAACTACTTTGAATAAAACGGCTATTTCAAAATTTTGATTGGATGCGTTTGGACAAATGGTGGGCGTGGAAGGGGTGTTAGTTGCCAATCACTTTCGACTATTAAAAAGGGCACTAGACATTTTAATTTCCAATCAAATGAGCCTATTTTGAAGTTTTTACGACAACACTTTCTATAAAAAACCTTATATGCCTCTAGGACATAACTTACAACCCTTGCCCTGTGGGTTGTGGGGGGGGGGTCGTAATCCTCAAAGACCTAATTTCCAGAACTTTCAACTAGGTTGACCAAATTGGCTGTCTCAAAATTTTTATTGTATGTGTTTGGGGAAAAGGTGGGCGTGAGAGGGGGTTAGTTGCCCTCCAGTCATTTTCAACTATTAGAAAGGGCACTAGTCCTTTGAATTTCCAATCGAACGAGCATTTTTTGAAGTTTCTGCGACAACGCTTTCTATAAAAACCTTACATGCCCCAGGGCATAACTTAAAACGTAACATTTTTTTGGCTGCCTAAAAGTGTATTTATAAAACAAGACCTCCCTTCATCTGGGTCAAAAATAGATGTGTAGTGTTTATGCAAAGAAGATTCTAAAGAGGAGACAATATCTGCCACAGGAACTTATTTTGGTGGAAAAGAGAATTTTTGACCTTTCTCAAGAGTTTGGATTTCCTTAGGTTCAATAGCCCTCTTGTTCAAAATAGTTGGAAAGTCATATAACTCTGCCTCCAGGGATGACAAAATCCCCAACAGCCCCAGGGGAAAGCGTTGTACGTTACGTATTCTGTCCTTTGTTATATATAAAGGGGGAAGTTTGATTTTGAGGCTCGGGAAAGGCCAAGTGTATTATGGCAAAACCTTTTGATATATGTTGGGAGGGGGGGGGTCAAACAAAATCAAAGCACAATATATGTAGGAGGGTTGTCAAAGGGATGCAATAGTGATATGTAAGGAATTGCTTAGAGAATTAAGTTGGAACTTCAAAATCATGTTGAGAGGGAAGTTAAAAAAGATATGGAGAGCATCCAGCCAACTCCTCTTTCCCTTTTATTTTCTCCCATTTACAAAAATAGAAATATTAAATCCATTTTATTATAAAAAAATCACCAGGTCTAATAGTTTTGTCCCCGCGGATGCAATGCCTCCACAGCTCCCAGGGCAAGGATTGTAAATTATCCAATTTATACATTTTTAACAGGCAGGATTTATCATAGGCAGCGCAATAGCGCTGCCTAAGTAAAGAACAATATGGGCACAATGTATTATTTTTTTCTCGGTCTTAGACCAGGGTACTTCGTATCGAAGGATTTGTCCTAGAAACTTCGAAAAGGGCTCATTCGATTGACAATTAGAGTGGGTTGTGCCCTTTTCAATAGTTGAAAGTGATCGGAAGGCAACTAAAACCCCTTCCACGCCCCCATCTCCCCAAACACATCCAATCAAAATTTTGAGATAGCCATTTTGTTCAGCGTGGGTAATTTCCAGATAGAAATTATGTTTTTGAGCAGAACACTCCCCCAGAGCCCTCACGGCAAGGGTAAGCAATTCACGCCACAGTAGAGCACTACAATTACTCCAAGACACCCCTCTGTCATCACCCCATCTCCCCACAAAAAACTTTTCAGACATTTATTGTTAAAATTTTATTTCAAGTCATTCACTCGAGTTTTCACAAGCAATTCACCCACAATACAGCACTATAACTACTCTAAGACACCCCTCTGCCATCACCCCATATCCCCCAAAATAATTTGACATTTCTTGTTAAAAGTTTTATTTTCAACTCATTCATTCGGGTTTTTGCAAGGAATTCACGTCACAATACAGCACTATAACTAGTCTAAGACAACCCTCTGTCATCGCCCCATCTCCCCCAAACCACTTTTCAGACATTTCTTGTTAAAAGTTACATTTTCAAGTAATTCATTCGGGTTTTCGCTTGCAATTCAGCCCACAGTACCACACTATAACTACTTTAAGACACCATACTATCATCCCCCCATCTCGCTCAAAACACTTTTTCGACATTTCTTGTTAAAAATTTTATTTTCATGTCATTCATTCAGGTTTTCACATGCAATTCACAGTACAATACTGTAACTGCTCTAAGACACCCCTCTACCATCAATCCCGTCTCCCCCAAAACACTTTTTAGACATTTCTTGTTAAAAATTTTATTTCAAGTCAGTCATTCGGGTCTTCGCTAGCAGTTCACGCTACAGTACCACAATATAACTACTCTAAGACACCCCTCTGCCATCACCCCATCTCCCGTAAAACACTTTTTAAACGGTTCCTGTTAAAAATTTTCGCTAGCCTGGGGGCCCCTAGCTAGCAATTTCAACGAGCCCCCCGCCCCTTTAACGTAACCACCAGAGGACCCTTGCACCCAATTCAACCGGGGCTCCCTAGCGAGGATTTCAGAAAGGGTCTCCCTAACCGAACCACCAGAGGATCCTAGCAACCATTTCAAGCGGAATCGAAACATCCAATTCAACGGGGGCCCTAGAGAACATTTCTAACTACGACTACACCCTGCCCCTAGCCTAACCACCGAAAGACCCTAACAAACAATTCAATTGAGACCCTTGCTCTGTTCATGGAGCTTTTAGCATGCTAATTTTTTATTAGTGAAGCTTGTCGCATGACTTTTGTTCGTTCATCTTATTGCATGCTAATTTTTCTCTTCGTGAAACTTTTTTCTCTTCACAAAACTGGCTTTCTTCACGGATCTGATGTGCTGATTTTTGCTAGTGGAATTTGTTGAATGCTGATTTTGTTCGTGAAACATGTTATATGTTGATTTTCTATTCATGAAACTTGTACATTGTTTCTTTTTATCCTCGTTAGCTGATTTTATTCATGGAACCTCTCGATTGCTGAGTTTTTATGCTTATAAAACTTCTCGCATGTTGATTTTTTTCTCTTCGTGAAGCTCTTACGTTGATTTTTCTCCAACCAAACTGATTCTACTCATGGAACTTATTGCATGCTGACTTTCTCCTTCGTGAAACTCGCACAATGATTTTTTCCTGATGAGACTGATTTTGTCGAAGGAAGTTTTTGCGTTTTGCTTTTTTTTTGTCAGTGGATCATCTTGCATGTTGATTTTTTTTTGGTTTATGAAACGTGTTAAATCTTGAATTTTCTCTTCATGAAACATGTAAATTGATTTTCTCATTTTGAAACTGTATTTGTTTATGGAAATTGCTGCGTACTGATTTCTTTTTCGTTCTGTTTTTGTTATTTTTTGTTTCAAAGTGCTGTGTGCTGTTTTTTTTTTTTGTTCATAAGACATGTCGCGTGTTAAATTTTCTCTTGACGAAACTGATTTGCTTCATGGAACTTGTTATGTACTGATTTTTTTTTTCTTGAAATTTAATTTATCATTATATACTAGTAGGTTAACCCTAAATTAACCTATACAGGCTAGATTGGGTTAAGTTAGGTTAGATGACGTGTCACCTAACCTAACTTAACCTAACCTAACCTGTGTAGGTTAAGTTAGGGTTGACCTACTAGTATATAATGTTAAATTAAAATTCACGAAAAAAATCAGAACATAACATGTTCCGTGAAGAAAATCAGTTTCGTTAAGAGAAAATTTAACACATGACACGTTTTCTGAACAAAAAATAGCAGCACACAGCACTTTTCACAAAAAAAGAAATCAGCGTGCGATAAGTTCCATATGTAAAATCAATGTATGAGTTTTAAGAAGAGAAAAAAAAATCATCATGCAACAAGTCTCATGGGTAAGAATTAGCACTCAACAAGTTCCACGAGCACAAATCAGCAAGCAACAATCTCCTTGAACAAAATTAGTTTTACCAGCCGAAAAATCAATGTACGAGTTTCACGAAGAGAAAAATCAACATGTGACAGGTTTAACGAGCAGAAATTAGCACTCAACAACCTCCGTGAACGACATTAGTTTCATGATGAGTTAAATCAATGAACGAGTTTCGTGAAGAGAAAAAACAACATGCAACAAGTTTCAGGAACGAAATCAGTACTCTACAAATTCTGCGAACAAAATCAGCAGCCAACAAGTTCAATGAACAGAATCATTTTCGGGGGGAGAAAAAAATGTACAAGTTTCACGAAGAGAAAAAAAACATGCAACAAATTTTGCGAAAAGGAATTGGCACGCAATAAGTTCTATGAACAAAAAATCAGCACACAAAAAGTTGCATAAGAAAATGAGTTTCACAATGAGAAAAAAATCAATGTATAAATTTCACGAAGAGAAAAAAAAACATGCAACAAATTTTGCAAACAAAAATGGCATGCAACAAGATCCATGAACAAGAAAAAAAAAATCAGCATGCAACAAGATCCATAAGTAAAATCAGTTTGGGAGGAGAAAAAACAATGTAAGAGCTTCACGAAGAGAAAAAAAAATCAACATAAGTGAGGTTTCATCAGCAAAAAAATCAGCAATCGAGAGGTTCCATGAAAAACATCAGTTTCACGAGGAAATAAAGAAACAATGTACAAGTTTCATGAAGAGAAAAATCAACATGTAACATGTTTCACGAAAAAAAATCAGCATTCAACAAATTCCACGAGCAAAAATCAGCACATCAGATCCGTGAAGAAAGTAAGTTTCGTGAGGAGAAAAAAGTTTCACGAAGATAAAAATTAGCATGCAAGAAGATGAACGAACAAAAATCGTGCGTTAAGCTCCACTAATAAAAATCAAGATGCTACAATCTCTATGAACAGAGCTTGGGCCCCAGTTGAATTGCTTGCTAGGGTCTTCCGGTGGTTAGGCTAGGGGGAGGGTGTAGCCCTCGTTGGAAATGTTCGCTAGGGCCCCTGTTGAATTAAATGTTTGGGTTCCGCTTGAAATGGTTGCTAGAATCCTCTGGTGGTTGGGTTAGGGAGACCCTGTGGAAAATCCTCGCTAGGGAACCCCGGTTGAATTGGGTGCTAAGATCCTCTGGTGGTTGGGTTAAGGGGGGGCTCACTGAAATTTCTAACTAGGGGCCCCCATGCTAGCGAAAAACCCGAATGAATGAGTTGAAATAAAACTTTTAACAAAAAAAGTCTGAAAAGTGTTTTGGGAGAGATGGAGGTGATGACAGAGGGGCTGCTAGAGAGTAGTTATAGTGTGGTACTGGTGCGTGAATTGCTTGCAGAAATCCTAATGAATAACTTGAAGTAAAATTTTTAACAAGAAATATCTGAAAAGTGTTTTTTTTATTATTTGAAAATTTTTAAGAGCGATATAGACACAATATATTATTCTTATTATTTTTTCTGACCAAGGCACTTCGTATAGGAGGAGTTGTCGTAATAACCGTGACAGGAGCTCATCGAAGGGAAATTGAAAGTTCTAGTACAAATTTTAAGAATCAAAGTGACTGGTGGGCAGCAAGCCCTCCTGTCCATCATTTTCCCAAACACATCAAATAAAAATTTTGATATTGCCATTTTGTTCAACAAGTTGAAAGGTCCAGTAATTTCGTTGTTTAGGGTGACACCACCCTCCCCCCAAGCCCTTAGGGCAAGGCCTATGAGTTATATTTGTCGCCCTTTGTTAACGTATAAGGTTCTTATGGAAGGGATGGTCGTATAAACTTCAAAGGGGGCATTGGATTGGAAATCGGAAGACCTAGTACCCTTTCTACGTGTCATAAGTGATCAGAGGGCAGACTAGCCATCCCCTCTCGTCATATTTTCCCCAAATGAATCTAATAGAAATTTTAAGATGACTGTTTTCATAGCAGAAATTAACATGAGTTGGGCTCAAGACCCCTATGCCTTCCCAAGGCCAGAACATAATCTGTACTTTACTGAAAAAAACAAATGAATGTGAAATGTCAGTTTAATATACATATACTGATATTTAGTAATCAAAATGTTAATATTATTTTATTTATTAAAGTTATAAAAGTAAAAATATTTATATTTTTTCAGTAAAGTGCAAATTATGTTCTGGCCTTGGGAAGGCATAGGGGTTTTGAGCCCTACTCATGTTAATTTCTGCTCGTTTTGAGTTTTACTCGTTTATTTCTTGTAATTTATGTTCGTTTTGGGTTTTGTTTATTCATCGATGCTGATTTGTGTTAGTTTCACGCTTGGTAGATTATTTGATTCGATTTTTGCTCCTTTTTGGTTTAGCGGAGTTCTTTAATTTTCTTTGAAAACTTATTTTGTGGAAAAAGTTTTTTTAATTAATGTCAAAAAGCCCAAGTATCATAAAACCTTAGGGGTTGACACAACACCCAAGAGCCTGGGAATAAGGGTTGCAAGTTTTACTCCCGGGCATATACGGTTCTAATGGAAAGGGTGATCGTGTTAACATTAGAAGTATCTCATTTGATTTGAAACTGTAAGTTCTAGTTTTTTTTAAGAATCAAAAGTGATAGGAGGGCAACTAGCCCCACTCACTCCTGAAGCCCCTTTTCCCCAAACTTATCTCACCAAAATTGTGAAATAGCTACGTTGTTTTAAAAAATCCCAAAAAAATTGACAATCCAGAAATAAATTCAGCAGATATTAATCCTTATCATGGGCAGGACAATAGCACTGCCTAAGTAAAGTCTAATGTGGGCACAATGTATTATTTATTTATTTTTGTTTAGATCAAGGTACTTCAAATCGAAGGATTTGTCGTAGAAACCTCGAAAAGGACTGATTTGATTGGAAATTGAAAGGGTTAGTGCCTTTTTAATAGTCGAAAGTAATTGAAGGGTAACTAGCCCCCCTCCCACACCCACCATTTCACCAAACACATTCAATAAAAACTTTTAGATAGCCATTTTGTTCAACGGAGTTGAAATGTCCAGAAATTATGTCTTTGAGGATGAAAACCCCCCCCTATAGCACCCGGGGCAAGGGTTATAAGTTATGCCCTGGGGGAATTTAAGGTTTATATAGAAAGTTTTATCGTATAAACTTCGGAGGGGGTTACTTGGATTGCTAATCATAAGTTCTAGTGCCCTTCTTGACTCTCAGAGTGATTGGAGTGTGAATACCCCTCCCCCTCTAAAACCTCATATTTTCCCAAAATGCTTGTGATAGAAATTTTGAGATGGCCATTTGTTGTCTCAGAAACTTCGAAAAGAGCTCATTCGATTGGAAATTGAAAGGGCTAGTGCCATTTATAATAGTCGAAATTGATTGGAGGGGCAAGTGACCCCCCCCTCCAACGCCCACCATTTTGTTCAACGTAATTGAAAAGTGTGGAAGTTATGTCTTTGAGGATGACAAACCCCCTCCCCCAGAACCCTCAAGGAAAGGGTTGTAATTTATGCCCTGGGGGAATATAAGGTATATATAGAAAGAGTGATCGCATAAACTTTGGAGGAGGCTCATTGGATTGGTAATCAGACGTTATAGTGCCCTTTTTATGGTTCAAAGTGATCAGAGGGTGGATACCCCCCCCCGCACTTCGTATTTTCCCAAAATTCATCTGATAGAAATTACGAGATGGCCATTTGTTGTCGAAGGAACTTCGAAACGAGCTCATTCGATAAGAAATCAAAAGAGCCGGTGCCCTTTTTAATAGTCAAACGTGATTGGAGAGCCATTAACCCCCTCCCTCGCCCACCATTTCCCCAAATATATCTAATAAAAATGTTGAAATAGCAATTTTTTTCAACATAATTGAAAGGTTTGGAAATTATATCTTTGAGGATGACAATCCCCCACAGCCCTCAGGTCAAGAGTTGTAAGCAATGCCCTGGGGGCATATAAGGTATATATAGAAAGGGTGATCTTATAAACCTTGGAAGGGGCACATTGGAAATCAGAAGCTATAGTGCCCTTTTTAAGGTTCAGAGTGATCGGAGGGTGGATACTCCCCCCCCCCCACACACCTCTTATTTTCCCAAAATACATCCAATATAAATTTTGGGATATCCATTTTGTTCAACATAATTGAATAGCCCGGAAACTATGTCTTTTGACGATACCCCCTATGGCCATCAGAGCAAGGGTTATAAGTTATGCCATATGTTATTGGGACAAAATAAGGCATATATAGAAAGGGTGATCGTATAAACTTTGGAGGGGGCTCGTTCAATTGGTAATTAGAATTTCTAGTGCCATTTCTTATATTCAGAGTGATAAGAGGGTGGATAACCCTCCCCCCCCCAAATCTCGTATTTTCCCGAAAAGTATCTGATAGAAATTTTGAGATGCCCATTAATTGTCGTAGAAACTTCGAAAAAGGCTCATTCGATTGGAAATTGAAAGGGCTAGTGCCCTTTTTATTAGTCAAAAGTGATTGGAGGGCAACAATCCCTCCACACCCCACCCTCCCACATGCCCAGAAATTCCTAAACGCATCTAATCAAAATTTTGAGATAGCCATTTTGTTCAATGTAGTTGACAGGTCCGGAAATTATGTCTTTGACAACCCCCATACCTTCTCAAGACCAGAACATAATACATAATTTGCGTTTTACTGACAAAAAATGGCTGTGGATTGCCAGTTTAGTATACATATACTGATATATATTCCATAAAGTTTTAATAGTTTTTTTAATTATTAAAGTTTAAAAAGTTTAAACATTTTAAACGTATTTTGTTTATTTAAATCATACAATAGATAACCAAGTCAAACTCAAAACGAGCAAAAAAAAAAACATGAGTGGATCTGACAACCCCATGCCTTCTCAAGACCAGATCATAATTTGCACCTTACTGAAAACAAAATACTTTTAAAATGTTTTCACTTTGTTTTTACTTGTTTAAAATGTTTTTACTAGATATAAGAAGGGGGAAGTCCTCCCCCTTGCACTCCAATTACAGCGCGAGTGTCTGGTACCGTTTTAAGAGTAACAAGGTATTGGAGGGCAAGCAGCCCTTCTCTCAAGCCCATTCATTTTCCATACGCATCCAGTCAAAAAAATTGTTCAGCATAGTAGAACGGTCCAGCAACTTTATCTCGAGGGATATTAGGCGTGTCAACTCCCCTCAATTATGCAATTGGCTACTTATCATTTAAAACTAAATGTTACTTTAAAATAAATCAAAAGCCATTATGTTTATGGTTGTCAATAAGACACCTCAGCAATATATCGAAAACGACTGGGGGGGGGGGGTACTAAGTTGAAACTTTTTTTTTTTTTAATGCATATTCATTTGAAATTTTTCAAAGTTGAAACTTTGAACTTCCAAAAGTTGAAACTTTTGGGGATACTTCTGTTACTACTTCTGGTCTTACAATTTAAATAAATAAAAAGAGTGTAAGTGTATCGAGGTTGTCAAAGAGCATTGATAGAATCTTGTGGGAATTATATTAAGTTTTATTTTTCAGTTCAACTTCAGAAGCTATAAAATTAAATTAAAAAATACTGTTTGTGTCAAGACTAAAATTTGTTGAAAAGTTTCTCCAACATACAAATAGCAACCCATACTATGGATTCTTATAGAAGAAAACTGAAAAAATATACAATATTATTTTTTCCATGAAAAAGACTTTGTTAATATAAACGAACAGAAATTAATTTTAAAAACTCTTTCCATAAGACAAGTTTTTCAAAGAAAAGTAAAGAGCTCCATTATGCCAAGCGTGAGCAAAAATAAAGTCAAATAATCTTCCAAGCATGAAACTACAACAAATCACTATCAATAAATAAATGAAACTCAAAACGAACAGATATTACAATAAATGGCCGAGTCAAACTCAAAACGAGGACAAATTTACATGAGTAGGGCTGATAACCCCTATACCTTCAAAGGACCAGAACACAATTTGCGCTTTACTGAAAACAAAATACGTTTGAAATGTTTTCACCTTTCTTTTTTCATAAATTAAAAATTATCAAAACCTTAAGGAAAAAATGTCAGTATATGTCAATTAAACTGACAATCCACGGTCATTTGTATGTTATTTTTTTTTTTTTTCAGTAAAGTATAAATTGTGTTCTGGTTTAAGAAGTCATAGTAGTTGTGGGAAAAGTTTTTTTTAAATTAGTTACAATTAAAACTCAAAACAACCAGAAATCATAGGCAGCGCAATAGCCCTGCTGAGTTAAAAGAAGGATATGGGCACAAAGTATTATTTGTAAATTTTTATACTTTTTTTCCTGACCAAACCACTCCGTATTGAAGCAGTCGTTGTCGAAATTTGAAAAGGAGCTCATTCGATTGTAAATTGAAAGAAGTGTTTAAGAAAACTTTCTAGGGACAAAAATTTTTCATTTAAAGGTGGTTCAGGAATGACAACTATTATACAGGTTTAATTAGACAGTAAAAGTTTACTGCAAAAGAAATTTTGGGAAATTTAGAAAATAGCCTGAAACTCCACAAAAATGTAAAGGGAATAAATGAAAAGTGTACAATTGCGATTGTCATTTTAGAAAATCATAAACTTGAAACTTACAGCCCCCCTAACTCCAATAACAAAGAAGAAGAAAATTACTTTTGTGCATGGGCAGCACTTATGTGCGTCTCCTTTCTTTCCATTTTTTTCCAGAGGTGATCGAATCGGACCAGTGATCGTAGAATATGGGAGAGGTCTAATTTGAAAGGTAATTGCAATATTTATTACCCTTTTTAAGTTAGAAAAGCCACGCCCCAGCAAAGTGTGGCTTTCTGCCACTTTTGTGGTATAACAGTACATCAACTTTGGCCAAACTATGGTTAAAATGTCGGGAAATGATACGTCTAAAATTACCAATGGATTTTTTTATGGTCTAAATTGCTAAACTGGAGGTTTTAAACCTCTGATCTTGAAAAAACAAGGAAAATTACTTTTTCGCATGGGTCATAGTGTTGTCTCCTTTTTTTCCTAATAGGGTATGCTGGTTGCATCAAGATCATAATAGGGATGTTTAATAGCTTTAAAAAAAAACCCGGCTCATATCTAGGGGCTTATGAAAAGTTCGGGTACTGTTGCGCTTAATGGTACACACGAAAGAAGTCAAGTTTGGTTTATGCTAATAAACAAAATAAAATAGAATAAATATATAATAGTTTAGAAACAAATTTGGGCTATATATTTGCACATTAGGGGGCGGGCGTAAAGCATAGCATATATTAAATAAGTAACCTAACATAACCTAGGTACCTTCCCCCCCTATACCCCAAAAAACAAAAGTTTAAAAATTGTAAATTCAATGAGAAACCACGCTCTTCGATCAATTTAGATAGCAATTACCCGCTTTACGGGTATCCATGACTGTATTCCTTCGATAGTCTATAGCGCTGTGTACCATTAGGCGCAACTGTACCAAAGTTAGTCTTGATAACTCTATCGTAAAGTGCCATATGACACCGAAAATAGTAATTTTTGGTGCCAATTCTAGAGTGAAAAGCTGAGAGGCATAACAAGGACGCCATTGTAGTGTCCATGTTTGAAAACCTTAACCAGGGGGTTTTCATCCCTCCCTCCCCCCTCTTGTATGCTCTCCTTTCAGTCCGCTTGGTATGTGAAGACAAAAACACGTTTTGAAAAAAAAAACCCTACCTAATGGAAAAAAAAAATATTTTTTTTGTCATTTTAATGAAAATATCTGAGTTTTTTATGGTAAGCTCGTTTATCACGACGTGATTATATATCCCTCAGGTGCTTCATCAATGTAACAAAGTTGCATATACCTCGTCTTGAAAGTTGGAGGGAGATAGGAAATAGAACCCATTTTTTCTGTCCTGTTTTAGCAAAATGTTATGTTGCCTTCGGTAGTTTCATCGCTTAAGTTAAACGACGTCTCTTCGCAAGATTAAATTTAAAAAAAAACTTTTTTTTAACTGAAAGTAAGGAGTAACATTAAAACTTAAAACGAACAGAAATTATTCCATATGTGAAAGGGGCTGTCCCCTCCTCAACGCCTTGCTCTTTACGCTAAAGTTTTTATTGTTTTAAAAAATAGAGTTGTGAGAAAGAGTCAAACTTTAGCGTAAAGAGTAAGGCGTTGAGGAGGGGATAGCCCCTTTCATATACGGAATAATTTCTGTTCGTTTTAAGTTTTAATGTTGCTCCTTACTTTCAGTTAAAAGAAACTTGTTTTTTTAATTTAATTTTTGAACTTTTTAATTTAATTTTTGAACTTCATTTGGTTAAATGGCTTTCTCGAAAGTTGTTTAATTTTATTGACGAACGTTTTTATTAGTAATAAATTTGTTCCTTTTGAATTTTGTTCCAATTATCTAAAACTGACCTCTTAATCACAAAGGTCGTTAATTAGAATAAATAGCTCTTTTGAAAGTACTAAAAAATCTTTGGCTTAAAGAGCGAGGTATTGACTAGGGGGCGAACCCAATCATATACGTAATAATTTCTGTTCGTTTTAAGTTTTGATGTTGCTCCTTACTTTCAGTTGAAAAACTTGTTTTTTTTATTTAATTTCTGATCGTTTTTTTAAATAATTCTGGGAAATCCGGCGCCCCCTTCATAGCAATGTCTATTACCCCCTGAAAACTTCCTCCATGGAAAGATCCTCCCACATAACCCCCGATCCCCCCCGCTACCAGAAAAAAAAACCTGAAAACGTCTGTATACTTCCTGATAACCAATACTATATGTAAATATTGGGTTAGGTTCATAACTTTCAGCCCTCCCCCCGGAGACTTCGGGGGAGTAAGTCATCCTAAAAGACATATTTGTTATATTTTCGACCATGCTGAACAAAATGACTATCTCAAAATTTTGATCGAGTGACTTTGGGGAAAAAATGAGCGTGGGAGGGAGCCTAGTTGCCCTCCATTTTTTGTCACTTAAAAATAGCACTAGAACTTTTAATTTCCGTTCGAATGAGCCATCCCACGATATTCTAGGACCACTGGGTGGATACGATCACCCCTGGCAAAAAAAAACAAATAAACACGCATTTGTGATCTTTCTTCTGGCAAAAAATACAAAATTCCACATTTTTGCAGATAGGAGCTTGAAACCCCTACAGCAGTGTTCTCTGATCCAATGAATCTGACGATGTGATTTTCATCAAGGTTCTATAACTTTTAGGGGGTGTTTTCCCCTTTTTTCCAAAAATCAGGAAAATTTTCTCAGGCGCGTAACAGTGATGGATAAGACTAAACTTGATGAAACTTATATATCTGAAATCAGCATTAAAATATGATTCTTTTGATGTATCTATTGGTATCAAAATTTCGTTTTTTAAGAGTTTCGATTACTATTGAGCCGGGTCGCTCCTTACTTACAGTTCGTTACCACGAACTGTTTGATTTATTGTGTATATTGAAAAAAACTAAATGCCAACTAAAATTTATTTCAGAAAAACAAAATTTTTCTTAAAAACTGCTACACATGACAACACCAATTAGCTTTGCTGGTCAAGGTTTTGTGATTTAACATCACCGCATTATTAAGGTATTAAATAAAAAAAAAACAAGTTTTTTAAACTGAAAGTAAGGAGCGACATTAAAACTTAAAACGAACAGAAATTATTCTGTATATGAAAGAGACTGTCCCCTCCTCAACGCCTCGCTCTTTACGCTAAAGTTTTTTATTGTTTTAAAAAATAAAGTTGTGAGACAGAGTCAAACTTTAGCGTAAAGAGCGAGGCGTTGAGGAGGGGACAGTCTCTTTCATATACAGAATAATTTCTGTTCGTTTTAAGTCTAATGTCGCTCCTTACTTTCAGTTTAAAAAACTTGTTTTTTTTTTTTATTTAATTTTTGAACGTTTTTGAATAAATGCAGTTTTGATCTTGGCTCACCGTACATGAATAATTAAAACAAAATTTTCATATTAATTTACTTTTATTTAGTTAAATGGCTTTCTCGAAACTTGTTTAATTTTATTTACGAACGTTTTATTAGTAATAAATATACGTAACTTACGAATTAACTTACGTAACGAACTTCTATATTCATATATTTTTAAAACGTTTATTAGGGGGTTCGCCCCCTAGTCAATACCTTGCTCTTTAAGCGAAAGTTCAAATTTTGTTCCAATTCTTTAGAAATGACCGCTTAATCACAAAGGCCGTTAATTAGAATAAATAGCTCTTATGAAAGTACTAGAAAATCTTTGGCTTAAAGAGCGAGGCATTGACTACGGGGTGAACCCAATTATATATGTAATATTTTCTGTTCGTTTAAAGTTTCGATGTTGCTGCTGTTGCAGTTGAAATACTTGTTTTTTTATATTAAATTTATGATCTTTTTTTAAATAATGCTGGGAAGTCCTGCGTCCCCTTCATAGCAATGTCCCTTCCCCCATGAAAACTTCCTTCATGGAAAGATCCTCCCACATAACCCCTGAACAACCTCCCCCCTCCACTACCAGGAAAAATTTCCCCTGAAAACGTCTGTATACTTCCAAATAACCAATACTATATGTTAACATTGGGTAAAGTTCATAACTTTCAGCCCTCCCCACGGGAGCTTCGGGGGATTAAGTCATCCTAAAAGACATACTTATAATATTTTCGAACATGCTGAACAAAATGGCTATCTCAAAATTTTGATCAGGTGACTTTGGGAAAAAAATGAGCGTGGGAGGGGGCCTAGTTGCCCTCCATTTTTTTTGGTCACTTAAAAAGGGCACTAGAAATTTCAATTTCCATACCAATGACCCCTTCCACGATATTCTAGGACAACTGGTTCGATACGATCACCCCTGGGGAAAAAAAAACAAAAACAAATAAACACGCACCCGTGATCTTTCTTCTGGCAAAAAATGCAAAATTCGACATTTTTGTAGATGGGAGCTTGAAACCTCTACAGTAGGGTTCTCTGATACGTGGAATATGATGGTGTGATTTTCATTAAGGTTCTATGACTTTTAGGGGGTCTTTCCCCCTTTTTTCGAAAATCAGCCAAATTTTCTCAGGCGCCTTACTTTTGATGGGTAGGATTAAACTTGATGAAACTTATATATTTGAAATCAGCATTAAAATGTGATTCTTTTGATGTATTTATTTGTATCAAAATACCTTTTTCTAGAGTTTCGGTTACCATTGAGCCGGGTCGCTCCTTACTTACAGTTCGTTACCACGAACTGTTTGATTTTAGGCTCTTGACGCAATTCTAAAAATATTTTTTTACAAAAAATTATTTTTGTATTAAGTCCATGTAATAACTACTATTCCCGAATTGTGTTAACAGGGAAACTTTTTAACTACAATTTCATTGAAAATATTTTTCGAAAAATAGTATCGATCGTAGTTTGCTCTTTAATAGGTTGTAGCAACTGCTGCGACCATGAGAACTTTTGATTTTGCTGGTTGATTCTGCCTATCATTTGTTTTTCCGCAATTTCAATGCGTGATGATTTTGCTGTTAGCGTTCAAGCCAATAAGTTCAGATTTATGTCCCCTCGCAACCTAAGAGGCGATGATTTTTGTAGACCAACCATGATCAAGCAGGGATGCTGACTAGGGAGAGGGGTTGCCACTCTAGGTTTCAAAAAAACATTTTTTGTATTTATATTACAAAATTCCTTTTTCTTATGCTTCCAAAATTGCCCCCCCCCCTATGTTTTGAAAAAATACATTTTGAACCCGTCCCCACCTGCAATTTTGTGAATTAGTGCCCCTGCAATCGAGACCGGGGAAAATACAGGTTGTCTGGTAGCACGATCGACATACTGAATATGGATATAATTGGCGTCTTAAGGCAAAGGGATAATGTTGTATTGAAGAGTGTGTCGCATTGAGGATTAAGTCATCAACCAGCCAATGGGTTCAATAAGTTGTGCGTAGGCTACTAGTAGAGTAGCAAGTCCATTTCCTTAGACTAAATACTGTTGCCCATCAAATACTATCTTCTATTATATAATGCTGTACACTGTATGCCTAAAATGTGTTATTCTTCTGTAATAAAAGAAAAGATCCCAGCAAAGTTGTTCCATTCTGAGTAGTCGTCCATTGATAATTAGAGGAAAGAAATTACTTCCATACTTGGAGTGCAAGTTGATTTGCTTACAGGAATTTGGACGTCCCTTAGCCATCATTAGCCAAACACGCGAACAGTTGCGTGTGCGTCTGGGACAATCACGATACATAACATATGTTCATGTCTGAGGTAAACAATCCTCAGGCCTTTGTAATTAAGGAAACCATTGTGGAACAACTTGTGTTACTCATCTGTTATCCTAAGAAACTGTGATAATTAAAATGTTACAGGAAACTGGAAATCAAGGCAAAAATCTATCTGGTGGAAAGAGCAGGTTTTAAGCAATTACAGTTTGCAGTTAAAAGGCTGCATGGATAATAAATGTTACTTATTTCTTTTTGAGTCAGTGTAAAATACATCTTAGCTCATATAGTAGATTTCAAAAGGTCACCGATGGATTCAACACCGCGTCATATATGATGTTTCTCAAGTTCAAGGAACCTTTATTACAAACAAAACATATTACAACAAAACTACTAATAACTGCCCAAAAAGAGATACAAAAAATCACCTGCATCGGGTGGCTACTTACATTATTATAAACAAATATTTAATTTTAGTTTGGTTAATTATTTCGTCGCAATTACTTTTTCCGAAATAAGGATTGATCAAGCACATAATAACCTATTCCAAGGAAGGAAGAGGGACTGTAAACACAAAAAGGTGAGCTGTATAAAAATATAGGAAAATTACATGGGAAATGTACTTTTATTGCTTTCATTTTTTTTGGGGGGGGGGGGAATTTTTACATACCTGATCAGGACGCTCAACTCGGAATGTTTGGGGTAGTAAAATTACCGCGTCAAAGTTGAAAACTTTGGGAATGTCAGGCGACAGTGGTAGAAAAACACAAAAAGAATATTGAATACTACAGAAAGAAGATAAATTTATGCTAGACAATTTCTTTGAGAGATAGTTCACAGATAATTTTAGAATTGAGCTTGGTGGACAAAGTATGAACAAAGTAATTTGGCCCCACTTAGTAACTGTATCGGGAAAGAGAGATCTGGGTAACCAGGGCTTGTCCTCCGGACAAAAAAAAATACTTAGAACAACTCATCTGAATAGCCCAAAAGGTGAAAATAAAAAGAATTGATGCCAACGCTTTGGCTGGGATTGAATTATAGAAAATAACAACCACTTTATTAAAATACATTGCCACAATTTTCCCCGAGTTTCAATTATCAAAACAATATGAATGAGTCAGTGGAAAAGAAGTAACGGTCCTCAATAATCTTATGCGTCAACTGCTTGGAACAACAAATTTCCTTGATGTATGGGTCATTCCCAAGCCAGATCAGTTGAATTATCTTCTGGATTTCTCAAGACTTTAGGTTGAAGAACTGAATTAATTTTTGACTTTGTAAATTCACCACCAAAGTCCATTGTTTAAACCTCCATAATAGTAAAACAATTCTGACCGCTGAACAAAATATGGTACTTGAGTATTAAACGTACTCTTTTATGTAACGCAATGAAAGAAACCATTCACGAAAAACCCGCTAAAGACGGGCTAATTCAAGAGACCGCTATAGAGTCATGCAATGCAAAGCGTGGTTTTCATTGCGTTTATTATATTTAAACTGTTGTTTTTTGGGGTTTAGGGGGGAGGGAAAGGTATCTAGGTTAGGTTACGTATTTATATATGGTATGCTTTACCCCCCATCCCCCTAATGTTCAAATATATAGCCCAAATTTGTTTCTAAACTATTATATATTCATCACAAATGAAACTCAGAGAGGAAAGAAAATAATAAAATGAAAAATAAAATCAAAAAAATTAAATTTTATTTTATTGCATTAGCATTAACCAAACTTGACTTCTTTAGCAGTATATAAAAGATTATGTTTAATACTCAAGTACCAATAGTATTTTTAAAAGTCACATTGAGCAGTTCAAATGAAGCAACCTATACTCAAACAAACAAAACAAAAATCCAGAATTTTTTCAGTCATGATTGGCATACATTTTTTGTCTTGTGTTGGTTTTATTTACTGCGTATGTGAAATACCGAAACTCTGGGTCAATCACAAATAAATTGCATATCTAATAATCTATTGATACAGCACAGTCAAAACCATTTTGGTTGTCAATTGCCTTCACTGTTCATTTTATACCGTTAATAGATTTCATGGTAGAGTGGCAAATTAAATTTGGAACCGTTTTACTTGTTGGAACTCTAGTGAAGTCACTTAGTTTTTTGATTAAAAAAAAAAAGATTAGAAAGCCGACAAAACGTTGAAAACTTCTAGCGGCAATAGCCCATACAATTTCTGATATCAAATAGTTTAAAACACAGCGGCTTAAAAACAACTTTAAGTGCAAAGAAACTGATAGAGAGAAATATAAAAATTCAATCATCAGATTAAGTGGTCTGTCTCATGTCGCTTTATGAAAACGTAATCAAAACCACTTCAGAGCTCTCAGGAGGTGTTTTAAATGTTTATTTCCGTCATACCAAATCCCTTCTGATGTGATACATTGGGACCACTTGGATGAAAGACATTACAGATTAGCATTTAGGAATCCGTTGTAAGAAAAGAATGGAAAATTTCTTGCTTGAACAACGATTTTAATGTTTGGTGGTGTGTGTTCATACTATATGGTGTCTTCAAAAAGTAGCTATCATTTAGATCTCACGGGCTTTTAGCCGGATTGCAATATGCACATTATTAATGTAAAAATGATTTTTTATTTTTTTTATTATTGTTGGATTTTTACTTTGACGGTAGTTAAACTACTAAAACTTTTCACATTCGTCTGATTAAGTCAAGGTTAGTTTCAATGTTAGATTCCTTAATCAAAATTTGACTGTACATAAGATATGGCAATTCGTTCTGTCGAAGAAAAGAATGGCATGGTCTCAAGATGAAGCGTCGGAGCTTGAAGCCAGTAGTAAAAATTGAAATTTTACAAGTAGGCTATGATGGGTGAAAATTAATTATAAGATGTACCAAACTGTCGTATAAAAATATTAAAAATCATTAAAAACGCTTTTACCTCCAAATCCACTAAAAAGTAACGGGAAAATCTAAATTTGATCCTTCTGTAAAAAATTCCTACAACCCAAGAAGCCCTTGTTTTAAAGTCATTTAATAATTACAGGATGTGTAACGACTACCCCACAATTTTATTTTTAATTCCATAACTTTAATCTGACCGATTTGTAGCAAAAAAAGAGTGTTTTTTGTGCATTTGGGTAACAGGGTTTTTCGTTTCATTTTTAATTTTCTATTATGATAAATTCTAGCCTAAACTTCAAACACATTCCAATTTTACAAAACTGTTAGTTTCTGTTGTTTTTTTTTTTCGTAGAGAATTTCAGCTTTAAAAATCAATTATTCTGTGTATGTACCTAGGGATTAAATTCGACTAAGAAAACAACACACGTATTTTCAATAAGACCTTCTGCACTTGTTTCAACGTCTACAGTGATTAAACAACTGTCCTAAACGAAACACGTGGTAGTTGACTTTCCTTAAAGCTGGTGTTTAAGCATTGTTGAAGTCACTAATAACACACACAGGAACACATATATTATGTAGTATGAGCGTCGTAAAACAAAACAAACCATGTATGCCTTTTCTTTTTAGAACGGCTGCTGATAACCACTACAGTTTGTATCAAAACATTGTAAGACTATTTCCTACAATTGGTGTTTGATATTCATCAAAGTATTTGCTTAAGCGTTTTTGAAGTATGAGGCTACATCTGTAGCATTAGCTTCACTCTGCCCCAGACTCCGCTTTGATTCCTGCTGCTTTGTTTCTGGATGTTCGTAAAGTCTTTGATTCTTTAACCCACAGTGTTCTTCTATTTAAACTTTCTCATTTTGGCGTAAGAGGTAGTGCGTTTTATTGGTTCAAGTCTTTCATGTCTGGTAGAATAATTTCTGTTGATCCACTTTTTCGCTCACCATCAAGTGTTGACCGGGGGGTCCCTCAGGCGTCAGTTTTAGGGTCGGTAATGTTTCCAATTTATGTAAATGACCTAATGTTTGCAGTTAGAAATAAAAATTTTGCTGTCGAGGTATGCAAAAATTGCTGTCGTCTATGTCGTCCAACAGTCTCCTGTGCCCATAACTATAGTTTGCATACCTCGGATTCCCTTGTTACTTTTGCCAATGATACCACCCTTATTACTCCTGGGAGAACAGAGGGTTACGTTCGTACAAAGTTAGTGGACCTCTTCGAGAGAGTTTCAATTTGGTTTGGTGCTAACTCTCTTGCCTTAAATATTTCTAAAACTGTTTTTTTAGCTTTTTCTCGTATATCTCAGGCGTGTCCTCAATTATCTGAAATTTATATATCCAAAGGATTTATTAGCAGACCAAAGGATGGTCATATCCGTTTCCTAGGTATCCTGCTAGATGAAAATTTATCTTTTAAACACCATATTGATTTGATTAAAATGAAGGTATGCAGAAACCTCGGTATTCTAAGAAAACTAAAACATATTTTTCCAGGACCGATTCTAAAAATCCTATTTCATAGCTTAATTCATTCTTATGTTTCCTATTGTCCAGTCATATAGATGTCTACTTTCCCCTCTTTTCTCAAACCGCTTTCGAATACTTACGATAAATCTATAAACCTCATCCAGGATGTAAACCGTTCGGCAACTAAACCGTTACTTGATATTAAAAAACTTTGTATTCTTTCCTGTGCGTCTTTCGCTTTTCTTCAGCTCCGTGGGGATATTCCTAGGTCCCTTATATTTACGTCTTCTTTTGTATCTGATTCTGATCGGTCATAAAATTGATTATAGATGAAAGAAAACAAACTTGGAAAGAATTTCAAGAATATTTGCAGATAGTTGACTTCGGGAAAGAGCAAGCCATTCAAAAAAAAAACAGTAAAAAATGTGCAAAATTAATAGAAAGTAAGTAATTAAATAGATTTGGTGGTAGCTAAGTAGTTTTAGTACTACTTTGGTGCTAGTGACATTTCTTTTTTTTAACAAAAATTTACATCCAGTAGGGAAATATTTTGTTTTATGTCATAAATGTGCAAAATGTGTCCAAAATTTCCAGTTGGCAACCCTGATCTAATGCGAATAGAAAATTCAATCAGTTATGTAGTTTTGTTGCTGCACGTAACATGAAGAGCAGAGTTTACAGCCTCCAGAAAATATGATTTCATCTAGTTTCGAGATTAGAAACTGCAAACCTTCAGCTAGGGACTTCAGGTTATGAAAAATTGATTGACTATATTAAAATTTGTTTTTCCTATCGTTTTGAGCCTTGTTAGACCAACAATGATACTTTTTGGCATTATATGGCGAAAGACGATACTTAACTGTTATCTGATCTATTTCGTTACTTCTTGAAAGTACTAGATAGTACAATTTCCGTTCAAATAAGCCTTCTCCTAATTTTTGCGGGCACTGGCTCGTTAGCCACAGTCAAGGGAAAAAAGGAGTAATCAGTGCTACCCATGGAAAAAATGGGATTTTCTTAATTTGTCAAGTTGGGTTACTCGAATTTATAAAAACGACGTTTTCTGGAACGGTGATTCTAATGATGCAGTTTTCATTTTGATCCACCGCAGCACCGGTTTGAGGGGTTTCAAGGTCTTTTTCAAAATCATTCGTATCTTATTTTCACAGACAACTTTCACTGTTAAGCTAAACCTATATAAAATTTCTTATTCTTGAATTGATTGTAAATGAGAAATCTTTTTCATTAGACACATAATTCAGAAGGTGTTTTAAACTTTCCGTACCATGGGCCGTGTTTTGCTCTTTACTGAGTTGTAGCGATTGCTGCAAGAATAAAAATGAATATTATGAAATAGAACTAGCCACTGCTCAGCTAAGTGCAAACAAAACGTAACACTTTCTAATCTGACAGGATTCTCTTTGCTTGAGGAGAACTCTCAGTATCAGATGATGCAAAATACTTTTTTTGTTCAATGGCAATAGACAATCATTGATGCTTTGATAGATGCCTCGTTTTATGGGGGATTTTTTAGTTCGTAGCTTTATGGGAGATATGGGGATTCGATACTTTAAAATGATTTTGCTAGCCTCAGCGTCGGTTGACCACCTCGAAGACAAATGGTTTATTAGCGTATTCTCTCAAGGAAAACCCTTTCCTAAACTTTAATTTTCATTAAAGCTAAATATCTATATCTCCGGCACAAGATGGGTCAAATTAAATGGCAATTCTGGGATTTTCGGGAAGTGGGTATCAGCTTTTTGTTTTCTATCGTTTACTGGAATCTCTTATCCAAGCTCTACAATTATATGGAGAGACAACAAAATTAATTCTGAACAGTTTGGCCATACTTCCTAAAAACGTTTATAGTTGACAAGGTAGGGTGATCCTTTAAGGTATTAAATAAAAAAACAAGTTTTTTTAACTGAAAGTAAGGAGCGACATTAAAACTTAAAAGGAACAGAAATTATTCCGTATATGAAAGGGGCTGTCCCCTCCTCAACGCCTTGCTCTTTACGCTAAAGTTTGACTTTCTCACAACTCTATTTTTTTTAAACAATAAAAAACTTTAGCGTAAAGAGCAAGGCGCTGAGGAGGGGACAGCCCCTTTCATATACGGAATAATTTCTGTTCGTTTTAAGTTTCTGACTCTATTTTTAGGAGTTGATCTGACTCTATTTTTAGGAGTTCTGGGTTTTTAATTTCTGTTCGTTTTAAGTTTTAATGTCGCTCCTTACTTTCAGTTAAAAAAACTTGTTTTTTTTTATTTAATTTTTGAACGTTTTTGAATAAATGCAGGTTTTGATCTTGGCTCACAGTACATGAATAATTAAAACAAAATTTTCATATTAATTTACTTTCATTTGGTTAAATGGCTTTCTCGAAACTTGCTTCATTTTATTTACGAACGTTTTATTAGTAATAAATATGCGTAACTTACGAATTAACTTACGTAACGAACTTCTATATTCATATATTTTTAATACGTATATTAGGGGGTTCGCCCCCTAGTCAATACCTTGCTCTTTAAGCGAAAGTTCGAATTTTGATCCAATTCTTTAAAAATGACCGCTTAATCACAAAGGCCGTTAATTAGAATAAATAGCTCTTATGAAAGTACTAAAAAATCTCTGGCTTAAAGAGTGAGGTATTGACTAGGGGGTGAACCCAATCATATATGTAATATTTTCTGTTTGTTTAACGTTTTGATGTTGCTGCTGTTGCAGTTGAAAAACTTGTTTTTTTATATTTAATTTCTGATCTTTTTTTAAATAATGCTGGGAAGCCCGGCGTCCCCTTCATAGCAATGTCCCTTCCCCCATGAAAATTTCCTTCATGGAAAGATCCTCCTACATAAACCCCGACCCCAGGCACGTACGCAGGAATTTGTTTCGGGGGGGGCAATTTGTTTCGGGGGGGGGGGGCAAATCCTTCAAACCCATTATTCTGTGAGAAAAATCAGAAAATTATGGGAAAATGAAAAAATCGTGAGATTTCGGGGGGGGGTGGGTGGGCCCGGAGGCCCCCCTCCCTGCGTACGTCCCTGCCCGATCCTCCCCCTCACTACCAGGAAAAATATCCCCTAAAAATCTGTACTGTATACTTCCCAATAACCAATACTATATGTTAACATTGGGTAAAGTTCATAACTTTCAGCCCTCCTCCCAGGAACTTCGGGGGATTAAGTCATCCTAAAAGACTTACTTATAATATTTTCGAACATGCTGAACAAAATGGCTATCTACAAATTTTGATCAGGCGACTTTGGGAAAACAATGAGCACGGGAGGGGGCCTAGTTGCACTCCATTTTTTTTGGTCACTTAAAAAGGGCGCTAGAACTTTTAATTTCAATTCCAATGAGCCCTCCCACGATATTCTAGGACCACTGGGTCGATACGATCACCCCTGGGGAAAAAAAATAAAAATAAACACGCACCCGTGATCTTTCTTCTGGCAAAAAAAATGCAAAATTCCACATTTTTGTAGATAGGAGCTTGAAACCTCTACAGTAGGGTTCTCTGATACGCGGAATATGATGGTGTGATTTCATTAAGGTTCTATAACTTTTAGGGGAGTCTTTCCCCCTTTTTTTGAAAATCAGCCAAATTTCCTCAGGCGCGTAACTTTTGATGGGTAGGATTAAACTTGATGAAACTTATATATTTGAAATCAGCATTAACATCCAATTCTTTTGATGTATCTATTTGTATCAAAATAACCATTTTCTAGAGTTTCGGTTACCATTGAGCCGGGTCCCAATAACCAATACTAGATGTTAACATTGGGTAAAGTTCATAACTTTCAGCCCTCCTCCTGGGGGCTTCGAGGGATTAAGTCATCCTAAAAGACATATTTATAATATTTTCGACGATGCTGAACAAAATGGCTATCTCAAAATTTTGATCGGGTGACTTTGGGAAAAAAATGAGCGTGGGAGGGGGCCTAGTTGCCCTCCATTTTTTTTGGTCATTTAAAAAGGGCACTAGAACTTTTAATTTCCGTTCCAAAGAGCCCTCACACGATATTCTAGGACCACTGGGTCGATACGATCACCCCTGGGAAAAAGAAAAAAAAAACAAAAAAAAAATAAACACGCATCCGTGATCTTTCTTCTGGCAAAAAATGGAAAATTCCACGTTTTTGTAGATAGGAGCTTGAAAACTCTACAGTAGGGTTCTCTGATACACTGAATATGATGGTGTGATTTTCATTAAGGTTCTATAATTTTTAGGGGGTCTTTCCTCCTTTTTTCGAAAATCAGCCAAATTTTCTCAGGCGCGTAACTTTTGATAGGTAACATTAAACTTGATGAAACTTATATATTTGAAATCAGAATTAAAATCTGATTCTTTTGATGTATCTATTGGTATCAAAATTCCGTTTTTTAGATTTTCGGTTACCATTGAGCCGGGTCGCTCCTTACCTACATTTCGTTACCACGAACTGTTTGACTCCATATCCTTAAGAAATGGAAAATAAATATAAATCAGCGTATGCTGAACAACGAAACACTATCGTTTGCTATTTGTCTTTTAAGCTAAATCAAATGATTCATATACATTTTAAATTCATATACAATTAGGTGATTATTTTTTACTCCAAGAAGTTCAAACTGTTGCAAGTTACTTTTTGTCTTCACGTAAGACTGATTTACTTCTTTGTTTATCTTCGTGTGTCATAATCCTTCTAGGGGACATTTCCTGATCAACTTTGGTTTACTCCCTTCGTATAGAAAAACAAGAACGTTTATTTCCGTCTTGATCTCGTCGCTTTAAGTTGCCCCGTTAGGTCACAGCGATATCCTCTCCTTCTTTTTCTTGTCATTATGACAGCTGTGTAGCTCTGTACAGGAAATCGAAGTCGCTAAGCACCGAGAGTGAAAATGTCGTAAACCGTAAAAAAATTTAATTGACAGTTAACATATTTGAACCCTCTGCATATAAAAGTTTAGTATATATATATATATATATATATATATATATATATATATATATATATATATATATATATATATATATATATATATATATATATATATATTTGCATTTTTGTTGCCACATAATAGATCACGGATGCGTTGCTTTTTCTTTTTTCTTTTTTGTTGTTGTCGTTGTTGTTTTCTTTTCCCAAGGGATGATCACATCAATTCAATGGTCCACGAAGACCGACAGAGAGAGAGAGAGAGAGCCCCTTATAACGGAAATCAAAAGTTAAAGCGTCCTTTTAAACTGACCAAAAAGATTGGAGGGCAACTAGCCCCCCTCCCACACCTTTTCTGATCAAATACATCTGATAAAAATTTTTAGATAGCCAATGATTCAAGCGTAATTGAAAGATCCGATAACTAAGCCTTTAGGGATGACACAAACCCCCATAATCCCTGGCGAAGACTTTAGGGATGACACAAACCTCCATAGTCTCTGGGGAAAGGGTCGTATGTTACGCAATTTACCCATTGCTCACACATAGTATTTGTTTTGGGAAATATGCATAAGTTTCTTGGGAGGGGGAAGAGAATTGTTTAGGGGGTTTCACCAGAAAGAATGTTCTGTGGGGAGGGATGTTTCTGGAGGGAAATTCTTCAGGAGAAATTTTTCACTGGGAAAAGGGAAAGGTATTTTCTGGCATGATTTGAAAACGTCAGAAATTAAATATAAAAAAAAATAAATTTTTTCTCAACTGAAAGTAAGGATTAACCTTAAAGCTTAAAACGAACAGATCATGTATGAGGGAGGCTGACCCTTCTTCAACCCTTGCTTTTAACGATAAAGTTTGACTTTTAGTCAAAACTCTTGAAGAAAACTACTCAAGCAAAAGGGCCGTTGAATTTGAATAAAAAGTATTTTTAAAGAATTTTAAGACTTTAGCGTAAAGAGTATAGGTTGAGGAAGGGGGCCCTTTTCATATACGGAATAATTTCTGTTCGATTTATTTTTAATATTGCTCTTTGATTCCAGTTGGAAAAAACTAATTCTTTAATCCGAACTTGAAACAAACGAAGATTGTCATAAATAGGAGTAGGCCTACCACCCCAAACCTTTTAAGGCTAGAGCGTCATTTGCACTTAACTGAAAACAATATATATTCAAGACATTTTGTCTTGTATAATTATAACATTTATAAACAAACTTGCTGAGATGTTCAGGAATTAATATCATTATCTATTTAACAATAAGTCCACTTTTTTTTTTGTTCTTTCCAGTAATCTTGATTTATGCAGTTTTTTTCTGTTTTTCTTTCTTTTTTTTTGCCAATGTTCAAACGAATTAAAACCACACTTTTCAAAATACCAACCGTTTTCACCATATGACATTTCTATTTTTTTTTTCTATGTTTTTTTTTGTTATATTGACGTTACGACAAATAAAAAATAAACTGCGCGAGGCAAATACTCTTTATAAAGAGTATTTTTTTTAAATTAAATGTCTATACTTTTACTCGTCTTAGATTTTAAAATGGTTTTATACTTTTCTTTGATTTTTTTTTTAAATTAATCTACCGAAAGGGTTGCCCGATCTCCAGAGATGGGCCCATAGTTTTGTCTTTTTCTAGTCACCAACTAATTTGAAATCTTTGGAAAAAGGGGGGATTATCAACCATGTCCATATCCAGAGGGGCTACCGAGTTTGACTCTCCCTAAAAAAGAATGTTCAACTCGTACAAAGGTATCAAAAATACATGTAATACATGTCCATGGAAATTTTTTTTGTTACCCCCCCCCCCCTCGCATAACAAAAATGCACGATACAACCCTTTCATCAACATTTTGCTTTATTGTTCAATTATTAGACAAGTTTGGTGGAGTCAGAACCTGGTCAACAGCTATAGGTATCTTAGCTGGTGCCCATAGTCAAGTAAAGGTATGAAGAAAAGTGGGTCGACCCGGACAAAATTGCAACAAAAGGTTTTTTTTACACGAAAATGTTCAGAAAAAATCGCTGAACAACATATCCAAAGTCCGCTAAAATCGCCCCCCTGGAAAACCTTCTGGGGCTGCTTAAAGGAGGTGGAAGGGGGCGAAAAATTGGGTATTTACATTTTTGACATTTAGGAAGCTTTTTTTAGGCTAAAATGTTCAAAAAAAAATCGCTGAACAACATATCCAAAATCCGCTAAAATCGCCCGCTGGGAAAACCCTCTGGGTCTTAGTCTCTTAGTCTCTCTTAAAGACTAGAATATTCAAGTTTCTATGCGTCTATGCTTAGTCTCTCTTTTTCTAAAGTCTAGTTTTCACAAGTTTGATTCTCATCAGATAACCAGGCTCCCGACGACTAGCGAAGCAAAAAAGAGTAGGTACTTCTCTGCTCCTTTAAGTTCTATATTTTCCTCTATTGTTTTTTGCAGGCTGTTCGAAGTATTTCAGGCGTCCATTGATCTGATCTTTCTGTAAAACTTCGGAAGAAAAGCTACTTCCTTTATTTTGGCAATGGAGTTGTTAAAATCTTATTTTTTGTAGTTTAATATAAGTTAGAGAAGTGTTACAATAAAAGTGACATCATTTTTGGTTTCAGCGAGTTGATTTATACCAGAATCGAGTCTCCGAACGTACCGAAATAACAAAATTAAAAAACCGATTTTTTCGCCCCCTTCCACCCCCTTTAAGCAGCCCCAGAGAGTTTTCCCGGTAGTCGATTTTAGCGGATTTTGGATATGTTGTTCAGTGATTTTTTTCTGAACATTTTAGTGTAAAAAAGCTTCCTAAATGTCAAAAATGTAAATACCTAATTTTTCGCCCCCTTCCACCCCCTTTAAGCAGCCGCAGAAGGTTTTCCCGGAAGGTGATTTTAGCGGATTTTGGATATGTTGTTCAGCAATTTTTTCTGAACATTTTGGTGTAAAAAAAAACCTTTTGTTGCAGTTTTGTCACGGTCAAACCGTACTTTTACTGGCCTACCATGCTTCACTGGACCTCTGTGAATGACAATCAACACGTTGCCCCCACATCTGTTACCCTTGGGTCACAGTTGCTGCAACGGTTCAAGCTGCCTTGGTGTTCCAATTCCAGTTGCTGTCTAGGACAACTGTTTTAAAATCAACATTGTGGAATTAAGCAACCTTAACCAAATTGTGTAAATCAAGAAGCTAGTGAATTAAATAATTTGTATTTGTTATTACTCCTGGCGAGAAGAAAAAAAGTTATCTTATTTAGGCTTTCTATCATAAAAAGTTTTCGATTAGAAAGGATTCAAATTTGACGCTTTGGTCTTCCCAATATGTGGTCGGTCACCGGTGACTAAAACGATAATTAGTCTCACATTTCTGAAGAGGCACGCGATACAATCGACACACATGGTAGCCATTACTTTAAGTGTTGGCGGGTTCCTTCTTAAATCAGGGTCTGGTGATAAGATTAAAGCTATGTTTGAGTGGCAGTACAAGGATAAAAGCTCGGATTTCTTTTCACTTGGGTAAATAAAACTTGCTTATCATTGATCTTGGGTGAAACATTTCCGGAAGCAAAATATACATTCGATGTCTACCGCAGGCGGCATTGAGCTAGAGATGCCGTTTATAAGAGGGGCAGAATTCTTGGATTTAAGAGGGACAGAATCGTTGGTCCGGATTTTTTATTAAATAGTAGGAAGCTCTTGGAATTAAAATACTTTAAGAACAGATGAATTTCTAGTTTTTAAAAACACATTCATTAATGCCTTCAGACAGGTGGTATGACTAATACATTATTTCAAAGGGTAAAGGACAGTCATTTCGACACAAGGTGATTTCGTGTCATGAGAAGCCAGAAAAAAAGAGGGTAACGACCTTCAGTGAATTTTGCTTGGGGGAGTGAAATGAAATTTGAGTGCCAAAAACAATTCAATAAAATTTTTATTTAATGTTGAATTGCTTTATGAAGTGGGAAAATGACGTTGTATGGGAAAGGATCTAAATTAAAACATATATTTGGTTAAAATTATTGTTTAGCTAGATTTTTTTTTTTTTTTACACTGAAACTTCAAATGTTACTTTCGTAATATTCGACCAATGTGGGAGCCATGGGTCTCCATTTGTCTGCATAGGAGACACATCACCATCAGAGGCAAAGCTATAGCGTTGCCTATAGTAAAGGCCATACAGCTCCAATGTTTTATTATTTATTTTTTTATTATTATTTTTTTCCCAGAGGCACTTCATATGGAAGGGGTCGTCGTAAAAACTTCAAAAGGTACTCATTCGATTGGAGATCGAGAGTTCTAGTGCCCTTTTTAAGGTGCAAAAGAGATTGGAAGGCAACAAACACCCCTTCCACGCAAGCCATTTCCCCAAACACATCCAATCCAAATTTTGAGATAGCCATTTTGTTTTACGTAGTTAATTTCCTGATAGAAATTATGTTTTTCAGGAGGACACTCCCCCACAGCCTCCAGGCAAGGGTTGTAAGTTATACCCTGGGGGCATATAAGCTTTTCATATAGAGCTTTGTCTTAGAAACTTCAAAAAGGGTTCATTCGATTAGAAATTCAAAGGGCTAGTGCCCTTTTTAATAGTCGAAAGTGATATGAGCAAACACTGCGTTTCTGAGCTTTGTGGCTTTCCCGGATGGAGATGTACCTTTAAAGGTAGAAGTACACAGATGGCTGAAACATTATGGAGTCAAAAAGAGAACCTAGTAGGTATAGACAGATCAGGGCTGCGATATAGGAAAACTATGCATGGGAAGTTAATGCGGATATGGCATGATGGCCAAATCAAAACTTGCATTATATGTGATGAAACAGGACATTTAGCAGCTCAGTGTCCTTTTTCCTCACAGAGGTCGCAAAGAACAATAACATCCGAACCAAGCGGCCCTAATGCCGTTAGTAGCCAAAGGAACGTTCGGCTGGAAAAACAACCTGCAAACCAAACCAACCTGAGACCCAAAGAAAAAGAAACTAGACAGGAAAACACAAATGCGCGTAAGAATCAGGAGGAAAAAATATATCACGAAATGAGAAAAAGGAAACAGGAACTCGCAAGATCGGAAAAGCGGAAAACGATCCGTGAATACAAGGATGAGCTAGAAAGAAAAAAGAAACTGGAGAAAAAAGGACAAGATACTGATGGCGAAGATGAAGAGTTCCAAGAGGCTCACAGCAGGAGTAGCTCACTTCCGGGAGTGCTCACTAGCGGTATGAAAAGGAACAAAAGATCGCAAAGAACAGAATCACAGACAGGGCAAGCTGAACTTTCGAGCCGAGTCGAAAGCATTGAAGGTATGATCGATAGCGTGGAAGAAATCGTACAGAGCAGCAACAGCCCTTCGGCAAGCCAAGCTTTGGAACTAATCGATTACGCTGGGACGTCTTTCTCGTCAGAAGAAGGATTAGAAACCGAGAAAGCAAGAACTAGAGAAAATGCAGAAGACATGGTGATAAATCAGCAAGAGCTTCCAAAAAATTCGAAACTTTAAACGGAAATGGAATAAAGCAAAAAAGTAGACAAGTAATGCTAAAAGGGTATCTACTAAAAGAAAGAATAGACTTAGCATTTATACAAGAGAACGACACAAGTGAATTAAAAGGTTTAGAACCTGAATATAAGTATTTTACAGATTGCAATGCGGGTGGAGGAAGCGTGGCGATAATATATAAAGAAAAGCTCCATGTAAAAGTCGTTCGAACCTATACAGACGGGAGAAATATCAGGTGTGAGATAGGTGGGTGCAAATTTGTCAACATATATACTCCATCTGGGTCGCAAAACAAAAAAAGCACGAGAAGTATTCTCGAAGAAAAAATAGCCCCATATATTCCGAAAGATATTGAAAACACAGTTTTCCTTGGAGATTTTAACTGCATAACAAAAAAGCAAGATGCTATAGCACAAAGTGAGTAGTATCGATCTAATAGATATCAACAGAGGTTGTATAATGCGACCAATCCCTCTATATTATGGACGTATAAAGCGAGCAAATATTTTATATTACGGTCCTATAACGCGACCAAGCAATCAGACAGGTTTTTTAGGGTCATTACCTTAAACTAAAGAGATTTCCTTGGTATAATATGGTCAAAAGTGTAATAGATTTGACGCCTACAAGCCTGGGGCATGAATATGTGTGCAGTTTGAACGGTACATGGCTTACCAGGAGCAGTCATATATTACTACGAACGATACATGGGTTACCAGACAGGTTTCTGAGGCAACACCCATTTTTCAGGCCCAAACAGTGATGCATAAGGAATTACACTAGAATATTTGTCTAGTTTCACGGGTTCATGCCCTACCATGGGTAGGTATATATTTCACAACTATAGACCTTGTCAGACACGTTTTTCTAGTTTCAATAGCCAAAACTTGATATCGTCAAATTGCGTGTTCAAAGGTTTATTGAGCCCTCTGTAAAAAAATATTGGTTTTAGTTGTAGGGTTAGATAATCATGTGCTTTCGTGTAATCGATAATCATGTGCTTTCGATAATCATGTGCTTTTGAATAATGTTTTTACTAAAGATACAGCCAAGCCGTGCATGTTTCTGAGTCAAAAATTGTCAAAACACTAATAACCTCTAGGCTGAAGGTACCTTGCATCTTGTCTAGAATTGATGGCATATGGGGTTAAATCATTTGCCAAAAAATAACTCTATTTGCGAAAAAGGTATAGCATTTGCGAATTGGAGTGTATGAATGATCTTAATTGATGATTGAATAATAGGGGCGAGAATGATCTTAATTGGTGATTATTTGAAAAAAAAACTACGTTTTCTAAAGAGTTAAAGAGGCTGAGTCACAAGTTCGAACCTTAAAACGTACAGGTATTAGGAGCTACAGTTGGGGGGCTGCCACCCCCCAAACCCCCCGCTTTTGAAGCCTCTTTGCTTTAAATTTTTATTTTAGGGGTCTGCCGCCCCCCTCAACTCCCGCTTTTTCCTTTGCAAAGAAATGCTTTGCAACACGAACGAACTCTGCTTGAATTTTTTACCGTAAGAACATCCTAGTGCATCTCTTTGATTAGAAACAGCACTGAGCCTGTTTGCTGGATTTTTTACAGGAGATTTTTCCCTAACCGATAACAAGCTATATTCTGAAGAACTTGGTACGACCAACTGATTGCAGGCTACTGGACTTAAAATACCTTAAGAAAAGAGGCTGCAAAAGCGGGGGGTTTGGGGGCGGCAGCCCCCCAACTGTACCTCCTAATCCCTGTACGTTTTAAGGTTTGAACTTGTGACTCAGCCTCTTTAACTCTTTAGAAAACGTAGTTTTTTCCAAATAATTTCTGCACGTTTTTGTACAGTTTATTACTTATTATTGCTTGACTAACTGTTAGCTGATCGTGTCGGGAGTTAAAGTTGGGGGGCTGCACCCCCCACACCCCCGCTTTTGAAGATTCTTGTGTTAAGGCTTTTAATTCCTGAATACTCAAATCAAATGCACAGTAAGCTATTGTAGTGATCGGATTGAGTGATCGGACCGAAATTTGAAGGATAAGCTCCCAGGCCCTAGGAAAGCTTATCCTCTAAATTTCAGCCCGATTGGACAACCTTAAAGGGGGGCTGTGGTCGGAGGTCGAAACTTTCGGCCCACTTTCCCCCATGAAGATAAAGTCGGAGGGGACGAAATTTTGCATGTTTCTTAGTTTGAGCTTAGGCAACAAAATGCTATTACTTCCGTCTCTCTGCAACTGCTAGGACCGGAAATCGCTTAACATTGTGGTGGGTCGCCTCTTTAAACAGGCACAAGTGTGCCTCCTTGATAGGATTCTATGAAGGTGGTAAAAAATGGTTAAACTGATTATCAGTTAAGGTAAGCCCGAAGGGGTTGTTAACTCATAGGAAATTTATTATAAATTTGGAATAGCATCAATCTATGGAAATGGTTAACGATGATAAAATGACCTTGTGACTTGACCTAGCTTTACTTCTCCGATGTGTTCTGTATAATACACAAGTGCCATGTGAGCAGTGTTGTCATTATAAAATATGCTATAACATTATAGTATACTAAAAAGTTAATACTAATAGAGATTCAGATGGCAAAAAAAAAATTTTAATAAAGAAATTCAGAACAATCCTTAGAAATCCTTGCAAATCAAGTAGTGAGACGATTATAAGTATGAACCGTCAAGGATTGTAAGTACCAATGACCCTAACCACCAAGGACCTCAACCTCCAAAGGTCCTCTATCCCCAACCTCCAAGAGACCCCTCCCCCTGACTTTTTTCACCCCTCCCTCCTCCCCCCATTTATTTCCTTTTTTTGAAGTTTTTTATTATTATTTTTTGAACATGCTATTTTTTTCAACGTTTTTTTTACATGGCTTAGAGTGACATAAAACATACTTAAAACATAAAAACCACATTTAATATTTTCGAAACTCAAAATGAGAATGGTATAGATATTTTAGTCGTGACTATTACTATTAGAAAAATAATGTTTGTAGTAGCACTTTTTTTGGACTGAATTTGTTTATGCACTGAAATTATTCAACGATTTTTTCATGTATCTTAAAATGACATGAAATATGCTTGCGGCTCTACCAATCGTACTCTAAAAAGTGAATCGTACCCTAAAAAGTGAATATCTCTAAAAAGTGAAGATGAAGCATTTTAAGAAAGTGTGTTCACATGATAGCGTTATTGTAGCATTGAATGCTAACAAGGATTCATAATTCAACTCTTATGATGGTGGATATGCGAGATTGAGATCTCCGGAGATGAATGCCCTCAAAGAGAATGCCAACATAAAAATAATAGTTGATGAAGACGGCCATCTTCTTGCTAGTGCTTGTGGTAACATTTTACCCAGTGTTAAAGCATATCGTCAGCTTTCGGGTATTGGCATTCAAATGAAAGCAAAGAGGAAAAGAGAGGCCTACTCTTCTACTAATATCATAAACCATATCTTGTCTAAGTGCCGAAAATGTTAACTGTGTAAAAATAATTTTGTAATAGACATTGAAATTGCCGGAAAAATAAAAAGGCATAGATAGAAAATATCACTAAGGAATATAAAGATGAATCTATGAAAAACAAAGTACCAGCAAACGTTACTACCATTGATCAAACATTCAATAAAGCAAATAATACCAAAGACTTTATTACCAAAGAATTTAGTAAAGGGGGACGAAGTTTTCGGCCCACTTTCCTCCATGAAGATAAAGTCGGAGGGGGACAAAATTTTGCATGTTTCTTAGTTTGAGCTTAGGCTACAAAATGCGATCACTTCCGTCTCTCTGCAACCACTAGGACCGGAAATCGCTTAAGATTGAGGTGGGTCGCCTCTTTAAAGAGGTACAAGTGTGCCTCCTTGATAGGATTGTATGAAGGTGGTAAAAATGGTTAAACTGATTATCAGTTAAGGTAAGCCCGAAAGGGTTGTTAACTCATAGGCAATTTATTATAAATTTGGAATAGCATCAATCTATGGAAATGGTTAACGATGATAAAATGACCTTTGTGACTTGACCTAGCTTTACTTCTCTGATGTGTTCTGTATAATACACAAGTACCATTTGAGCAGTGTTGTCATTATAAAATATGCTATAACATTCTAGTATACTAAAAAGTCGATACTAATAGAGATGTAGATGGCAAAAAAAGAATTTTAATAAAGAAATTCAGAACAATCCTTGGAAATCCTTGCAAATCAAATAGTGAGACGATTATGAGTATTAAACGTCAAGGATTGTAAGCACCATTGAACCTAACCACCAAGGACCTCAACCTCCAAAGGTCCTCTATCCCCAACCTCCAAGGGACCCCTCCCCCTGACTTTTTTGACCCCTCCTTCCTCCCTCCATTTGTTTCCTTTTTTGAAGTTTTTTTATTATTATTTTTTTAACATGCTATTTTTTTCAAATTTTTTTTTACATTGTTCACGTGATAGCGTTATTTTAGAATTGAATGTTGACAAGGAGAAGTATTTAAACTATGAAATAAGTACAAGTGGTATCACTATCGGAAACGTATGCGTGCATTGTCATGATAGTAAGGAATTAAATTTCTTTGGAGTACCAAAAAAATTCAACTCTTATGATGGTGGATATGCAAGATTGAGATCTCCGGAGATGAATGCCCTCAAAGAGAATGCCAGCATAAAAATAATAATTTATGAAGAGGAGTATCTTCTTGCTAGTGCTTGTGGTAACATTTTACCCAGTGTTAAACCATATCGTCAGCTCTCGGGTATTAGCATTCAAAGGAAGGCAAAGAGGAAAAGAAAGGCCTACTCTTCTACTTTGTGTGTCCTCCCTAAGCGCTAACGAGAAATTTACTATTGAATTAACCTCCTTCCTATGAACCGTCCCTACAATTGTTATTTCTATGATGATTCTAACTAAAACTAGAACGACGATAAATACCCCATTAGTCTATCAATGTGCTACCGACTATATAGTGATCAACTTCAATATTAGACATCTTTCCCTCCTCACTTACTCATTTGTAGTGGTCTATTTGTTTTTAGCTCTTTTGCTAGTTATTGACTTTTTGAATAGAAATAAGAAGCCCCTCTGATCGATGATCTAAACCGCATCGTCTATTAAGTATTACAATGTTATCTTTACGTAAGACACAACCGACCCTAAAAATTGTCAATTCCGCTCTAGTTGACCTCCCTGTCCCAGCCAATATTTCTATTTGATGAAACTTTGGATTCCTGCTGGGACTCTGTCTAATTGTTCAAATTATCACCGGTCTTTTTTTGGCAATGCATTACACCACGAGAGTCGACTTAACATTCTCTAGAGTCGCCCATATTTGTCGAGATGTCAACTACGGCTGACTTCTCTGGACCGTTCACGCCAACGGGGCATCCTTTTTCTTTATTTGTATCTACTTTCATATTGGCCGAGGGATGTATTATGGATCGTTCCACTACTTTGAAACATGGATGACAGGAATTGTCCTTTTATTTCTAGTCATAGCTGCAGCCTTTCTAGGTTATGTCCTCCCATGGGGCCAAATATCCTTTTTAGGGGCCACTGTGATTACCAATCTAGTATCAGCAGTACCCTAAATTGGCAATGATGAAGTTCAATGGCTCTGAGGGGGGTTTGCAAAAGACAATCCCAATCTTACGCGACTTTTCACTTTTCATTTCTTGATTCCTTTTTTAGTTGCAGGCTTGACCATGGTTTACCTTTTATTCCTTCATCAAAGAGGCTCTAATAATTCTCTATGAATTTAACAAGGCTTTTGAGGTTGATACAAACCAACAGAGCCTGAAAACGAGGGCTGTAAGCTATGCCCTGGGGCATATAACGTTCTTATTAAAGGGATGGTTGCATAACCTTTAGCAGTGGCTCATTTGGTAGAAATTGGAGGTTCTAGTTCCCTTTTAAGAATCAATTGCGACGGAGGTCATGTAGCACCGCCCCACCCCCCACTCAGCTACCCTTCTTTTCATCAAATGTATCTGACTGACATTTTGCGATGGCAATTTTGTGTAAAATAGTCAAAAGAACACACAAAAAGGCTTCCAGGGTTGGCAAAACCCCAGAGCTCCTGGGTAAGGGCTTTAAATTATGCCCTGGCGGCAGATAAGGTTTTTATGGATTGGGTGGTAGTAATAAATTCAGATAGGTCTCATTTGATTTTAAATTGGAAATTAAAAGTAGGGAGGGGGTCCGACTCTGGGGGGACAAGATCACAGCCAATCAGGGAGCTAGATTAGTACCAGGACAAGGTGATATCACTTGGCCTCCAAGGAATTTATCATGAATTTATGTAACAGGATGTTGTCGAAATCAATATACGTATTATCTGTTATGACACAACTCCCCTCCAGAATTGATTGCATTATTAGCGGTATCTAATAATGATAAAAATTTATATTATTTTCATAGGGGTGAAACAAAGCTCGATAACATTCATATTTTTAATTGGATTGTATGAAGGGGATAAAAGAGTTAAAAGTGTGTACCAGTTAAGGTAAGTCTGAGAGGATGATAAATCTTAGGCAACTTGCCATAAATGTTAGAATGGTGAAATAACATCACGAGGGGTTTGAATACAGAACAAACAACTAGACGAACAAGATCACACGACCTAGATATCAGCGCACAGTTGCCAAAACAAAGGAACCGTCAGAGATTAATCGACATTTTAGGGGATTATTGGAGCGAAACACATTAATCGACATTTAATGGGATTATTTGGGAGAAACAGTTTGAGACATTTTAGAGGATGATTTGGGTGAAACAGAGTGAGACCTTGTGACTTGACCTAGCTTTACTTCTTGACTGTGTTCTGTATAATACACAAGTACCATTGAGCAGTGTTGTCAATATAAAATATGCTTTAGCACTCTAGTATACTAAAAAGTTGATTCTAATAAATGTAGATGCCAAGAAAAGAATTGTAATAAAGAAATTCAGAAAAATCCTTAGAAATCCTTAGAAATCAACTAGTGAGACGGTTATGGGTATTAACCATCAAGGACTGTAAGCACCAATGACCCAAACCATCAAGGACCTCTACCCCCAAGGGACCCCTCTTTCCAACCACCAAGGGGTCCCCTCCCTCCAACTTTCTAAGGACACCCACCCAATTTTCAATATAGAGGTTCCATTAAGAGTTATAAAAGTGTAAGAAAAAAGTTATGAGTAAGTCATATCAGACCCCATCTTTCGGGACTTAGACAAGCGAACGCTTTGAACATTCAATTCTGACACTTTTTCCTTGACATTATCAAAATATATCATTTAGAATGATATCCTTTAAAAGTCCCTCATGGCCTAAAATGTTTTCTCATTATGCCTTTTCTATTTACTAACCTTAGGCACTTCCACTTCAACTGTTCATGCAAACATCCAGCAATAAAATCAATATTACCACCAATTACCACCAATTTAAAAATTAAAACACATCGAAACACCTATTTTAAAGCATATTTTCTGACCGACTAATTTAAAGTGGCTAGTTACAGTTATAAAGTCGTTTTCGAAACGTTGAATTGTTCTTTGTTCCTAAGCAATGAGCAAACTTCAGACACAGAAAGTAAATTTCAGATGAATCTACAGAGTTTAAACTTCGTTCATTTTAAGCCTTTTCTCATATTTTTTATCATTTTTTTGGGTCGAGCTCAGAAGGACATTTGAGGTGAAGTTTTATTTTTAAGATGAGTCGGAAAAAGAATAAATAGATTTATTAATTGAAATGAAGACAGATAGTTTGTTACCGTGCCAAAGAAGAAAGCTTATCGGGAGGGGAAGTCAGCCTAGGGATATTAAAAAATGGGGTGTCACCTACAGGTTCAATATACGTTTCATCTTTTGAATCATTTTCATAAAATAATTCTTCATGTTCTCTCTCTCGATACGAATAATTGTTCAAGCGTAAATTTTCCGTAAACAAACTTCTAATGTTATATTTGATAGAGCGGCTTGTTTTTATCCGGCATAGTTGAAAGGCCTATACCTCAGGCAAACTAAGAGACTTCTTTTTGGCTTTGTTTGCCAATTTACTTCTTTTTTAAGATTTTCTTTAGTTTCAAAATGTTTTCGATTTCTTATTGAAAAAGATGATTGCATTTTTGGTCGGCATCTACGCTATTATAGAAAATAATTTCAAAGTACCAAGAAACATGATAGTGTACATGACTGTCATGTACATCAGCTATTTCATCTGTCCAAAATCATTTTGGAAACGTACCATCTCTTGATTCAAATTTTTAACTTCCAAATAAAAAGTAAAAGCTTCTTAAATTGTTAGGCATCATACATTCGTAGTTGTCTTTTTCTTTTTTTCACTCACATTTTTTTTCAAATCTGTCTTCGGCATAATTTAAAGACCCATACCTCAGGCAAACTAAGAGACTTCTTCTTTACTTTGTTTTCCAATTTACCTGTTTTTTAAGGTTTTCTTTAGTTTCAAAATGTTTTCGATTTCTTATTGAAAAAGATGGTTGCATTTTTGGTCGGCACCTACGCTATTATAGAAAATAATTTCAAAGTACCAAGAAACATGATTCTGTACATGACTTTCAAGTTCACAAAGACAGCACAGTGAAATATTCAAAAATTCAAAAATAGTGAAATTACTTTATTCATAGTTTGAAGCGCCCTACCAAATGCTGCTTATCATTTTTTTTCGGGGGGAGGGGGATGAATAAGCTATTTCATCTGTCCAAAATAATTTTGGACACCGACCATCTCTTGATTCAAATGTTGAACTTCCAAAGAAAAGCAACAGGTTCTTAAATTGTTAGGCATCATAAAATCGTAGTTTTTTTCTTTTTATTCACTCACAGTTTTTTTTTCATATGTGTGTCCGGCATAGTTGAAAGGCCCATACCTCAGGCAAAGTAAGAGACTTCTTTTTGACTTTGTTTGCCAATTTACTTCTTTTTTAAGGTTTTCTTTAGTTTCAAAATATTTTCGATTTCTAATTGAAAACGATGGTTGCATTTTTGTTCGGCATTTACGCTATTATAAAAAATAATTTCAAAGTACCAAGACACATAATAGTATACATGACTGTCAAGTTCACAAAGACAGCACAGTGAAATATCTGGAGATTCAAAAATAGTGAAATTACTTTATTCATAGTTTGAAGACGCCCTACCAAATGCTGCTTATTATTTTTTTCGGGGGGAGGGGGATGAATAAGCTATTTCATCTGTCCAAAATAATTTTGGACACCGACCATCTCTTGATTCAAATGTTGAACTTCCAAAGAAAAGCAACAGCTTCTTAAATTGTTAGGCATCATACATCCGTAGTTTTTTTCACTCACATTTTTTTTCATATCTGTGTCCAGCATAGTTGAAAGGCCCATACCTCAGGCAAACTAAGAGACCTCTTTTTGACTTTGTTTGTCAATTTACTTCTTTTTTAAGGTTTTCTTTAGTTTCAAAATGTTTTTGATTTCTTATTGAAAAAGATGGTTGATTTTTTTGGTAGGCATCTACGCTATTATAGAAAATAGTTTCAAAGTACCAAGACACATGATAGTATACATGTCTGTAAAGTTCACAAAGACAGCACGATTAAATATCTGAAGATTCAAAAATAGTGAAATTACTTTATTCATAGTTTGAAGACGCCCTACCAAATGCTGCTTATCATTTTTTTCGGGGAGAGGGGGATGAATAAGCTATTTCATCTGTCCAAAATAATTTTGGACACCAACCATCTCTTGATTCAAATGTTGAACTTCCAAAGATAAGCAACAGCTTCTTAAATTGTCAGGCATCACACATTCGTAGTTTTTTTCTTCTTTTTTCACTCACATTTTTTTTTCATATCTGTGTCCGGCATACCTGAAAGGCCCATACCTCAGGCAAACTAAGAGACTTCTTTTGACTTTGTTTGCCAATTTACTTCTTTTTTAGGGTTTTCTTTAGTTTCAAAATGTTTTCGATTTCTTATTTGAAAAAGATGGTTGCATTTTTGGTCGGCATCTACGCTATTATATAAAATAATTTCAAAGTACCAAGACAAATGATAGTATACATGACTGTCAAGTTCACAAAGACAGCACGGTGAAATATCTGAAAATTCAAAAATAGTGAAATTACTTTAATCATAGTTTGAAGACGCCCTACCAAATGCTGGTTGTCATTTTTTTCGGGGGAGGGGATGAATAAGCTATTTCATCTGTCCAAAATAATTTTGGACACCAACCATCTCATGATTCAAATGTTGGACTTCCAAAGAAAAGCAACAGCTTCTTAAATTGTTTTTCCTCATACATTCGTATTTTTTTCTTTTTTTTCAATCACATTTTTTTTTCATATCTGTGTCCGATATAGTTGAAAGGCCCATACCTCAAGCAAACTAAGAGACTTCTTTTTGACTTTGTTCGCCAATTTACTTCTTTTTTACGGTTTTCTTTAGTTTCAAAATGTTTTCGATTTCTTATTTGAAAAAGATGGTTGCATTTTTGGTCGTCCTCTAGGCTATTATAGAAAATAATTTCAAAGTACCAAGACAAATGATAGTATACATGACAGTCAAGTTCACAAAGACAGCACGGTGAAATACCTGAAAATTCAAAAATAGTGAAATTACTTTATTCATAGTTTGAAGACGCCCTACCAAATGCTGCGTATCATTTTTTTGGGGGGGAGGGGGATGAATAAGCTATTTCATCTGTCCAAAATAATTTTGGACACCGACCAGCTCTTGATTCAAATGTTGAACTTCAAAAGAAAAGCAACAGCTTTTTAAATTGTTAGGCATCATACATTCGTAGTTTTTTTTCTTTTTTCACTCAAATTTTTTTTTCGTATCTGTGTCCGGCTTAGTTGAGAGGCCCATACCTCAGGCAAACTGAGAGACTTCTTTTTTACTTTGTTTGCCAATTTAGAGCGGGCCGCGCTTTCCGGCAAAGGGGGGATGGAGTGGTCCTTGAATCAATAGATGGACGGTGTCCGAAATTATTTTGGACAGATGAAATAGTTTATCCATCCCCCTCCCCCGAAAAAAATATGATAAGCAGCATTTGGTAGGGCCTCTTCAAACTACGAATTAAGTAACTTCACTATTTTTGAATTTCCAGATATTTCACTGTGCTGTCTTTGAGAACTTGACAGTCATGTATACTACCATATGTCTTGGTACTTTGAAATTATTTTCTATAATAGCGTACAAAACTATGAATAAAGTGATTTCAATATTTTTGAATTTTCAGATATTTGACCGTGCTTTCTTTTTTAATTAGGCAGTCATGTATACTATCATGTGTCTTGATACTTTGAAGTTATTTTTTATAATAGCGTAGATGCCGAACAAAAATGCAACCATCTTTTTCAATAAGAAATCAAAAACATTTTGAAACTAAAGAACACCTTAAAAAAGAAAACCTTAAAAAAGAAGTAAATTGGCAAACAAAGTCAAAAAGAAGTCTCTTACTTTGCCTGAGGTATGGGCCTTTCAACTATGCCGGACACACATACGAAAAAAACCTGTGAGTGAATAAAAAGAAAAAAAACTACGATAGTATGATGCCTAACAATTTAAGAACCTGTTGCTTTTCTTTGGAAGTTCAACATTTGAATCAAGAGATGATTGGTGTCCAAAATTATTTTGGTCAGATTAAATAGCTTATTCATCCCCCTCCCCCCGAAAAAAATGATAAGCAGTATTTGGTAGGGCGTCTTCAAACTATTAATAAAGTAATTTCACTATATATAAAAAAAATAAAAAAATGGTAGTGAAAAAAAAGCAAAACAAACTATAAATGTATGATGCCTAACAATTTAAGAAGCTGCTGCTTTTCTTTGGAAGTTCAACATTTGAATCAAGAGATGGTCGGTGTCCAAAATTATTTTGGTCAGATTAAATAGCTTATTCATCCCCCTCCCCCGAAAAAAAATGATAAGCAGCATTTGGTAGGGCGTCTTCAAACTATTAATAAAGTAATTTCACTATTTCTGAATTTTCAGATATTTCACCGTGCTGTCTTTGTGAACTTGACAGTCATGTATGCTATCATTTGTCTTGGTACTTTGAAATTATTTTCTATAATAGCGTAGATATCGACCAAAAATGCAACCATCTTTTTTAATAAGAAATCGAAAACATTTGAAACTAAAGAAAAGCTTAAAAAAGAAGTAAATTGGCAAACAAAGTCAAAAAGAAGTCTCTTAGTTTGCCTAAGGCCTGGGCCTTTCAACTATGCCGGAAACAGATATGAAAAAAATGTGAGTGAAAAAAAAACGAATGTATGATGCCCAAAAATTTAAGAAGCTATTACTTTTCTGTATGATAAGCAGTATTTGGTAGGGCGTCTTCAAACTATGAATAAAGTAATTTCACTATTTTCGAATTTTCAGATATTTCACCGTGCTGTCTTTGTGAACTTGACAGTTGTAAACCTCTGCTTAGTTCTTTCTATTTGTATGCCCATTTTGTATTGGCAGATGTAATGGTTTACGTAAATTCCAAAGATAGACGATAAAAGTTGGTACATGGTCTTTATTAAATAACGTGAGAATACACATAGAGAAAATAAGGTAGCACAAGAACAACTAGCTACGACGAAGGCGAAAGATGGACTCCCCTTAGGAATGAGCCAAGAATGTAACTTTCCTGGAACGGAAGTTCCAGCTATTGGTTGTTCAACCATGCTTGGGAACGGACCCCTTTCCCACGACTAGCTTTAGTCCCAAAAGCCCCCCTGGACTGTTCTCGTTGACGTATACATGGCCAAATCTCTAAGAAACGAGACACCGGAAAAAGCCTTCTCGAATTTACGTTCCAAATACTTTACAGATTCTCCCCCCTGTTTTAAGTTAAATTTCCCAAATTTGGCTTCTCCCCTTCTCATTAAACCCTCAAACTTTAATTGAATTCAAAACATTCAACACCCTTCCCAAATTATTCACTTCTCACCTACTAACATTCTTCAGCATAAACTAGTAAAGAATTACATAATATAAACACTACACAATACTTGCATAAGTAAAAATTTATATAGTATAAACGAGCCACACCAATAACAGTAGTCGGAAACTGGATATTTTAACACTTTTTTTCTTTGTATACTTTAAAATAGACTTGTTCCCCATACCCCTGAATTTGATGAGGACAAGGAAAGTTGGGATTATGTATAAACTTTGAATTAGGGCAAAAGGAATGACCGGGAAAGGCTAATTAATCCTGAAAATACCAGCGACAAATAAATGAAATTGCAGAAACTCTAAAAATCATACCATGCAGCAATGACGTTAAGATATTATTCCCAGTAAAATCCTCGGTGTTTTATTGCTGCGGAACGCCTCGGTTTAGACCTATTTGGTTTTTCTCTACTAGCTTGTGGTTCAACAAATGGCAGTGTTACTGGGGATTTCTCTACATTATTATTGGTGCTACTCTCCTGGACAGTATTACTTGTAGGACTAGTATGTTTCGACAAAATAGTAGATACATTAGTCATGTCAAGGTGAGTATCCCCTGTGTTTACATCCACAAATAATGGGTTGATGGTATTGGACTCCTGGACTGTTAATTCCCCGTTTTGGCTTCTTGATTCTAAGTAGGCGGTGCTTGAGTTACCTTTATTTCTTAAACTTAGTTTTGGTCGGTTCACTCGTTTCCCGGAGTAGCACTTCTACGAGTATTCGCTCTTTCGCAATGGGCTCGAGTATGTCCATATTCCTTACAAAAATAGCACTGTATATTTTCATGACGCGTATCCCTCTTTTCATACGACCTATTATCCCAACAATTAACCGCTGGGTGACCTGGTTTTCCGCATGATCCGCATTTTTGATAGCATTGGGCTCGAGTATGTCCATATTCCTTACAAAAATAGCACTGTATATTTTCATGACGCGTATCCCTCTTTTCATACGACCTATTATCCCAACAATTAACCGCTGGGTGACATGGTTTTCCGCATGATCCGCATTTTTGATAGCATTCCGTAACGCTGTGTCCCCCCCCCCCCGCAAGTAAGACACTCTTTTCTTCTCTCTTCAGAATAACTATCCCTCCGCTGCCACCACTCTGTAAACCTTTGCTTAGTTCTTTCTATTTGTATGCCCATTTTGTATTGGCAGATGTAATGGTTTACGTAAATTCCAAAGATAGACGATAAACGTTGGTGCATGGTCTTTATTAAATAACGTGAGAATACACATAGAGAAAATAAGGTAGCACAAGAACAACTAGCTACAACGAAGGCGAAAGATGGACTCCCCTTAGGAATGAGCCAAGAATGTAACTTTCCTGGAACGGAAGTTCCAGCTATTGGTTGTTCAACCATGCTTGGGAACGGACCCCTTTCCCACGACTAGCTTTAGTCCCAAAAGCCCCCCTGGACTGTTCTCGTTGACATATACATGGCCAAATCTCTAAGAAACGAGACACCGGAAAAAGCCTTCTCGAATTTATGTTCCAAATACTTTACACAGTCATGTATACTATCATGTGTCTTGGTACTTTGAAATTATTTTCTATAACAGCGTAGATACCGACCTAAAATGCAACCATCTTTTTCAATAAGAAATCGAAAACATTTTGAAACTAAAGAAAACCTCAAAAAAGAAGTAAATTGGCAAACAAAGTAAAAAAGAAGTCGCTTAGTTTGCCTGAGGTATGGGCCTTTCAACTATGCCGGACAAAAAAGCCGCTGTATCAAATATAACATTAGAAGTTTGTTTATAGAAAATTTACATTTGAACAATTATTCTTATCGAGAGAGAGAACATGATGAATTATTTTATGAAACTGATTCAAAAGATGAAGTATATATTGAACCTGTAGGTGACACCCCATATTTTAATATCCCTACGCTGACTTCCCTGCCCGACAAACTTTCTTCTTTGGCACAGTGACAAACTATCTGTCTTCAATTCAATTAATGACTCTATTTATTTTTTTTTTTCAAACTCATCTTAAAAATAAAACTTGTCCTCAAATGTCCTTCTGAACTCGACCCACAAAAATTATAAAAAATATGAAAAAAGGCTTAAAATCAACGAAGTTTAAACTCTGTAGATTCATCTGAAATTTACTTTCTGTGTCTGAAATTTGCTCATTGCTTAGGAACAAAGAACAATTCAACGTTTTGTAAACGACCTTCAAACTGTCAATAGCCGCTTTAAATTAGTCGGTCAGAAAATATGCTTGAAAACAGGTGTTTCGATGTCTTTTAATTTTTAAAGTGGTGGTAATTTCTTTTTTAATATTGATTTTATTGCTGGATGTTTGCATGAACAGTTGAAGTGGAAGTGCCTAAGGTTAGTAAATAGAAAAGTCATAATGAGGAAACATTTTAGGCCATGGGACACTTTTAAAAGAAATCATTCTAAATGATATATTTTGATAATGTTAAGCAAAAAGTGTCAGAGTTGAAAGTTCAAAGCGTTCGCTTGTCTAAGTCCCGAAAGATGAGGTCTGATATGACTAGTTGATTTCTAAGGATTTATAAGGATTGTTCTGAATTTCTTTATTACAATTCATTTCTTGGCATCTACATTTTTATTAGTATCAACTTTTTAGTATAATAGAATGCTTAAGCACATTTTATATTGACAACACTGCTCAATGGTACTTGTGTATTATACAGAACACAGTCAAGACGTATTTCTAGGTCAAGTCACAAGGTCTGACTCTGTTTCACCCAAATCATCCTCTAAAATGTCTCAAACTGTTTCGCCCAAATATTCCCCTAAAATGTCGAGTAATCTGTTTCGCTCAAATAATCCCCTAAAATTTCGATTAATCTCTGACGGTTCCTTTGTTCTGGCAACTGTGTGCTGATATCTAGGTTGTGTGATCTTGTTCATTTAGTTGTTCGTCCTTTATTCAATTCCCTCGTAATGTTATTCTATCATTCAAACATTTATGAGAAGTTGCCTAAGACTTATCATCCCCTCAGACTTACTTTAACTGGTACGCACTTTTAGCTCTTTTATCCCCTTCATATAATCCAATTAAAAATATGAATATTATCAAGCTTTGTTTCACCCCTATGTAAATGATATAACTTCTTATCATTATTAGATACCGCTAATAATGCAATCACTTCTGGAGGGGAATTTTGTCATAACAGATAATACGTAAGTTGATTTCGACAACATCCTGTTACATAAATTTATGGTAAATTCATTGGTGTTCAAGTGATGTCGCCTTTTCCTGGTAGTAATCTAGCTCCCTGATTGGCTGTGATCTTTTCCCTCCCCCCGTAGTCGGACCCCCTCCCTACTATTATAGTGCCCTTTTAATGAGTGAAAGTGATTTAAGAGAAACCTCTTAAATTTAGATTTTGAGCTATCCAGAAGACACTTTGTGTATTCATTTCTTCTACGGTTACTTCAACTAAAGACACTAATGACATTAAGCTGAAACTTTTAGGGAACGTTTAGGAAGAGTTTCAATTAAACAAAAAACCTATATGCATGAAGGTTTTAAAAGGGCGTATAAGCACTCTAGGACATTTAAGGACATAGAAAAGGGTGCTCTATCATAGCTAGTAGCATCATTGATATTTTATTGGAACCAGTTTGATTGAAAATTAAAAGTACTAGCGCCCTCTTAAGAGTCAAAAGTGATTGGAGGGCGTTCAACACTCTTTCCAGACACTTCCAACCAAAATTTTAAGACAACCTTTTTGTTCAGCGTAGCTGAATGGTCTAGTAACTATATCTTCAGGGTTATTGGGTAGGTGAACCCCCAAAGCTTATGCTTAAAAACTAAATGCTGCTTTAAAATTAAATCAAAAACTACTGTTTGTATGCTGGTTGCCAATAAGACATCTCAGCAATATACCAAGGACGACTGAGGGTATTAGGTTCTAATTTTCGAGGTTACTTCTATTACTACTTCAAAATTTACTATTAAAATTTTGCTAAATCAAAAGAGTGTAAGTGTAGCCAGGCTGTGAAAGAGTATAAATATAATATTTTGGGAATAGAATTAACTTTTATTTATCAGGCCAACTAGAGGATGTGTATGACTTAATTAAACACTACTATTTGATTATGATTTTC